>NW_024121876.1:10988982-11349081 GCF_016745375.1 Pimephales promelas | reverse complement strand
CTTGCGTTAGCATTTCCATTGACTCCCATTCATTTGGAGTCACTTTGACAGCGGATAACTTTACATCTGAGGCGTTTGAAGACTCCATTTGTCCATTATTTATTTCTGAAGGAACCAACATCTATAAAATGCTTCATTACCTTGTAGCTTATGTTATAGCCCTGTAGAAGCAGTTTTTTGTAAGAGTAGGCTAACGATTGCGTCACACGACTCTCTGTCGCACAGTAAAAAGATTAGGTATGGACAGGAGGAGAAGCTCGCGGGCAATCGGGGAAACGACGAGGCAAAATGACAAAAATAATTAATCAGAATACCTAGCAAAAGTTTCTTTTTTGTCATTGCATGCATGTAAAACTGTTGTTGAGGACTCCCATAACATTATTACGAACATTTTCGTTTAAATTTTTTTAAATGTGTTAATATTATAATATTTCAAAGAATATAGTGTATAGTATATTCATTTAGTCAAAATAAACAAATGTTAACTTTTAACAAAAATATGTAGAATACTTTTTGTGTATAATGGTATTCCTGTAGTAGAGCAAGACAGTAACAACACTGAGATCATTAATTCAATTCCCAGGAACAGCATAAGCTTAATAAAATATGTCTCTTGAATCCAGTAGAATAGATAAAAGTGTCAGCCAAAATGCATAAAGGTAAATGTCACGTAAATGAATTAATGAAAGTGTAAAGTGACAATACTCTAAACACATTAATCTAATCTAAACAGCAATATTACAAAGTGAATTCACATTTGACAAATGCACACATAACAATATAACACTCGTCCAAAGACTTTAATTTAAGATCATTTGATTTTAGCCAAGATTAATTCACACCAATTGTAAATCTGCTTATTTTTGGTACACGGCAAAGCTCGTCTTATTGACTTTGGCAAGCGGCTGATGCGAGCATAAAAGTAATATCATCATCAGACAACGAGACAAGATCATGTATGCATATACACAAACACATTTTCACTGCCTGAGGAATTTGATAGTACTCATCATCGTGAACGGGACACTATAATCAGAGATGCACTTGTACTTTTACAAATTACACAGCAACTGCAATAATTCAACTGATTACAGTATAATGAGCTTCTTCTGAGCACCTGTGGGAACTGCTGAGGCAGAGCGAGGCGTCAGAGATGCGAATCGGTGAACCACGCTGAGGTTCTCTGGTTAGCCAAAGCTATTCGGAAGTCCCGAATCAAAGTAGCAATGAGGTTTGCTAAGGTAAAATACATCACTATGGTTAAAGGATATAAGTGCTCCAAGGGCTTCCCCAAAATTAGCTGTTTTATATTTAGAGATCTTTAAATGACACGATTTAACAGCTCGATGATAACGTTGTGTCGGTCGACAACATCTTAATTTAGACTTAGCGGAATGCATACTGTTATCACAGCCAACTGTGGGGAAATAGAAGGCAAAGCACGCCTCAACTTTACAGCTGCGGAAGTTAAATGTGTGATCGAATACTAAGTCACAGCAGGTGTTTTGATATACATAAATGGTAATAGTTGCATATATGCAGGTTTGTCGCAGGTTTGTAGACCAAGCGCTTCTCTATGGTGTGTATATAATGAAGTATCTCTCATGTAAACAGGCCCAGATGCTGCTAGAGTCAACATTTAGCTCGGCACTGGAGGAGAAGGCATGAGCGCTTGCAGGCAGAGCTAATATTTACCTCAGTAAGCATTAGCTATGGGTCAAAGTTTCACAAACGTATATATATATGTTTTCTTAAGGATGTTTAGGGGAAAAGCTGTAAATGGAGGCGATGTGTTACAGCTGTTTTTCCACACAAAACCCACAGCAGGGAATCTGCAAACACAGTGTGACCCAGTAACCCACTTACAGTTCAGCATTAAGAAAATAGACAAGAAATACCAACACTCTTAAAAAATAAAGCTCTTCATTTTGCTGGATGGTTCTCTAAAGATTATAGGTGCTTTTAGGTTCTAATTAGAACCTTAATCTTCAAAAAATAAATATTTTTTGAGACACAAATCACTAGAACAAAAGCTCAAAGCTCTACATTACTAAACCAAATTGCAATAAACAGCCTACAGATACTGTATTGAACAGAACTATATTAATGTATCTGAAAACAATTATTGTAATCATTATAAATACATTAAAAAATGTCCTGAACATTGGTGACTTTTATTTCTGTTGCCGCAAATTTAAAAACGTTTTTACACAGAGTTAGGTCTAAAAACACAAATTACTATGGTTAAAAAATATAAATATTTTTATATTTATATATAAATAAAAAAAATAAATAAATCATTGTATCCAGCTGTCTCAGGTGTACGTGTTCTCAATGCAGTGTTAAGTGTCAGCTGTGAGTACTCAGTCAGTGTTTTACCCGTTCAGGTGGGCTTGTGTGTACATATTAAGCCATAAGTGAATTTGATGTTTTACAACATATTTTACAGCTCGGGTAAAGTGGACTCTATCAACATCCTGTAAAATGTCATGTTTAAAATCACCCACACATACAGGACCTGCTCAGGTGAAGCACTCGGGTTCACCTTACAACCACAGGAGTGTTTACACTGTGTGTGTGTGTGTGTTTAGACTCTTAAATAGTTGTCCCAGAGGAACAGAAACATCACCTTTGAGATTTACTCAGTCACCGCAGTATTTCCCTCTGCA
Organism: Pimephales promelas; assembly: GCF_016745375.1. The sequence goes on along the minus strand of NW_024121876.1, from coordinate 11,346,412 downwards.
AACACACACAGACCACAGCTCAGGTGTGTGTAAACATTCCCATTCACAACTTTATTAGGAGGGAGAATTGCCGTTCCTAAACATCGACTGCCACACACACATTTCCTCAGATGATTATAATTAGACAAAAATGTCTGCAATTAAAATACACAGTAAAAAAGAATAAATCAAATGAACATGAACTCTCAGTCTCTCTGAGCCTTAAACGTGTTGGGTTTCAGTGCCAACTTTTAATTACATATCAACAGCAAAACAGATGCCACACACAGTTCAAAACATAAACACATCAAAACAACCACATCCAAAACCGCACATCATACTGCTTAACATACTGCACAACTCACACACAACTGCTCTCAGATATCGGACACTAATTTTGGAAAGCTTTTGAACATTTTTGTTTAGACTTGTTGCTCTAAAATGTTCAAATTAAAATGTGATTAAGTATGCACAGATTTTGAAAACATTAGCTTAAACTTGCCCAGTAAACAAAAAATATGGTCGAAGTTTGCTAAAGTTCCTATTAAGTTATGGAAAGTCATTTCTGAATGTTCTCAGAATGTTTAAAACTACGGAAGGGTATTGCATTCACTTGAAGAAGAAAAAAATGTATACTCTGTTTTTCTGAATCAATGAGTTAATTATCTCATTTTAAGATAATTTTCATGGAAAAAAAGTTTTATCTCAAAAAGTTTTATCTCAAAAACTCATTAATTCAGAAAAACAGAGCAAAAACCTTTTTCCATTGAAAAATTATCTCGTAATTCTGAGATAATTAACTTGTTAATTCAGAAAAACAGAGCAAAAACTTTCTTCCATTAAAAATTATCTCATAATTCTGAGAAAATTTACTCGTTAATTCAGAAAAAGTGATCAAAAACTTTTTTCCATGAAAAATTATCTTGTAATTCTGAGATAATTTACTTGTTAATTCAGAAAAACAGAGCAAAAACTTTTTTCCATGAAAAATTATCTTGTAATTCTGAGATAATTAACTTGTTAATTCAGAAAAACTGAGCAAACCTTTTTTCCATGAAAAATTATCTTGTAATTCTAAGATAATTAACTCATTAATTAAATAAAACAGAGCAAAAAACTATTTTCCATGAAATATTATCTTGTAATTCTGAATATAATTAACTCATTAATTGAGATAATTAACTCATTAATTCAGAAAAACAGAGCAAAAACTTTTTTCCATGAAAAATTATCTTGTAATTCTGAGATAATTAACTTTTTAATTCAGAAAAACTGAGCAAACACTTTTTTCCATGAAAAATTATCTTGTAATTCTAAGATAATTAACTCATTAATTAAATAAAACAGAGCAAAAACTATTTTCCATGAAATATTATCCTGTAATTCTGATATAATTAACTCATTAATTGAGATAATTAACTCATTAATTCAGAAAAACAGAGCAAAAACTTTTTTCCATGAAAAATTATCTTGTAATTCTGAGATAATTAACTTTTTAATTCAGAAAAACTGAGCAAACACTTTTTTCCATGAAAAATTATCTTGTAATTCTAAGATAATTAACTCATTAATTAAATAAAACAGAGCAAAAACTATTTTCCATGAAATATTATCCTGTAATTCTGATATAATTAACTCATTAATTGAGATAATTAACTCATTAATTCAGAAAAACAGAGCAAAAACTTTTTCCATTAAAAAATTATCTTGTGATTCTGAGATAATTAACTCGTTAATTCAGAAAAACAGAGCAAAAACTTTTTCCCATGAAAAATTATCTTGTAATTCTGAGATAATTAACTCTGCTGTGTAAAAACGTCTCGGTTATGTATGTAACCCTCGTTCCCTGAGTACAGGGAACGGAGATGCGTCGTCGGGGAGGAATTCGTCAGGGAACTCCCCGATGGAATACGCCTTATTCACGGCAGCGCCATCTTTGATTTTTAATGAGAATGAAAGCGAGGCTGTGAGGGATAGACTTGCATCTCTTCAATGGCCTGTATTGTTATTTAATGTGTTTTCGGATTGTTCTGCTCATGAAACACTGGAAAAATATCTTTCTAAGAAATGTCAGTTGACAAAAAACTCCTGACAATGTAAGCTGTGGAAAATTGTAAGTTATCTAGGAGCTTTATTCAGCTTTTTACAGCGGATGCCATTGGAAACACGGTAAGTCTATCCCTCACAGCCTCACTTTCATACCCGTCATGGCGCTGCTCTGAATAAGGTCTATTCCCAGGACGAAAGGGAACCGAGTACATTTTTTTTCTTCAAGTGAATGCAATACGCTTCCGTACAAAATGTACAAAATATTTTAAAAAAAGTTTTTTATTTGGTTATGTGAACATTCTCTGAGTTTTCGCAGAACCATCTAGTAACGTTTAAAAAAAACATAGAAAAACATTCAGAAAATCATTCCGTAAATGATGTATAGATAACAATTACGATACCAATTCTGTGCTAATGTTTAAAGTAATTAAAGACCAGAACGTTTGCTCCTAACCTTGAGAGAACCTTGCCAGACGTTTGAACTCAAAAACAGCACAGCTCACCTGAACTCTTTAACACCAAACACCCCAGATCAGTTTATAACAGGCCAAAACTTGACTGTTTGATCACATTATAAATGTTTAAGCTTCTCAAAAGCTCATTAAACCAAATCACACTGAATTAAGGAGCTTTACTGTGATGCTAATACTAGATTTGAACTTCCTGAAGGAAATAACACTGCTTCCAGAGCAGGAGAATTATGTGAATATTTTAGGCAAGTCTAATTTTTATTTTATTTTTAGTTTGTATAAATGATATTTCACTGCCACAACACTCATCACATTCGCACTGTCAGCATACAGATTAAAAAATATGAAAGACATTCCACAAATTACAATCCTCTATGTAAATAAATGCAAAAAATGAAGACCAATCACATTTTAGTTTTCAAATATAGCTTTCAAAAGTTTGGGTTTTTAAATATGTCTCTTCTGCTCACCAAGGCTGCATTTATTTGAGCAAAAATATAGTCAAATATAATGAAATGCTATTACTATTTAAATTAACTGCTTTCTTTTTGAATATATTTTAATATCATTCATTTCTGTGATCAAATCAGACTTACTCTAGTTTTCACTCTTCAGTGCGACATGAATCTTCAGAAATATTTATTATTATTATTATTATCAATCTTTAAAACAGTTGTGCTTCACATTTTTGTGATAACTGATATACATTTTTATTCAGGATTTTTTGTTCAAAACTTATTTGCTGAATAAGAGTTTTAGAACTTGCTGAATAACCAATCACATGATGACCTGGATCTTCATCACAGCATTATACGAATCAAACAGATGTTTAATATCCAGCACAGGATCCAGTTTGATTTCAGCAGAGGGCTCTGAGCTTTAGCTGTGTTGGGGTCACTGAGGTCGTTCTGTATAAAACTGAATGAATCATCATTTTTGACCTCTACTTGAGCATGACATGCAAATACTTTGGACATTGTGAACACACAAGAAACAGTTTGGACCTTGTGAACACACAATCATGTGACAGAGAAACTAGCAAACACACACACACACAAACAAACAGGAAGGTGAATAGAGGAGACACAGGAAGAATGTTGGCAAGACGAATTCTCTCTTTCTCTCTCTATTCCCATCATGAGATAGTGACCGACTAAGTATTTTTAATCACCAAAACAACAGGAAATGGACAAGATAAGAGAATGACACATATATTTATTTGGCAGACATAAAACATCCAATTCCATGCATTTATATTTTTACTGAATCCCATGAGCTTAAGTACTTTAAGCACCATCACTATAATCACAAGACATACAGAATACCCTAAAAACACACTAAAAGCTGAATAAACTGGCATCCACCCACAATAGTTTGCATATAATATTATTAGGGATGTCCCAGAGGCCCAAATCCGAATTCGGAAAGGCACGGAAAATAAATACTGTATACTACGGAGGCCTTAAAGTGACATGGTTAGGCTTGCTGCGGTAGTCAGCTGCATTACAGCACATCAGATTTCATTTATCACCTGAAGATAGTAAGGAGAGATGACTGACAGGACGATGACAGAGGATTTGGTGACCAACAGATAGCAAAAGTCCTCTAAAAACCACATACACAAGCGTGTGTGTGTGTGTGTGTGTGTGTGTACAGATAACACTGTGCCTGTGAGATGGGAAAACACAAGTAAACTTCTCGCTCTCGCCTCTCATTTATCAAACATCCACATAGTGTAAACAAAAATATATGTATATTTTTCACGGTTTCCACAAAAATATTAAGCAGCACAACTGTTTTCAACATTGATAATAATAAGAAATGTTTCTTGAGCAGCAAATCAGCATATTACAATGATTTCTGAAGGACCATGTGACACTGAAGACTGGAAGAATAATGTTGAAAATTCAGCTTTGCATCACAGGAATAAATGACATTTTAAAATATTTTCAGATAGAAAACATTTGAAATTATAATAATTTTCACAATATTACTATTTCTACTGTATTTGAGGTCAAATAAATGCAGCCTTGAAGAGCAGAAAAGATTTTTTTTTAATCTTACTGTACAAACCCCAAATGATACAGACTACACAGGAAATGATAATGATACACAGGAAAGGTCTAGACGGTGTAGTTTTTATATTTACCAGCAGGGGCAAATTGAGCCATGATAACCAGCTAAACCTTTAACCAGATGGAATCACATGACTCATCACTAGACTATCCCTGTTAATGAACTGATAATGTAACCTATTAAGCTTTATATAATGTAAAGAACATTACTTTACATTAAAGTATTAAAAGAATTACTTTTTATAGGATTCTTTCCTGAGTTTAAAGTTCTAAAGAACAGTATTCATTTCAAATAGAAATATTTTGTACATTATAAATGTCTTTACTGTGATTTTTGATCAAACAAAACACTCACGTCGCTTCATAAAGTTGAGGTTAAACCACTAGTCACATTACTTAAATGATGTCTTTACTACCTTTCTGGGCCTTGAAAGTGGTAGTTGCGTAGCATGTCAATGGAAGGACAGAAAGCTCTCAGATTTCATTAAAGTTTTGAACATGAATGAAAGACTTACAGGTTTGGAACGACATGAGGGTGAGTAATTTATGACAGAATTATAATTTTTTGGTGAACTAACCCTTTAATTTCTTTAAAAATCTTTTATTTTAAATAGTATTAACATACACACTAATAGGGTCACAACTACTAGAATACGTTTTCCATAATGCAACATTTGCACACAGACCAGAAATGATTTGAGTTCCTTTACAAAACTTAACTGTGCATATCCAAAGCACATCTGGACCGAGTGAAACGTCTCATGTTTACGGCGGTTCTGTGGATTTTGAACCAAGAAAGGTTTCGAATGCTCCAGGATGCCTAGAATGTTCCATATATCAGAAACACATGTTGCATTAAAATACGAAACCACATCAGAGCGTAATGATGGAGAAATGACCCGTATGCGCCACAACTTTAGATGAATCCATGAAAATCTGACCTTAAAAAACCTGAGAAAGGTGTCAATCACTGATTTAAATCACATTGTGATGTCATTGTTCATTGGAGCACAGCTTTACAGTGGCATTTGATTCTGACAATTGAGTGGTTTGGAAGCGTGTCAGGAAAATGTAAAATCTGTGAAGCAATAACTTGCATGCATAAGACAACAGTTAAAGGCTCTTTCTAAAACTCAACCCTTATGTTGAAAGTGTTCTAGCGCAATTTTTTGAAACTACAAACACATTCTGTGATAAGGTTTTCGACGTACAAGCGAAATTACATTTATGCGAGGGACCTGTTGCGTCATGTTTACTTGTCATACAGGTGCTTCTGTGCCCCTTTTTACAAGATGTAATATTGTTCTCGGGTGTCCCCAGAATGTATTTGTGAAGTTTCAGCTCAAAATACCCCACAGTTAATTTATTTTAACCATTTGAAAATGTCATTTTTGGGGCCTGTTTTAAAATAAGCTGTTTTGGTGTATACGACCTTAAATGCAAATGAGCTGCATATACCCATCCTGCCTTTGGATGAGGGCGTCACTTGCATACCTATGGCAGTCGGTCTTATCAGAAGGGCTGAGAGTGAGAGACCCGCTGTCATTCAGCCGTACATGTTTGAATCGGAATATATAAATAGTCTCTGATCAGACCCAGATGACGAAGAGACTCCGGCAGAATAAACACAAATGAGAATGGACCAGTACGTCTCGATATGGTTAATTGATACAATTATGTACTTATAGAGTTGTAATCGCGTCCCCTTTGAAATTATGGATGTGGAACACACAGACAAACACAAACACTAACGTTGGCGCAATTTTTTTAAACTACATACACATACTGTGATAAAGTTTGCTACGTACAAGCGAAATTACATTTATGCGAGGGACCTGTTGTGTCATGTTTACATTAATTTACTTCTCATACAGGTGCTTCTGTGGCAAATGTGAGAAGATGGCTAACTTACAGAACAAGAACATATATGCAGTTTTTAATAAAATTATCTTTAAATATATATATATATATATATATATATTTATAAACGTGTGGTTACAAACTATACAAACAAGGTTTAAATTAAATACACAGACATCCTACGACGACAACAACTCAGAAAGTCAGAAAATGATTCGCTCAAACATAAACTTATTTACGAAGGAAAGGCGCCACTTAAACTTCCAAAATACAATACATCCACTGTGTTTTCGGTGGCTCTGATGTCAGAAATAAGTGAAAACTACTATGTATGTCATTATTACATCCCATCCCACAACAGAACACTTATGATTCTAGGTGACATTACCGGCTGTCGTTGAAACAATGGAGGATGGTGTACAGATCACCGAGGGCGGGGTCTAGGCCACAACCACACTGTCAATCAAACCCCTTGCTCAATTCTACGTCACAAAGCGCTGAATCTTAGAAAAGCTCGTTCTGAGACAGTGCACATGATTTATTGAGATTGTAAAAAAACACTGGGTGGACTTTTATCATTCTAGGGTGGTTTTGCTCACACACTGCCAACACACATTTATGTTCAAACACCATGTAAAAGTGAATTTTCCATAATAGGTGCCCTTTAATATCTCTGTCACTTGATGGTGGATCTGGTGATCAAAATATTGATTTTGAAGATGTTAGTTTTGATAGTTTTAAGAATATATGCAGAGAATATTTAAGAGAATATGCAATTCTGTAATTGTTAGTCTAATATCAGGAGAGTTTTATATTATCCCGACAGATCCATCCGTGTTAGATATAGATGCGGATCGCTAAAGACATGCATATGTAATAATGAAACATTCATGCATTTAAGGGTTAACTGAAAAAACGAATCGTCAGCCAATGAGAAACGAACTATCTATCTCTTCATAACTGAATTTACTATCGCAACTTTAATTATGTAGCAGAGGGGGAGGGGCTTCAGACTCTGATGTTCAATGACAAAATAACCTTTTAAAGTTCATACACTGTATAAAGTGCATAGTGTATAGTGTGTAATATGAGACGCAACTCAAGTGTTTTATTATCCTGTTACTAAGACGAGGGTTTTAGGAGGCCGCTGCTGACAGTTTAATGATAGGTCAATCTGAGTGATTGACAGCTCCTCCACCAATAGCAGCCAATCAAGTGGGAGGAGAGCCCTGTGGGTGCACGGATGGTGACGGCCATCTATATTACGACCTCACTTCTGCCGCATGCAGGAGGTCAATGTCCACTAACTGACCTTTGAGCTGGACAGAGGTGTAATGAGAGGGAGGGCAGGGTTCATAGGGCTAACGGTTAAAATTGCAGGCATTCTGACCAGGTGCTTTGAGCTTCTTACGTGGCTTGAGAATATCTCGTAGTAAACCCTTATATATTTTTTTCTTCTGTCTCTGTCTCTTTCTCTCTCTCAAAATGGGATGTTCAAAGTACACTATTATGCTATAAGGTTTGGTGGTTTGGTTAGACTGTGTGGTGTTCTCTGGTTTCCACTAACTAGAGCAGCAATCAACGACTGACTGATTCAGCAAAAACATTTCATTTGCCTGCAACATTCACAACACTTTTCATCGTTTTTTTTTTTTTTTTTGACTGTCTAATAAGCTTCTCTTTCAGCAAAGAGTGTGTAAAGTTTTTCCATGTCTCACGTTCACTGACTGAATCGCTGGCTGGTGTTCAGCATGTGCATTATTAGACACTGGAAACGATGACTCATCTGCTGCTGTACCACAACTCAATCACACACACGATTCATGTACAAATGTGTCCAATTCCATCAGCACACGCAGGAACAACTGCACAGTCCGAAGAGAGCAGTATACATCCCTTCCCATGAAATCAAACACACATTTATTACAAAAGACACATGCATGTTAAAAGCATCAAAGAACATTCAAACTCAACTACAAAATCATCCAACCCCATAAAAACTAGTCCCATGCTGAGATCAAACCAGAACAAAACTCCAGCAACACCCTGACAAATGAACTACTAGGATACAATGACAGTATCAGATGGAAATACTATGGTGTTTTGATTTAAATCATGTTGCTACTATTCATGTACCATGGTTTTTTAAATATATACTATGCTACATGATATAATAATGCATTTATGTTTAAAAACATGGTATTACCATAGTATTTCAAAACAAACACAGTATAAATATATGGCATTATCATGGTAAATATCCAAATCATGGTACACGTTAAAAAAAACATGGTACTGTGAGCAAAAACAAGGTATTACAAGTGTTAAGTACAAATATATGGAATTATCATGTTAAATGTCCAAAGAAATCATGGTATAATCACGTTACATGTGTAAAAAAAAAATGGTATTAACAGGGTACCATGTACAAAATACAAGGTATTGCCGGGGTAACATATCAATACACTCTAAAAAATGCTGGGTTGCTTCAACCCACATTTGGGTCAAATATGGACAAACCCAAATGTTGGGTTAAAATGGCATTTAAAATGTTAACCCAACTTCAACTTTCACTGGTACATTTTTTTAATTACATATTCCATATTTGACCCAAATTTGGGTTCAAACAGCCCAGCATTTTTTAGAGTGTATATGCTATTATGATGATAAATGCCCAAAATACATGGTGGTAATGCTACTATTGTACATATAAAAGAGCAGTATTACCATGGTACCAAGCATAAAAATACAGAAGTATTATGGTACATGTACAAAAACGTATAGTATTATCATGGTAAATGCGTAAAATGCATGGCATTATCATGGTGTCATGCACAAAAAACAAGGCAGTACCATGGCGCTGTCATTTTTCAGTTAACTCTAATAAAATTGCATTTTATGCTTATAATCTGTTGCATACCCACATTACAAAAAAAAATCATGAATGCAGAAAACCATTAAACAGCTCATCACAGTTTCATTAAAATGACTTAAGTCACATGACACGACATGCTATTGTACATATAGTATCGCCAGATTACTACAACTCTGGAACAAAAGCCTCTCTGTCCTGCGCTGAAGCATGAGTGAAGTGTGTGTGTTTAATTCTTTCTGGAGAAAGTTGAACGTTTCTGTGGTTTTTGTGGCCAGTTCATAATGTGATACTGCTACTGCAAAGAGACAGACAGAGAGAGAGAGACTATTTTATATTCTCAGTATGAGGCCAGTGGAAGGAATGTCAGCTTTCCGCACACCACTCCAGAATCCTAAAGTTCTTCTCACATGTCTGGACCTGCAGGGTTCCCTAAACATTTCATGAATAACCCACTGAACAATATTAATGACTCATTACCAACTCCACATATCGGCAACCCAAGAAAACCTGCAACTACTCACAGAACAAAAAGTGTTCAATAGCATGTGCATGTTCCAGGTGTGCAGGGTCAAAAAGGAGCTGGTGATGTCATTGAACTGTATACTGAATCTTCAACAAAACTTGCATGTTATGTTCACAAGACATCATTTTACTGTAATGTTGTACTAACTGACAAAAACACAGCCATATGAGATCATATATCAACTAAACTAAAATAAAATAAATGCATGTGATGGTCACCTCTAGGATGTAACATAAAATCAACACCTCCAGGAAGTAAAAAAGAAAAGAAAATTGGTCAAATTAAATAAGATTTATGGCCCACCTCATTGGTCCATAAATAACAGGCTATGTGCTGTACACACACATGGAAGTGTATGATTGATTGAGATGCACATTATAGTAAAGCTTTGTAAAACACACACAGAGAGAGAGAGACGTGAAAGAGTCAAGCACGTAACCTTTAGCATACTGCTCAAATGAACCATTACAGGACCAACTGCTGCCCTCAAGTGATTCCTCATCCACAGGATAATGAAAACCTTATGAAAACTCAAAGAAGCTTTGAAACCTCATGTGTACTGACCCGTACAAACATTTACCATGGTAGTCATAGTTTCCTTTAAAATACCATAATTACTACAGTTATTGTTTCTACAATTGTAGTAAACTGCTATTTGTGACTACTGGCCTATGAAAATATACAAAACAACAGATATTTTCTGAAAGCATTATACCGTGTTTGCAAAAGATATAGGTATTTTAACAGAAACTGTGACTATAATGGTACGTTTTAATGCAACATCTGTGGCATTTCTGAGGCATATGAATGAATGTTTTTCATCTGTTTGTCACACAAAAAGTCTCTTCTTTCCTTGAGATGGAAAGATAGATCTGCAGTCACATAAAAAAGCAAGAGGGAGCCTGTGTGTTGGTCATAAACCCCGGGAAATCCCATAATTCCCTGTTTCAGGGTCATGAATGTGGCATGTGAGATATGAGGGCTCTTAATTGCCACAACAGAGGTCCCCCCTGCACACACACACACACACACACACACACACACACACACACACCCACACACACACAAACAAGTAAAATACATATTCCTGGCAGAAGTTTAAAGAGACAAAAATGACAGGAAGTCACTTATTGTCATTGAAATATTGGGCGATTTAGAGTGATGACGATGCAACAAACCTGATCGGAGTCTATGACACACTACTATCAATATGTATATATAAATTTAAAAATTAAACATGGAAAACGTGTCAGAAAGTGTTTCCATTCTGATTCACATGATTAACACCTATTTGTGAACAGATTTTCAAATTTGCTTTCCATACGTGTTCCAACATATCTAAACATCATTAAAACAAGATTAATTTAGTTCAGAACCTAATCTGTGTAGGACATTATGATGATATTCAGAGAATATATATCAATTACAAGCATTTTTTTTTCCCCACTGACAAATTTAAGTATAAATCTTAAGAAAATGAAAAGAGATTTATGAATAATACAAGAAAAAGATTGTCCACAGTGCAAATAATAATAAAAACAATATATTAATATATTATTATATTACAAACTATATACATTTAACATATTAAACATTAAAATAATTTATACAATTAAGGACGTTTTTATAGTCCTGCCAGATTTTTTATTTTATTTTTTTTTATGAAATGGAACAATTTTTTTTATTTTTTTATTTTTATTTATTTTTTTGCAGTGTAAGTCATCTGGCAGTAAGAACGAAAGAAGAAACCTTGAAAAACAAATTGACATATCTCATCCTCTCTTTCAAAAAAGCTCTGCAATCTACATAAATCTACAAAAAAAGGGGGGGGGGGGTCAGGTCAGTGGATCTGCATTTTGTGATTGGTGAACTCAAAGCACATTTTGCAACCCTCCGTACCGACAATAGCATTAGTTTCCTCACTGCGAGGACCATGTATTTGTCTTCTGTCTTAATGAAACAGTATTTTATTCCTCTGCTGTTCCACAGCAAGGGGAGGGGAAAAAACATCTGGAAGGCATTTTTCCTTTTTTCCCCCCTCTTTTTTCATTCTTTTTCTCTGGGATCAGCAGACAGCACAATGACGTCTATAGCTTCCAGATGTGAGAACACAAACTCTCGCTCTCACTCGCTCTGATTTCTCCAATCCTAAATGCCAAGTAATAAAAGAAAACCATCTATGCTGGTCCATCTGTGGCTTTTTGCTCCAAAAACACACATGCCCCATGATGCTCTAGGGTGCTCTAGCCATGCTGACACCGAGTTAGCAGCTCAAGCGCAGGTATGTAGGGAATGTTATTTCAGAGGAAGTGTGTGCACATGTGTGAGCTTCATGACAGCCCAAGGGAACCTCAGGCCGATGTAGGGGTGCTTAGAACTCTAGAGAAGCCACACACACACACACACACTAACCCCCCCAATTAATCACAACAAAGCCTCAGCAAAGCCCAAACATGGCGTCCGTTTAAAAGCTCTGTGAAAGAGTCCATTCATACAGAACTGAGCAGACAGAAATACAATACTCAAAAACTTCAACTTTCAAACTCTGGGAACTAGAGATCTGAACACATACACAAGCATGCATGGCAGACTACAGTGTGTGTGTGTGTGTGTGCAGCAGGGGTGGCAGGCTGTATCAAGACCAGGTGTAATCCAAAAGACTAAGGCCATGTCCACACGAAGCTATGGAAGCTTGTTTCCGCCATAGAATGAAAATTAAAAAGGTAATTGCGACTTATCTGACAATTCTGACTTTTTTTCTCACAATTGCGAGATATAAAGTCAGAATTGCACGATATAAAGTCGCAATTGCGAGACATAAAGTCAGAATTGCACGATATAAAGTCGCAATTGCGAGATATAAAGTCAGAATTGCATGATATAAAGTCGCAATTGCGTGTTATAAAGTCAGAATTGCGAGATATAAAGTCAGAATTCCATGATATAGTCGCAATTGCTTGTTATAAAGTCAGAATTGCGAGATATAAAGTCAGAATTGTGAGATATAAAGTCAGAATTGCGTGATATAAAGTCGCAATTGCGTGTTATAAAGTCAAAATTGCGAGATATAAAGTCAGAAAAGTCAGAATTCCGTGATATAGTCGCAATTGCGTGTTATATAGTCAGAATTGCATGATATAGTCAGAATTGCGAGATATAAAGTCAGAATTGCGTGATATAAAGTCGCAATTGCTTGTTATAAAGTCAGAATTGCGAGATATAAAGTCAGAAAAGTCAGAATTCCGTGATATAGTCGCAATTGCGTGTTATATAGTCAGAATTGCATGATATAAAGTCAGAATTGCGAGATATAAAGTCAGAATTCCGTGATATAAAGTCGCAATTGCTTGTTATAAAGTCACAATTGCGAGATATAAAGTCAGAATTGCATGATATAGTCAGAATTGCGAGATATAAAGTCAGAATTGCGAGATATAAAGTCAGAATTCCGTGATATAAAGTCGCAATTGCTTGTTATAAAGTCAGAATTGCGAGATATAAAGTCAGAAAAGTCAGAATTCCGTGATATAGTCGCAATTGTGTGTTATATAGTCAGAATTGCGAGATATAAAGTCAGAATTGCGTGATATAAAGTCGCAATTGCTAGTTATAAAGTCACAATTGCGAGATATAAAGTCAGAAAAGTCAGAATTCCGTGATATAGTCGCAATTGCGTGTTATATAGTCAGAATTGCATGATATAGTCAGAATTGCGAGATATAAAGTCAGAATTCCGTGATATAAAGTCAGAATTGCGAGATATAAAGTCAGAATTCTGTGATATTAAGTCGCAATTGCTTGTTATAAAGAGCCCACTCGCAAGTATCTATCTGTGATATTCTGGTCTATAGATATGGTCTTATAAAAAATTTTCAACCATTTAATTATCACATAAATGCAGCGTTGGTGAGCACTAAATTAGATTAGATTAGATTCCTTTATTTGTCATTTTCATGGTGTACATAAAGATACTTTAGATACTTTAGGTGTACTTTAGATACTTCCTTCAAAGACATAAAAAAGTCATAAACCAACCTCAAATATTTGAACGGTAGTGTATGAGCAATAATAATAGGTATGCTTGATTTAACAAGCACATAAACAATTCCCCAACTTTGACACACTTTAAGTATAATTTTTTTTAGTACAAACCATTTCAGGACAAGTCATTTCTCACATCAAAACAGTGTGAAATGGATCCCACTCAAGTGATGTGTTTTCCAGACGTGTCTCAGGATGGGGCACTGTAAACCAGGGGTGGTCATAATCTGAAGAGCACCACCCACAGTATGCCACCTTTGACCTCTGACCCGGTGGCCTCATCTCCTGTAGGTCTGCTGTCTTTACCTACAATAACTCACCTTCCTTTCGTCCCTCAATCACTTGTCTTTTTGACTTTCTCCTTTCTTACTCTGGTCCCTAATCTTCTGGTCCTAGAAGATTTACTTTAGCAGTTCAGACCATTTTATTCAATGAACTGCTTCAGATAACGATTCAATGATTCTTTTGAGTCACTAGTTCAATATAATGATCCATGAGAAACTTTACATGTGAACCCAACAGACATGTGGGTCAGGGTTTGGTCCTCATGTCTGAAAGAGGCAATATCTGTTTTTATAGTGTGTGAACTGAGACACTGAAGGTTTCACCAACTATCACCCTCCCAAATGTGGCTTTAGATTGAAGGGAGACTTGAAACACTTTCAATCATAAAAAAATGCAACTCTAAAACACATGCTATAAAGCCCAAACCACACAAACCGAAAAGGGGAAAAAAAATTTTCATTTCTACCTCCCAGACATTGAAGCCAAGTACAGGACCGAGAGCAGCTGTGGTCTTAAGTAATACACAAAATTTGATTACCATCTATTCACATACTTCTACTATCAATTTGCATACTTATACTAACCTTGAAAAGTGTATACTGTGCTCACAAAGTAAAAGTATGTACTTTTAAGTATGAAGCAGACGGACATACTAGAAAGTCATAAAATTATACAAATACAAATCGATACAAATCATATTTTGTAAAGTTGGCCAATTAGTCCAAGAAGCATACATATGCTGATGATGTATGGATGTAGTATGTCATCTGGGTACCTGATGATGTATGTATGGATGTAGTATGTCATCTGGGTACCTGATGATGCATGTATGAATGTAGTATGTCATCTGGGTACCTGATGATGTATGTATGGATGTAGTATGTCATCTGGGTACCTGATGATGTATGTATGGATGTAGTATGTCATCTGGGTACCTGATGATGCATGTATGAATGTAGTATGTCATCTGGGTACCTGATGATGTATGTATGGATGTAGTATGTCATCTGGGTACCTAATGATGTATGTATGAATGTAGTACGTCATCTGGGTACCTGATAATGTATGTATGGATGTAGTATGTCATCTGGGTACCTGATGATGTATGTATGGATGTAGTATGTCATCTGGGTACCTAATGATGTATGTATGAATGTAGTACGTCATCTGGGTACCTGATGATGTATGTATGTATGGATGTAGTATGTCATCTGTGTACCTGATGATGTATGTATGAATGTAGTATGTCATCTGGGTACCTGATGATGTATGTATGTATGTATGTATGTATGCATGTAGTATGTCATCTGTGTACCTGATGATGTATGTATGAATGTAGTATGTCATCTGGGTATCTGATTGTCAGCATAAACTATGACTTTTTGTTAGTATGAATTGGCATGCACTAATCCTAATCTTGAATACTATATAAGATTTATAGTTTGTGAAAATATGCATAATTTTAAATTCCATCAGGTGTAGTATGCTATCTGGACACCTTTGACATCATATTGTCTATGATGTGGGACATGCTTATCTTTACCTTACAGTATCTTAATAAAACAGAAGCACACTTCAAAAACCCACTGTGAATAGTACACCATCCATGCACCTTCAATATACAATTTTCTGAGATGCACTAATCTTAACATAGTATGCTATAAGACAGACGGCATGTGAATCAGAAACATACTTCAAAAATCCATAGTAAATACTGAAATCCAGTCACATTTGACATTTTGACTCTTTCCAGCATATTATTTTGAGATGCACTTATCTTAGTATTGCAAGCTACAGTGTGTAAGATAAATAGTGTGTAAACAGATGCATACTTCAAAGTTCTTTTGTCAATACTATGCCATCCAGTCACTTTGACATACTATGTATTTACAGCACAACGTGATTTGCATGCTAATCCGAATCTTAAATACTACAAGATTTAGAGTTTAAAAAGCATAAACTAATCTATATCTTGCATACTATGTATTATGTATAGTATGCATAAAAAATCCACTGTAAATAGTGAGCCCGTTCACATCCCAAAGCGCCATATAGGACGCTTTTGCAAAAGCGTAAATATCCAACGCACATGGCACCCTTTAACGTGAAATGAGACGCAGATATATTTGGGCAGAAGGCGCCCCCTAGTGGTCTAACCCTTACCCAACACCATACCTAAACTTAACCATTAACCGAAGCGTCTCATTAGACGTTAAAGGGTGCCATGTGCGTTGGATATTTACGCTTTTGCAAAAGCGTCCTATATGGCGCTTTGGGATGAGAACGCGTTGAAATAGTATACCATCCATGCACCTTCAATATACAATTTTTTGAGATGCACTAATCTTAACCTAGCATATAAGATTATTAGTAGTTTTTTAAAACAGAAACATCCTTCAATCCAGTCAATTTTGACATAATATGATTTGAGATGCATTAATCCTAAAATTGCAGGCTATGTAAGATTGATGATATGTCAACAGATGCATACTTGCACACATTGACATCCAGTCAAATTGACATACTATTTCCTGCATGCTATAGACCATTTCAAAAGATGTAAACAACACTGGTCCAGAAACACTTCCTGTTTCAGTTTGTAACTGTTTTCTTTATTTCACATGTAAAGAAAACATCTTAAAGATGTTTGTTTAACTTTTTGATTCAGTTTTAAATGTTCTGTTGGTTGTATTTTATCCCAGCTTTTATGTAGTGTTAAAAAACTGAAACAGGAAGTGCTTCTGGACCAGTGTTGTTTACATCTTTTGAAATGGTCTATAGGGTGTTTACTCCTTGCATCCTATTTAATATGGAGAGTACGAGTACAAAATCCATTCATCCAGGCACTTTTAACCTTACATTTTCAACATACTATGATTAGGAACACACTCATTTTAATCTTGCATCCCGGACAGGATAGTTTGTATACAAAAAAAAAAAAAAAGGAATTCTGGGAGGGAAACCCTTCATCCTTTCCTCTTAGAACTGGACAGGTGCCTTTTAATAGCCAGAGGGAGACACCACTTGTTCTGTTAATGGGACCAATAGAGCCAAAGGCAACAGGAATTTGATTTCTTCACGAGTCATGACGTTCCTCTGATTCGTACTAAATCAATCGCTGAATGAAGACAGATGAAATGGACAGCTTGTTTTCATTACACTATAAATTTTTTTTGAAAGGCTCCAAGGGTGTGAATTGTCGGCTCCAAACATTCCAGAGTTTCTCCTCTGAAGGCTTTAAGGGTCTCCAGAACACGACAACAAGAGTAACCAAAACCAGAAACAACACACGTGGGCAATAAACAATCGTCACAACATGCCATTTGTTGAAAGGTGTGTACTCTCAAAAGTGGAGCACACCCAACAGGCTGAATGAGCGAGGCCGGTCCGCCGAGAGTGTTCGTAAAAATCTCATAAAACAGCACTAGTGTGTGTAATAAAGCAGAATAGCCCTGCACAGGAAGTGCAGCAGCATCACCGTTGGCCATTTTTGCCTTTACAAGCTTCTGTCTACTCTGACGTAAGAGCTCCCCTGTATCCCACAATGCACTGCCAGACCCACCATAAACTTTATGACAGCACGTCATTCTATACCAGCAGCTTTGATTATCCCCCCGCCCAGTGCATGACATCACCGTCGCGGAAGCAGCGTGTGTTGCTGACTGACTCAAACTTGTGAGTCTGGCTGCGGATCAAATCCACCATCTTTTCTGCATTACACGTGTACACTAAGAAATTGGAAGCATACACTATAGTATACACTACATAGGGATCGCAGTTGCCTAAAGCATTTTAGATTGCGAATGTAACCAAATAGCTAATGCATTGCGATCCAATTTGACTCTAATGAGCATCTTTGTAGCAGATGCTCTGTGATAGATGTCTTACATAGTCAAGTCAATGAATCACTCTAATCAATTCAGCCTTGACTCATGCAGGCAAAAGTGATTAAGGTGACGAGTTTTCACTGCTCAACACTTTGGATGCACTCTTAATGACTGTGTGAAACCTTGATGAGGTTCTTAAGTTGCTATATAGTTCTTTGAAGGATTGAAACGCTCTTGGTGTTCTTCAGATTAGTGTTTTGCCAGTACATGATGGTTTTCTAAAGAAGTAGAGAATTAAAAAGTTCTTTGGGAAGTTAAAGTCAAATTTTGAAACTGCTTTAGGTTCTAAGTAAGCATGTTCTTGAGATGTTCCTCGACCAAAATGTCCTTGTTGTAATTAAAACAGGTCAATAATTCCATCAGTATAACGACGATCAGCCAAGTGGCCATGACCAGACACGTATCTAATCACACATGCAGAGCAGAATTTCCAACCCCGCTCTCTCTCTCTTGATCCCTCCCCCTTTTTCTCGCCCTCCCTCCAGCCTGGAGAAAGAGAGAGCGAGAGAGGGGTACTCCCCGGGACAGGCTGGAGAAACCAGGAGGATGAGAATGAGAGATCATATCCTGTCTGCTTTGGCTCCGTCATACTGTACAAATCACAGATTTGCATTCACAACTAACTCCACACTATCAGTGTGACATACTAAAACCAGAACAAACAACTGATCTAACCATTGAAAGTTGGCTGATTAAACAACAAATAATCTCTTGACTTTTAACAAATGGCATATTGCTTATCATTTCAAAATGCATGTGACTTGTTAAATTCATATCTCTACAATAGTTGTTCTACATAGTCTGCTGAGTAATTCCTTCTATAAGTGGTTTACAAGATAATTGCGAGCTTCACCTCGAGCATCTCTGATCTACTAGAGAAGACACGCAGCGACTCCACCCTGAGCCACTGATGTTCTTCATTACAGACCATCTACCAGGAACCAAGACAGACTAACGGGCGTTTATTTACGTTTATCTATTATTTTTATCTGTCTTTTGCCAAACAAAAGGAAAGCCAGAGTGATGGGTTCGTTTTTTTATGAGCCTATGGAAAAACGTAAAACTCTCTGTCGCTCTCTCCCCTGGTGTGTTTCTCATCCTGCATATTTTTCCAATTACGTTCTGCAGTTAGCGCGCCTGCTGGAGGAAAACTACTTTCTGCCAGATCCCCTAAAAAGCATCTGGAACATCTTCCAAAAAGTCTACAAAACCATTCTTGTATGGTCTTATACTAAAAGGGGGGTCCTCCCCTAAAGATAAAGCTTCTTCAATGATTCTTTGAAGTCTCTGAGATTGGGCAAAGAACTCAAAACACTGAATAGGATTTAGGTAGATCCGCGTATTGGTTTTACGGGGTTCTGGTGGGGAAGCATCACACAAATGGTTTTCTAAAGCAGAACTTAAGAAGGTTCTCCTGTGACTGGAATGTTTATTGTTTATTTTTTAAGAGTGTAAGTTTCTTGTTTCTCTAAGCTGCTTTACAGATGGCAGAAAGTGAAAAATCTAAAATGCGAAATGCAAAGAAAAAAAGGACCACTGAAGAACCTATTCACGCACATGGAATCCTGGAATCCAGATTTCTACTATGAGGTCTTTGTTTGCTCATTTGCATAAGAATTGTTGAGTGTTGCAGCGTAAAGGAGTTTGATGCCACAATAAGATGGTCCATCACGATTTCCTCACGCATCTGTTGCCTTGCACGGAAAAACTTCCCGCATTCCGTTATTCGTTGCTGCTCTAATGCTGACGCACAAACAAAGTGCAGAACAAAAGTCAAAGCCACTGAACTTCAGACGCGAAAATCTCACTCTAGGGCCCCCCCATGCCCCATCCCCTCCTCCGGTCATTCCAGTCCCGGGACGGCGGACTGACCGTGGAATGCGCTCGCGCAACAGAACCGCAGCCCCGGGTGAGCGCGGCCCGCGGCACAAAGTAACAGTTTGGGAACAGCTGATTCGCCGCTTACCTGCGCTTACTCGTGAGGTGACAAACATCAGGAATGCTAGGAGTACCGACAGTCGCACCTCCTTAAACCTCCGCTTTACTTTCCATCTTATAGGTGTATCCATGACCACCTGCGTCCGTCCTGACGCGTAGAGTTTGATGATATTATTATGACAACTGCTTGATATCAGGACAGTAACCCAACAGTCCCGGAGAGAGAAAGCGCGAGAGCTCAAAGCCTCTCATGCAGCCATACGTTAATAAGTCCTGCAGGAAAATTCAGAGGATGGATAGATGGATGGATGGGGCACCTCTCTCCCTTCTTTTCCCTTCTGTTCTTTCCTTCCCCTCAGTGCGCTGCAGTGATGCCTCCGTCACTGAAACTTCGCGGAGCCAAAGTGTGGGGGAAAAAAAACTTAATTCATAAAGACTGTCAGTCACGCGGCGAGCAGCCAATCGGAGAGCAATACAAAAAATGCTCGGTTTCTCATTGGTTATTACTATGGGTAGGCGGGAGGTTTACAGTGTGGGACTTCATTTACTCTCTCTCACTTTTTGTCTGAAAGTTTTTAGTCCATTACAGTGACTGCAGACTGTCTTTCAGTATTTTTGGCTCTTTTAATTTGATGGGTTTAGCAACAGAAAACATTTTAGGACAATCATCCAGTTAAAGAATGGCTCTTGTTAAGGTAATATCCTAAATAATGTAGAAAGAAAGAAGAGTTCTTCAATTGTCTAGTAACAAGGCAGTACAAATACATTATTGAAATGAAGACAAATCATTTAAATTCATTTTGTGTTGTGCGGAATGGTTTATTTGAAATAATGCCAATCTGAATCCTCTTATCCTTATAATGGACCAATGTTAATCACCACTGTGTATAACATACATAAGTAAACTTGCTTTGTCTTACCTTCTGTGGACTATGCATAGGAACAGTGCTGTGCATGGGAGTCAACGGTTATTTCAAGTCGTTCCTAAAATTAAAGTTTGCAACCTATTTTAAGGCTGAAGCGATTCAGGACCTCCTGATATACGCGACAGCTGGAGCACACAAGGCCACAAGGGCGATGACCTTTTGACACGGGTCCGAATGTATCGAGAGGAAGGGAATCCTTTTCAGGTTACATGTAAAACAAAATAAAGCAGTTACTTCCCTTACAAATTAATCAATTATTTATTTTAATTATTAATTCATTAAGATGTGGAAGATTTATTTTTGGCTCGTGTTTATCAAAAAATACAAACCATGTATTAAGTCAACGTGAAATGCCATTTGCAACTCATTTCACTCCGTAATGACCTAATATTGACCTTGAGATGCTTTTATCCAAAGTGAGTTTGAAAAGAGGGGAACAATTTGTCAAAAGGTCAACGATATTTGTAATATACAATTCCGGGTTTAATACACAACTACAGTAGATTAGGAAGCAAGCTAATATAGAGAATAAAGTTTGAGAATATGGGAAAATTCATTGGAAGTATGGGAATTTGGAGGTGTAAGGGAATTCATTTTGTCCTTTGGGAACTGATTGCATCATGAAAAGTGGGTGTTATATATGAGAATTAAGTGTTTAAAGGATGAAACATGTACGAGGGATTCATTGAAATGGAAAGTCATTTTAGAGGAGAAGCAACTGATGAACGATTACGAAGACCAGAACCTCTCTCAATGGCACTGACGAAAACTAACATTTTCTTTCTTTGGAATAATGTGCATTTATGAATCATGGAATGTTATTAAGAAAGTGGTCAGATTTGATTTCATGTTGACTTAAAGTGCATATGCCAGAGGTGACATCATACTGTAGTTCAGCTGAGGTTTACAGTACAGAATGACGTCTTCACGGAATACCAGGCTCGCAGAGCTCCAGGTTACACAGGTTGTACGGACTGATGTCTCACTCTACCTCAGGTTACGGGAACTCTCCTTAGAGGGAATGTAAAGAATGCAGCTTGTTTTGTGCAGGGTGTCCCTGAGCCAGCGGGGGGCAGACACTCCTGCACAGGCCTGTAAAAAACACACGTCCAAAATTAAGACTACCCAAGTGCCAGATGGGACTACAAATTAGCTGTCGGGAAATAAAGCATTCAGTTTCACGTTTACATTTTCTTCCGGAAATGTTTGAATATTATATTAGTGTTTTTTTTTCTTTTTTTTTTCTTCTGATATTGTGTCTTTGACAGCCCATAGAACTGGTAAAAAGTTGTGAAATTACTTACACTGATAGAGGCCAGTCTGAAGCCAACATGACATCATGACTTTTGCGTAAACATATACGCCACTTTTAAATCAAGTGTTGTGTTATCTATGCGCATTTTGAGCTGTCCGCGTGTATAAATGCATGTCTACGCCGTTAAATGTCCGAGTGATTCCGCGTGTATGTACACGCCGTTAAATGTCCGAGCGAAACGAATCAAAGTGTAGATCTACATTTGGGGAGCAATATTTTTTTTTCCTAGGATGGTAGGGGAAGACTCATAAATGCTATTAACCCTACTGACGGGTAGGTTTAGGGGCGGGGTTGAGTTAGTTCATATATTTATATATACAGTAATGAAACGTTAGTCAACGGCGTTCATTAACACGCTGAAAAGCATTTATGCGTGTTGATGGCACTCCAAAAATGGAAATACGAATTGCCGTGTCATACATACGCTATTTCATGAGATCAGTCTGCCAGAGCAACTTAATCCCTCTACCTCCACCAACAGCTCCAATTTTCACTTTTAAGCTGATAACGTTTTGAGAATAGAAAGAAAATTGGCTCAGTTCCTTGATTCCTTGGCTCAAGATGATTCGATTGCACCATATTAAATATGCCACCAATTTGAATTTTCCAAAAAATTCAAAGGACTTTTTCGAAATCATTCTAGTTTGCTCCAATTTTTATGAAAATTGAAAGACCATTTTGGATTGTAACTTCTAAACATGTTGGCCACAGCCACAAAATTGGTCTCTTTAGATTTGGTACAGCATGCCGAGTCAAACGATACCAAAGACTTTATATACAGAACGATGGGAGAAAGTGCAATGCACAATATGGAGGAATAAATAAGAGCCAATCAACGATTGGTAAAGTCATCACGTCACAGCAGGTACCGTTAGAAGCTCCGGTTCCTATAGAAACAGTGAGTGTTGTAAGACACGCGCTTAGGACTGTCACGATTCGAGCATTTAGAAACAGTTGTTGTAAGATTTTATTGGTGATTTCAAATATGGAATTTATTCGTAACTTTGGCGAGTTTTGGAGAATCTGATGTTTCCCCATTCAAAGAGATAGAAACGCACTTGCATGCCCAAAAGAAAAGGCATTTCAAAGATGGCCACTGAGTGAAATGGCATGTCTTATAGGGACGATTTTCCCATATTGGCCATTTTTAATTTTGTCGTAAAATGATATATTTTACGAATGCATTGGGGTATCGTTATGAAACCCGCTATATGTGTAATCAGCTCCATACTCTGAAGGTACTCAAAAAGTTTCAGGGCAGCGCCACCTTATGGCCAAGAATTATATATTTTTTTTATTTAAAGGAGTAGTTCACTTTTTAAAAAAAAAAACTTTTGCCGATAATTTACTCGCCCCCATGTCATCCAAGATGTCCATGTCTTTCTTTCTTCAGTCGAAAAGAAATTAAGGTTTTTGATTCCAGAATTTTTAGGAGTAAATTATAAGCGAAAGGTTTTTGGGTCTTGGGTCATGTCAAAAACATAGATACCAATTTCCGATTTTCACTAAATGGAATCAGTTGGCAAGGCAACATTTTCCATTTTTGTTTACATTTATTTTTTTTATTTTTTTTATTTCATTCAGCTTTATTTCAATTAACAAAAAATAATTATTAATGGTTTCAGTTAACATTAACAACATTGTTTTTTAGCATGTTGTTATGCAGTTGCTAGGTTGTTCTAAGTGGTTGCTAGTTGTCTACTTCTTTGCCTAAAAATTCTCTCAAATTTCTATGATATTCTGGTCTCTCTTGAATCCACTCATACAAACTTGTTTGCACACACACACACACACAAAGAAAAAAGCAGCAATCAAAGAGAGACTAAAACTCTATATCAATTTGTACAGTGTTAAGGTTTCATTTTGGAAATTGTAAAAGGAGAATGTTTATGAGTTACATAGTAGGCTATAAGACTCCAAAGCATCACTCTCTAAACACACACATGGCAAATATTTGAGTTTGGATTATGAGATAGAGTACAGATTTTATGATTGCCCTCAATGGCTCTTTTAACAGAGACGTCCTCTCTCCGTCTCTCTGTATTACATGCCGGGACACAACTGTACAAATTCTTTGGCTCACATATGTTCATCAAAGCCTGGATCATTCAGCTGGAGTATGGATCTTCACATATACACAGGGAACATGCATACACAACACACACAGGATAAGCCACGTTTACAATACACAATGCACAAACAGACACATGCATTCGTCCCCAAACCAGAAATCACTGCTGTCTGCTCATCCATCCATCATAATGCCTGGAATGAGATTCCAGAGATTGAATGAGACTGATGGAATGAGATTGATAAACAACTATCCACAGCTGCCCAAGCATGCACACGATAGCAAACATCACACACACGTTTATCAAGAGATTAACACTAAAAAACCTAACAAAATCTCAGTGTTAATCAGTCTCATTATATTAATTTTGAAAATTAGCCCATGATTTACACACCCTTAAGTCATCATGAAATTTTTGGTTTCAGACGAATACGACGAGTCGCCGATTTTACGACGAGTTGTATTAAAAAATGTCCTGTCCCTTCCCAGTTTTATAATGGCAGTGAATGGCTGTTTCTGTTTTGAAGTCTGTTTCTAGAGGGAAGCAATGAGTTTGTGCAAGAAAAATATTCATATTCAACACGTTACAAAGGAAAATTCTAGCTTCTTCTCGAAAGTAGCGTAGAGCGTCATGGCGTAGTGTAAATATCAGAAGTAAGTCGCATTACTCACATTTGCTGAGTTGCTCTTAGACTTAAGTGGAATTCGTACTATATGTTCATTTGGCCGGAAGCTAGTTTATTTTGTAAAGTTTTAAATATGGATATTTTTCTTACACAAATGCATCATTTGACTTCATATGGCCTTTATTAACCCCCCGTTGCACTTTTATGGTCTTCAAACCAGAAACAGCCATTCACTGCCATTATAAAACTTGAAAGAGCCAAGAGATTTTTGTATATAACTCCATTGTCCAACTTGGAGTTATTGTCCAACACATATACACCTCAGATGACTTGAGGGTGAGTAAATCATGGGCTAATTTTAATTTTGGGTGAACTATCCCTTTAAATAATTTCAGTAATGTTTTTTTTTTTTTGTAAAAAAGTTATTAATTTATTTAATTTATGCAATGAACAAAATTATAAACGCAATTTTGTTTTTGCCTCCATTTTTCATGCTGAACTCAAAGATCTAAGACTTTTTCTATGTACACAAAAGGCCTATTTCTCTCAAATAATGTTCACAAATCTGTCTAAATCTATGTTAGTGAGCACTTCTCCTTTACCGAGATAAACCATCCACCTCACAGGTGTGGCATTTTCAAGATGCTGCTTAAATACCAGGATTAGTGTGTGCCGGCTGGCCACAATAAAGGGTCCAGGGATGGCAAATATTTAAAAGTTTTTTTCTGTTTCCTTTTAAATGTTTTTCTCTCCCTTGTTATTTCGAATCAATGCAATGAGTGCAGTTTGAAAAGAAAACAATGCTATTATGCTGCTATTTTCAGAAATTATTAACTTTTTCAAGTGAAACACAGTTACCAGACACATGATTAACCCACAACCCAACATTCATCCTCAACATTGGTTAAAATGTTGCAATTCAAGGCACAAAGCTAGGCTGTGATGGTCTAAATGATCATGAAAAACATTATACTGCTTCTGTGGTTGTGGTTTAAAAACAGATGCTTGAAAGAGAGGAAAACAAAATAATGTAATGTAATAAAATAATAAAAATACAAATGGATGAGAGACAGAGAGGAGAAGGAAAAATTAACAAACAATGAACAGACCCAAGAAAACATTGATTTGTACATACTGTACATGGAAAGAAACATTGAAAAGAAAGAGTGTGTTTGCCATCAGTGATTGATTCAGAGGATTCTGCCAAAGTACAATCTGTCTCTCTCCATCGTACAAAGATTCAGATGCACACATTCTTCAGTCCAGCATTTATTAATTATGGAAAAGCAAGTTACTGAACATGACCGGTAGAAACAAGCCAGTACAAAGCTCATAAATGTAAACAGTATTCATCACTGGATTCAGTGTATTAAGACACTAATGCAGCTGTCTTTTGCTTGGATAAAAGCAAAACATTTCAAATCAGTTCAATGCAACAACAGTATTCATTTTCTTAACATGTTCAATATGTGGGACATACTGCTCTCGTTCTTTTTATCCATCTGCATTTCTGAAGTTTTTAAATTTCAATTGGAAAGACTTTTGAAAAGACAAACATTAACATTGTCAGAAAAAAGGACATGTTGCATGCATATGAACTTTCAGCGTTGGAGCAACTGATGGCTGCAACACAAATTACTATCAAAAAGCAGCTACACTAGTGTTAAATAAGGGACAAATATCATAATTTGATTGATCTGATGATAACTGGAAAAAGCTTGCAGAATGAGACACGGAGGAGCTCCAGAAGGATAAAAGAAGGAGTGACGACAGTGAAGGATGAGAGAGGACCAGGCCTGGACTTTGCATTGTGTTTTGTGTATGTTTGTATCAAACACATTATCAAACACATGTATCAAATAAATGCAGCCTTGGCGAGCATAAAAGACTTATTTCTAAAACATAACAAATTCTTTCTGACCCTGAACTTTTGAACTGTATGAAATATTACTAGTTTACAAGAGTGTCAAGTAACGGGTTACAATTTTTTTCACATTACTGTTATCAAGTAGTTTTATTATCACAAACAAAAACCTTTAGCTTTTAAAATATTTCAGATAGTGAGTAGACATATGACTAACTGTGTTTGCAAAAAATGGGTCTGCAGAAGATGAAGAGAAAATGAATTACGAGATGAAAATGACCTAATTGTCAATCATACACACTAAACAAATAACGTTTTAAATGCCCCTATTATGCAATTTTAAAATTCCTAATGTTGTTTTGGAGTCTCCTACTACAGGTTTACATGCATCAAAGATAAAAAAATCACATCACCACAATTTAAATGATTCTCAAACGACTCGTCAGATGAATCAGTCTCTCTAAATCTCTCCTTTCAGCGAGCTACTCTGCTCTGATTGGTCAGACGGCTCATTCTGTTGTGAATGGTCAACCGAGTACAGCACGTGTTGAAAACCAAAACAGCTCTGCGTGTCCCAAGGTTTCCTACACCGTAAACTAAACGTAAGTTAGGGAGGAGTGAGCCAATCTAATCTTTCAATCAACAGCCATATGAGCAGCCGCTTACCTCTCCCTAGCATCACCTGTTCCAGTATCCCTCCACCTCCCCAAACTCCGCCTTCATCTTAGGTACCTCGCCCCTTTTAATTATCACTTCCTACATTTAGCCACTTGGGGGGTATCACAGCTCGAGTTGAAGCTGATTCATCGAGCCCCTCTCCAGTGGACAGCAAGCCAAATAAGTTTAACTTAATTTCTTAAAGATTTTATGGGCAAATGAACTCGTTAATCACAGTAATTAACAATGACGTTGATTTTACCATATAAATCCGAGGGTGAGTCTGATGATGAAACGTTGGAAGAATAGTTATTCAACCCGAACCTCCATCGCAAGCGCCGCTTAACCCGGCGTTTAGCAGGGGGCGGGGCAGGAGAGACAAAGCTTGAAACAAAAGCTCCAGTCTGTTGTGATTGGTCTACTCTGCTCTGATTGGTCAGATGGCCCAGTCTATTGTGATTGGTCTACTCAGCTGTGATTGGTCAGATGGCCCAGTCTGTTGTGATTGGTCTACTCAGCTCTGATTGGTCAGATGGTCCAGTCTGTTGTGATTGGTCTACTCAGCTCTGATTGGTCAGATGGTCCAGTCTGTTGTGATTGGTCTACTCAGCTCTGATTGGTCAGATGGTCCAGTCTGTTGTAATTGGTCTATACTCTACTCTGCTCTGATTGGTCAGATGGTCCAGTCTGTCATGATTGGTCTACTCTGCTCTGGTTGATGGCACAGTCTGTTGTGATTGGTCTACTCTGCTCTGATTGGTCAGATGGTCCAGTCTGTTGCGATTGGTTTATACTCTACTCTGCTCTGATTGGTCAGATTATCCAGTCTGTTGTGATTGGTCTACTCTGCTCTGATTGGTCAGATGAGCCAATCTGTTGTGATTGGTCTACTCTGCTCTGGTTGGTCAGATGGTCCAGTCTGTTGTGATTGGTCTACTCTGCTCTGATTGGTCAGATGAGCCAATCTTTTGTGATTGGTCTACTCTGCTCTGGTTGGTCAGATGGTCCAGTCTGTTGTGATTGGTCTACTCTTCTCTGATTGGTCAGATGGTCCACTCTGTTGTGATTGGTCTATACTCTACTCAGCTCTGATTGGTCAGATGGTCCAGTCTGTTGTGATTGGTCTATACTCTCGATTGGTCTGATGGTCCAGTCTGTTGTGATTGGTCTATACTCTACTCAGCTCTGATTGGTCAGATGGTCCAGTCTGTTGTGATTGGTCTATACTCTACTCTGCTCTGATTGATTGGTCAGATGGTCCACTCTGTTGTGATTGATGACTCTGATCACTGAATGAATTCCTTATTTTAGAAGATATTTACTTTCTTTGACGTGCACTTTGATCTTTGAAACTTTACAGAGCTTTCATGTTTATAATCAGCTATATTACACACCGCACGAAAGGTAATATTCGAAAAAGCATAATCAAGGGACACTCTCCAAAACATTACTGATTATTTCCAAAATGTTATCTAAAACAGCTGACTTTGAAATGTTAGTAAGCTTTGGTTTGGTGTGGATTATTTTGAGGTCAAATCAAAAATAGCATTTCTTTCCATTTCAGAACTACATGCAGATAGCATGAAATATAGCTTCATCTATCAAAAGGAGAAAAGTGTCTGTACATGTGGAAACCTTATGTGCCTTCATCCTTCACAGCAACTCCTTTAATTTGTGCTCTGTGCTATCCATCACAGGCCTTCGAGGGAATCTCCACCGTGTTTGGCTGAGATCGTTCAAGCTGAATTCACTCCAAGTGCAGAAAGGCTTAGTCTAAATGTTGTTGAATTTCCTGATAAATGTCATCAGTAAATGACCTAATTTCTTGGCAATAACCTTCAATCTCTGTTTGAAGAAGACCATGGTGATGCAGATGGATCAGATGGGGGATTTTTTGATTGAACATTTTCTTTAACACCTGTGAGATTAAAGCACTGATTAGTTATCTTCTTGTTTGATTTAGTCACTTGTATAAATGCACTTTCTGTAAAACTGCTTTGAAACAATATGTATTGTGAAAAGCGCAAATAAATTTGAATTGAATTGAATATTTAAAATCAAACCCACCGTGTGAATTCCTGATCTATATAAAGTTCAAAAGGGTAATTGTGAGATAAAGTGTAAAGTAAGAAATAAATTTGCAATCGCAAATTTGAAAAATAACATCAAATTGCACACAAAAAAATAACTAGATAAATAAGAAACAAGATGTTCACAGAATAACCAGTAAATCATACGTTTTAAAACTGTAATTTACAACAACAACAACAAACAAACAAAACCTATGAAGAAACATAATTATCAAAATGGGAAAACCATTAAATGTGTCACACAAGGGATTATGGGGATGTCATTACATTATCTAAATTATAAGGTGATTTGTTACATTTTTTACGTCCAAAAACAGTGCCAAATAGTCATTATTTTTTCTTGAGACCATTCAGCTTTGAAGGAAATCTACATAGATTAGTTCATAAAATAATCTATATTGTCTCATAAACAGACTTTAAGGTTCTGAGCGGAAATATCTCGCAGTGAAGTGAAATTCACAATCAAAAGCAACACAGTCGAAAAATAGTGAGCTAAAAATCTCACATGAAAGCATAGAAAGCTGTCGCCTAATGTTAATTTAACATGTCTCACTGACTGTCTGTCAGAACTCCACCCATGCAGTGCTGATCTGAGAACAGTTTATGTGTCTGTACTAATACATGTGGCTACATAAAACTGATCCAGAGTCAGAATCTGTTTGTGTGGTTGTTGTGAATTACGTGCAGCCGCAGTAAGTATGTTTTAAAGGGCAGATCTGAGGCTGTGTGTTGAGTAATTCAGTTTCACACAGACTTCATGTTCTTTATAATGGGAGGCCGTTAAAAAACAGGAATAGTCACGTCTGGGTATTTTTAGACTTAGACATCTCAAACCAAATGAGACAATAAGACTCATTTTTTTTGTGTGTGTTGTTTTGGCACCCAAGGAACTCCATCTGAAGTTTAGCTGAAAAACTATTTTCTGTGATGTCAAATAAAGTTTTTTATTAGCATTTAACATCCATGGAACCTTTTCGAATAACAAAAGGTTTTTTATAGTGAATGGCTCCTTTAAGAACTGTTCACTCCCAAAATGGATCTTCTTTGGCACTGTGGAAGTTTTTGGAACCTACATTTTTAAGAGTGTAAGAGGAAATGGCTTGAAAACAAGAAAATCTGAAAATCTGCAGTTTGACCAGGAAATTTCAGTCAGAATTGAGAGCGTCTTTCAGTAGTAAATTTTGACAGAGGTGTTTGTTCGTCGGTCAGGACACACGTTGGACCAATTATATATATATATATTTTTTATTTCTTGAAACAGAACATTGAGTTCCTGCAAGTGACTCCATCTAAAAGATGGTCTCGTCTGTGCCAGTAATACATGCTAAAAAAGAAAAAAAAAAGCCACCCACATATTCCAGAGCTTCATCAGCCTTCATGAAGGAGTGTGAGAGGTTTCTCCAGACCTGGATCATGGAATCTCTGAGTCTGTTCTGTTGCGGTGGAAGGACCCGGGGGGGGGACGTGACTATTTGGAACAAAGCCACACACTGACTGAGTCAGCATTATTCCATTCAGATGCATTCCAGAACCATGCGAGATGTTCTACAGTGGCTTCAGTAACTCCAAACAATTCCAGAAACACTGCTGAATGATTCTGACAATGTCCAGTGATGAATAAACAATTGCCAAACACAAATTGATCATTAAACAACATGTTTTATAGTGTGTTTGTGCTTTCTTTCTTTAAAATGTACACCATTTGGTTCAATTTTGTTATTTAATACACCTACATTCATTTTTTGAGTGTATTTGTTTGGAGCCACTGAACTGTATATGTATGTAGGCACATTGAATCTTCAGCATTGCTGAGCTACTGTAAGGCTGCAGGAGATCATGACATTCACCACCTCAATGAACATCAAACCCACCAAGAGGAGTTTAGTGAGTTTTAAATGAAATAAACAAATTCAGATCATCCTAAAATTTCGTCAGATAAATGGCTGAAAGACAATATGGTCCCTGCTGAAATGTTCCAGAGCGTCTGCTTCATAACAGCTCCAGACTGCAGGCAGATAAACTGAGAGCAAGTGCTGTCTGAAGGAATGAGTCAGAGAACATGCAGAACCACCATATCATTCAGTGCAGACAGTCCTACAAAAACAATTACCCTTGAGCCTTTATAGTGCTGCCTGCAAATCAACCAACAAGCCTCGCGTTCTCTCGTCAGTTTAAGTGTGGGAGGTCAAAGGTCATATTCACGGTCAGAAAAAAATTACAGCTGAAATGTGCAATCATGTAATGGCAATTTCAAAAGCCATGAATTTATCAAGCAAGGCACTTTGAGAAACTCTGGGGGAAACACTTTACAGCACATGTGCCCAACAGATGCTGTGTGTCCCTTTAAAAAACTCACAAAGATTCCAAAAATATTTCCAAAGATTCATCCTGCTGGAGAAATATCTGTGTAAACATGATGGACAGATGGACAGATAGATCAATATACGGATGGACGCATAGACAGACAGACAGACAGAAGATAGATAGATGGATGATGGATGGATGGATAATAACAGTCAGTAACCTTTATTTTCTAGAACTCCTCAACAAGAGAGAGAGAGAGAGAGAGAGAGAGAGAGAGAGAGAGAGAGAGAGAGAGAGAGAGAGAGATGAAAATGAGGAGTTCAATCCCATTGCCCATTTGTTTTTTGTTTTTCTTATTCTTTCTTTAAATCTGTTTTTGTGTCAGAAGCATCGTGTCCAGTCACACGTGTCCTCTCAGATCTTTAAAAAAAAAAAATATATATATATATATATATATATATATATATATATATATATATATATATTGATCTTTAATAACTGTCTTGTTATGCACTAATAAGGTGACCAACTAAAACGGTGTGGAACAAATCATTCATTCAAATTCAGTCTTTTGCACATTCTGGTCTAAACTAGAATTCTGTCATTATCCACCTTAAAATCCATATGTTCCCTTTCGAGAAAAGTCTCTCGTATTGCGTAGCTATGCGCTTATGGGAAAACTCCCTTTCTCGAGAATATTGAAGCCTTTATTTTAAAACGCAGTGCAGCTGCACAGCGAGCACAGAGCAGAGCTGACTAATAGCGCACTCATTGGTGCTGCGGGAACTGCATGAACCAATCAGAGTGCCTCGCGCGTGGCTTCTGGCTATAAAAGCAGACCATTTCGCCATAGGAATCAGGTTTAAATCGACTGAAGCGAAAGCACCTGAACCAAGCGTAATAGCACAGCAGGCTACACAAAACTCATTCCGTTACTCGCAGGGAACCGAAGGTTACGTTAGTAATTCGAGAAAGGTCTCTCGTATTGCATAGCTATACGCTTATGGGAACCCATTTGAAATGCCGTGCCATTAGCTTAAAGGGTTAGTTCACCCAAAAATGAAAATTAAGTCATTAATTACTCACCCCCATGCTGTACCAACCCCGTAAGACCTTCGTTCGTCTTCGGAACACAAATGAAGATATTTTTGATTAAATTTGAGAGCTGTATAACTACCACATTGGCTCCTAAGGGACTGCCTCTTGACGGCCCAGAAAGTCAATGAAGAAAATGTTTAAATATCCCAAGTGACTACCGTGGCTCAACTATATGTTTATCAAGCGACGCGAATACTTTTTGTGCGAAAAAACAAACAAAAATAACGAGTTTATTCGACTATTTCTTTTCTTCCTTGTAGGCCAGAACGAGACTTCCTTATAGATTTCCACGACGCATGCGCGAGATTTGCGATCTGCTCACACCAGCTTCACTACTTCAGATCGCAATTCTCGCGCATGCGTCGTGGAAATCTATAAGGAAGTCTCGAGTCGAGAGCACTTTGGGAACATGACCATGCCTTGGCCTGAGGACGACTTTAGAATCGTTAGGCCCGAATTCAAGCCAGGAAGTGTTCACAGAAAGCGTTTCCAAAACACCCACTCGCATGACCGATGTTAGGGCTAGCAGGAGTGCGGTTTTGAGCGAAAGAGGCTTCAATTCAGCTGACTGAAGTGGCTCGAAAAGAGGTCCCTTCAGGGCCCAGAACCTTGATCGACTAGAAACCAACCACCGTGATGATGAAAGACAAAATAAACTATTATTAAACACACTTGGGGATATAACCCAGAACACACACACAAACAACACCTACATGCCCTACATGCCCACAGATGCTTCTGACACACACACACATACACAGTTCTAAAGATGGTCTGTGGTGGAAAATAAATGTTTGTGTTTAATCAAACTGTATAAATGAAATAATGTGTAAGAGAGGGACAGACAAAAATTCCAAACAGCATTTTATTACAGTTTTTATAAATCACTAAAGTATATTTCCTGAAACTATTAATCATTTTCTACTATATTAAATACTAAATTTACTAAATCATTTTTCAAAACCAAATTTTGGCTTCAAATGACATTCATATTTATAACATATAAAACGCATCAAATAAACAGATTGCCCTGCTCATAACACCAGTGAGATCAATTCAAAACTAATGAGTTTGTCAAAAGTTTACAAAGATAGCAACAAAATAAAATACCACACATTTTAATAAAAGAAAAGATAAAAGAACCCCAATAAGTTTCCAAAACTAATATAGCAATTAAAAAATAAAATAATAAAATACCCTTATTAGGTTTACATTATAGCAAAAAAAAATTTAATACTACACCTTCCAATAAAACAAAAATTAAATAAAAACTCTATTAGGTTTATGTAGCTTTGATATAGTGATAAAATGTAATTCTAACACTTTTTTTATTTTTGAAGCTGGTAAGCAATAAAACAAAAATTATATCAAATAAAATGAAATAATAACTTCATTGAGGTTTGAGATAGCAATACAATATAATACTACATGTTTTATTAAAAGAAAATAATTGAAGGACACCAATTATGTTTCAGTATGAGTAAGTGTAGGCTGATTTTTCCTAATGATGTTATATTGAAGCACTAGAGCTAGTAGGTCTGCTATGAGGTCTAGTTACTCATGCTGCTGGGAACCTGGCTGTCCCCACTGGATATAACATTTAGGGGTAAATGTGAGTAATATGAGTAATATGTCTGTCTGTCTGTCTGTGTGTGTGTGTGTGTGTGTGTGTGTGCGCCTGTGTGTGTGAGAGAGAATGATTCCTCATGGTAGAACACCACTCGGTTAAGGTAAACCCCATGGAGCAGCTCCACAATGAGCCCAGTGAGGCCAGTTACAGAGCTGCATGAGGGGGACTACAAAAACCACATCAGCAATTTCTGCTTGGAAAAAAACAGATAATGCAAACTTAAAGTGGTCTTTATATGTCTATGAGCCCAATGGATCAAAGATTGCTTGAATCAGCTATTGGACCAGACAGAAACTCTG
The DNA here is from genome assembly GCF_016745375.1 of Pimephales promelas. Next base: position 11,311,550 of record NW_024121876.1, on the reverse strand, counting down.
TATAACTGGTAACTACCTTAAACTGGCAGAGATGAGCAATATTGTTGAAGGACATTCAGAATGAAATTGTGTTGCAAAAATAAACCCTCTTGATTCAATTAAAATGTGCTGCATGTGTGTGTTTATTTCATTGAATTACACTGTGTATTCTCTCTTCTCTAGTGACTGTTCAGGGAATATTGAGGACAGGCATCTTTCACACTGATTTAGTTTAGTTGTAAACATGTGTCATGTCACATGGGTGTGTGTGTGACAAAACAGTGAATGTTTTTAACAGTGTTTGAAGAAGCTTATCTTAAATTATTTTCCATCTGGTTTCAAATCTGTTTCACATTTCTCTTAAGCCTTTCACTTCTCTGTCCCTGATGAGAAAGAACCTCATACCTCAGCAATTTAAAGCACTTTTCATTAGCGGAAATGATTATATATATATACACTGTCGTTCAAAAGTTTAGGTTTGGTAAGATTTAAATGTATTAAATGTAACTTTAGGCTCAACATTATTATTTTTTTTTTTTTATTATTTTCTTAAAACAGCATTTTAATATTGTTGTCCGGTAAAAATAAACACCCCAGATAAAAAAATAAAAAAATAAAATGCATTAATCATTAATGCAATAATCTAATCAACCAATCACGTGGCAGTTGCTTCACTGCATTTAGGGTGTGGTCCTGGTCAAGACAAACTTCTGAACTCCAAACTGAATCTCAGAATGGGATAGAAAGGTGATTTAAGCAATTTTGAGCGTGGCATGGTTGTTGGTGCCAGACAGGCCGGTCTGAGTATTTCACAATCTGCTCAGTTACTGGGAATTTCACTCACAACCATTTCTAGAGTTTACAAATAATGGTGTGTATGTGGCAGTCCTGTGGGTGAAAATGCATTGTTGATGCTAGAGGTCAGAGGAGAATGGGCCGACTGATTCAAGCTGATAGAAGAGCAACTTTGACTGAAATAACCACTCGTTACAACCGAGGTATGCAGCAAAGCATTTGTGAAACCACAACACGCACAACCTTGAGGCGGATGGGCTACAACAGCAGAAGACCCCACCGGGTACCACTCATCTCCACTACAAATAGGACAAAGAGGCTACAATACGCAAGAGCTCACCAAAATTGGACAGTTGAAGACAGGAAAAATGTTGCCTGGTCTGATGAGTCTCAATTTCTGTTGAGACATTCAGATGGTAGAGTCAGAATTTGGTGTAAACAGAATGAGAACATGGATCCATCATGCCTTGTTACCACTGTGCAGGCTGGTGGTGGTGGTGTAATGGTGTGGGGGATGTTTTCTTGGCACACTTTAGGCCCCTTAGTGTCAATTGGGCATCGTTTAAATGCCACGGCCTACCTGGGCATTGTTTCTGACCATGTCCATCCCTTTATGGCCACCATGTCCCCATCCTCTGATGTCTACTTCCAGCAGGATAATGCACCATGCCATGAAGCTTAAATCATTTCAAATTGGTTGAACATGACAATGAGTTCACTGTTCTAAAATGGCCGCCACAGTCACCAGATCTCAACCTAATAGAGCATCTTTGGGATGTGGTGGAACGGAAGCTTCGTGCCCGGGATATGCATCCCACAAATCTCCATCAACTGCAAGATGCTATCCTATCAATATGAGCCAACATTTCTAAAGAATGCTTTCTTGTTGAATCAATGCCACGTAGAATTAAGGCAGTTCTGAAGGCGAAAGGGGGTCAAACACAGTATTAGTCTGGTGTTCCTCACAATCCTTAACTTAACGATCACACTGCATTACCATATTTTTCCAATGCATAACAAATAAATAAAATCAAAATGTTAATTTTGGGTGTGGTATTGGTCCCTTTAAGGGTTATATAGCATAAAGCTGAAGGTCTGTGTGACATCACCTCACACAAATGTAGACACACACACACCCAGCTCTCACTTGTACTCTTTAGGAAAATTGCCTCTAGGTGTTTGAACTCTACAATCTGGAGGTTTGCACAGCTATATTTCAGTGTCGGTGAAACATTTCATTGTTTTACTTTCATCCTGTGCTTCTAAACATGCAAACAGAGTCACAAAGCCAGCATGTGCAAACCTGATATAGATGCCACATCACACAGATAAACAGTTAACCAAACACACACCGAGTCTTCAGACGTCTGCATTTGCACGTTTCGTCGTGGTAATGAGAACAGGATAAGTGCAACTAATTATCGTGCACGTTACACAACGTTTCCTTGTGGTGAATCATAACGAGGGGAACATGAATGAGTCACCGAACTTCAAATCATTATCATAGCAAACACCAAATTCATAACAACCACAAACAGTCAGACGAGCTGTAAATCTCTGCCATAAAAAACAGCTGCTCCTCTCCGGATCCCCGATCAACACTCGTGAAGACGTTTACAAACAGACCGTGTTTCTAAAACTTTCTCATGGTCAGGAGTCTGGACGGATGCAACATGGACTGCAGGATATAGAAGCAGTTTTGAAGACATTAGAGAGGGTTAAAGCCCAACTGTGATCCATGTGTGTATGTGTGTGTGTGTTTATCTATAAGAAATGCAAAAACGAGACAAAAGAATGCATAAGAAATGAACTAACCAGAAAAAGACTTCACTATTCTGCATAAAACCACCTCAGCGGGTTATGAAACAGATTTGCTAGCAACAACCTACATTAATTTATCAAATGAGGAAATGGGAATCACACTGGTAGCAAATTGCAGTAAAACAAAAAGCAACAAGAAGTCATTTATTTTTAATGAGAGTTGCCAACTTTCAGTGACATATGAGTTTGTAGCTAGACAGTTTGTTCCCCAAAACTGTAAAGAAAAGACAAAAATGAGAGAATTCCTTCTCTTCACATCCAGTGCAGTGAGAAGGGGCGTGGCTTATTGTCAAGAGGCGTGGTTTTTCAGAGACTAGATCCGCCCAGCAGTTTCCTCAGAACCCCAGTCTCTGATAACTCTTTTCCCCCTCCTCTCTCTCCTTTCTTCTTTTCTCTCCCTCCCCCTTTCTTTCTCCATATACGCTTGCTGTAACAGCAGAAACATATGTGCTCTCTCTCTCCCTGACATCATCTGAGCTCACTGCATGGTCCAGCAGGAGGGTGGGGGACGCACGGCGAATGCACAGAACTAACTCCATTCCTGCTTTATGACTATTTCATCAACTTTCTTTCCTTCACATGAGTCTTTGCCAATGTAGTTTGCCAATGTAGACTGCTTACTACTGGTCCAGATTTTGTGCAGTTAGCATTTCTTTGTGTGTGAGTATGTGTGTGTGTCTTTTCACCTTTAAGCATGACTGGAGCTCTGCTATTTCACCTGGAGCCTTATGTTAAACCGAGCCAATGACAGCACACCTGAAACGCCCGCAACAGCCAATCACAGCGCAGGGGAGGGACCTCTGGAATGGACAAATGAAAAAGCACCACACGTGAAAGTTCTAAAAGAGAGACAGACAGGATTCTTTCAGACAAATTGCATCATGTGGCGTCAAATTTGTGTCAGAGCTTTTCACCTGAAATATGTGCGCGTTTAACACACTCCGCTCCTGAGGATCTGGTTGTGTCCGATAGGGACTCCTGTGACAGGGCTGGGATGAGACCCCACACCCCTCCTCTGGTGACAATCTAAAGAGTTTTCCTGGAACTATTGAGTATTTCCAACCTTTTTCCGCAGATAAATGGGAACTGGTCTGGAACAGAGTGAAATAAAGAATTAGACAGGCAGAAAAGACAAATAAGAGGTTGAGAGGAAAAGGAGAAATATAGGATTATAACACAAAACTACATTTCCTACATTACACAAGAACTGTCCATTAATCAAACAGGGTGAATCTCTCGCTCTAAAAAAAAAAAAAATTGAACTCTCATTAAGTGAAGTTAAATAAAAATACAATACAAAAATATCATTTAGATTATAAAGCATTACAATTTATATAGGCTACTATAGAAAATGTATATAGATAGATATACAACCATAGTGTATAAATTACCATAAAAAAACTATATATTTTATGAAAATGTAATGTGAATCAGTGTAATTGGGAATAACAAAAAAAGAATCAATAAATGTCATAAAAAGAATGCCACATTGCAAAAAAAAAAAAAACTAAAAAATTAATTTCTTAACATCGACAATTATCATTTTCTTCAATGCATTTTTTTAAATACGAAAAATATTTGTAAATTTTCATACATCATTGTAGTATTTGTTCTTTTAGTTTATTATTATTTTTTTATTATTATATCTGAATAAAAATATATTAGTGCTGGTCAAATATTAATTGCATCCATAAAAGTTTGTGTTTATATAATATATGTGTCTCCTGTGTATAATTATTTTGTATATACGCATGTTCACGTAAATATTTGCATGTATATACTGTATATATACATATATAAATATTATAAATACATATATATAAATATTTTATATATAAATGTAAAAAAAATCTTAAAAATATACATACATGTGTGTGTATTAATATATGCAAAATAATTATACACAGTAAACTTACACATATCATTTAAACACACAAACTTGTATTTTGGATGTGATTAATCGCAATTAATCATTGCCCAACACTTATTTTATTATGTAATGGGAATTCATCCTTAAAGCTTCTTTTCTTTTCCTAAGAATCCACCATAAAGAAAATTACACTCTGTTAAAGTGACTTCCTACACAAGCAAGTGAATGTAGTGCATTTCTGATATAAGTGAATGACATCTTCAGTCAGACAGACACTGCATGTCTAAACCTCACCACTCTTTACCACATTTGTGCGGACAGAAAACTTCACAGCCAGCAATAAAGAAAGCACGTCGCGTTTACAGTGCAAACCTGTAATCAGCTGGCTTTGCGCTGGGAGAGCGTGTGCGGTTTCGGGTTCAGTAATGGCCACTGTCAGTCCGCTCGCTCTGACACACGGACACAACAGCGGTGTAAATCACAGCTCAGATCAAGAGCAGGTCACTTCTGAAAGCTTTCAACAGATTACTATGGATAGCGGCCTGGGAACACACACACGTAAAGCCTTGGCCTGGGGACATGTGTGTCATTTGGATGTCAGCAGGTGTGACATTAATCTTGATTTATGATGTTTTAATTCTGAGTAGGCTACAACTTTCCTCTGCTGTTTTTTCCCTTTCACTGGGACCTGACAGAACATTACAGAGCATCAAACCACAGGCGGCCATTAAAGACTCTCAGATGACAATGACAATGAAAAAGATTGAATACATTAAACAAGCATTCAACATCCATCACGGGAAAGAAACAACGAGGATGCAGCAGTCATAACTACAACAATTACTCTCACTGCCCTTACAAAAGAGTACCATGGTTTTTTGGGCAAAATACCATGTTTGTTTGTTTTTTTTTGGATACAGCCAAAGTTGACTGAATGCTAAAAGGTGATAAACGGGTATAACTGAAGCAAACTAACATAAAAGTATCAGAAATACCATGTTTTCATGTTTTAGGTCATGTACCATGGTAATTTTTTTGTCCCGTTAGTGTAGCACCATAATATTCTGGTCACTTACCAAAAAAGCACCATGATAGGATTATGGCATTTTTAATTTTTTAATATTTAAGAATTAATTAATTTTTAATTTTTAACATGGTACCATAATATTCTGAACATGCACTTTAGTACTACTATATTTGACATTCATCATGGTACTGTCATATTTTAGACGTGTACATTAGTATTTTAAAAAATGTACCATGGTATTTTGAACATTGTGGTATCATGTATAACTGTATCATGGTAATACCACTGTATTTTTGACATATATGTTACCATATCTTTATTTTTATTCATTTTTTGTAGGAGTTTGGAGTTAGAATACAATCTAATCTGTTGTTTTTACCATTATATTTACATGGTACTCCTAGTTACTTCAAAGAAAACCATGGCATTCATGGTACCTTTCCAAAATTCCTTTAGTGACGAATTCTTCTTTACATTTACAAAAATGATCATGACCATGAAGGATCTCTTTCTTCAGTAGACCTCAGTTGTCCTTCTGTTCCGTACACGTCTTAACCTCTCCGTCTTTCGATCCTTATGTCTGAGATCCACAGGAGCCAAGAAATCCATGGAGAACGTCCAGAGAGAGAGAGAGAGAGAGAGAGAGAGAGAGAGAGAGAGAGAACATTCAACTTAAATGAAACAAGACAGTCAGAAATAATTGATGCAGTGAGCAAGGGAGAGAATAAAACAACAGATTTTCATGTTTTCTCCTACTGAATAAAGAAAGAAAAAATAGTACAATAAGAAGCCGATTGTCTTCTTTTTGTACTATTTCTTCTTTCTTTGCACCCCTCTCTCACTTTTGAGCAGACAGCCTGACTCACTCCATAAAATCACTGAGGGCTCTGGGGTTTTGAGAGCTGGAAAATATTCTCTGGCTTTTTTTCCATTATTAAGCGACTCCTAAAACCCCAGGATCAACGGCAGTGGAAAAGGGGGAGAAGCATATGGAAAGGCAATGAGATGGTGAAGAAATGTAGGGGTAAATGCGTGTAACGTTTTGGTTGATGTGTCAGCGTCCGGATATGTTCTGATTTACTGCCAAACATTGTTATTTTATAGTCCAGTCTTGCTGAATTGCTTCATTTAGCTGGTTGTCTCTAGGTTAGTGTGTCTAGTGCAAGTTAGTGTGGATGGGAGTAACTCTGTTTCGAGAAAGACATCTTCTGTAAACACTAACAAATACACACACACACCTCAGAAATCTCCCATGAATGCTGAAGGAAGGCTGCTGATGTGGAACCATGAGTAGGGATGTTTTCCTGTTGAGTCATTCCAGACATAAGGATCATGCCCTGGGACACAGACTTCCAGCCTCCCCTTACCAGCCTCTTCACCCTCAAGCTTAACCTTTCCTTGTGAGTGATGTGCAAAATAAGCACAGGACAGAGCCAGGGGTTAGAAGGATTCAAGATGAAGGCGTTTTGGACTATTTGTGATTGGCTAGGCTGGTTTAACCAGAGGGAGATCAAGTAGGTCTGGAAATGACTGCTGACAAGTGGCTAATGCACCAATAAGAAGTACATGGCCAGTGTTTTACAATTTGATAATGTTTATCTGTTCACTTGAAATTCACTTGAAAGTTCTAGAACTAATAGCGAATCGTGTGAATGTTCCAGAACTCTCCAGAAAGTTCTACATCAGAGAGCAAGATGTGTGAAAACTCCTGAGCCAACCTCTATCCCTCTAAAACATTAAGAATTGACAATCTTCATATGTTAAATTTGACATTGTTTACATTGAATATTGTTGATAAACTTCTTGCGGTGTTCCTCATTTGTACTGAAAGTACAACATCAAACAGCAATAAGTGTGCAAGACCTGGAACCCAAATGATCCCACTGACTATGACATATGACATTCTTCTAGAATTCAAGCATCAACTCAAAATTCCAAATTAGACAGCAATAGGTGTGCAAGAACTGGAACATGGATCATGCTGACAGTTTTAGGACTGACAGTGAACCATCAGAATCTTCCACACTTCAAAAATCAACTGAAAGACTGCAATAAGTGTGAAAGAATTGGAACCCACATGGATACCATTGACTGACAGAACCGACAGTTAACCATCGGAATCTTCCAGAACTCAAAAATCAACCCAAAGTTCCAAATGAAACAGCAATTAGTGAGAAAGAACTGGAACCCACATGGATCCCAGTGACAGTTTTAGAACCGACAGTGAACCGCTGGCATCTTCTAGAATTCAAAAATCAACTGAAAGTACCACAAGTGTGCAAGAACTTTAACCCACATTGGATTCCAATCCAAGATTTCGAACCAACAGTGAACCATCGGAACCTTAGAATTCAAAAATCACCTCAAAGTTCCACATTAGTCAGTAATAATTGTGTTAGAATGGAGCCCACATGGATCCCAGTGACAGTTTTAAAACTGACAGTGAACCGCCAGAATCTTCTAGAATTCAAGCATCAACTCAAAATTCCAAATTAGACAGCAATTAGTGTGCAAGAACTGGAACCCACATGGATCCCAGTGCTGACTGATCTCATGAAGTAGCGTATGTATGACACGCCAATTCATATTTCCATTTTTGGCGTGCTATCAAGACGCATAATCGCTTTTCAGCGTGTTTATGAACGCTGTTGACTTAACGTTATTACCGTATATATAAATATATGACTTACCTCAACCCCGTCCCTAAACCTAACCGTCACTGGGGTTAATGGCATTTATGACTGTTCCTTTACCATCCTAGGGAAAAAAAAGATCACTCCCCAGTTGTATATCTACATTTTGCTTCATTTCGCGCGGATATTTGACGGCGTGTACAGACATGCGGAATCACTCGGACGTTAATGGCGTAGACATATACGCATACACGCGGATACACGTGGATAGCTCAAAATGCGTAGAGATAACACGCCACTTGACTCGAAAGTGGCGTGTTTGTTTACGCAAAAGTCATGATGTCATGTTGCCCAGTGACAGTTTTAAAACTGACAGTGAACCGCCAGAATCTTCTAGAATTCAAGCATCAACTCAAAATTCCAAATTAGACAGCAATAGGTGTGCAAGAACTGGAACCCACATGGATCCTGCTGACAGTTTTAGGACCGACAGTGAACCATCAGAATCTTCCACAATTCAAAAATCAACTGAAAGTATAAGACCGCAATAAGTGTGAAAGAATTGAAACACACATGGATACCATTGACTGACAGAACCGACAGTTAACCATTGGAATCTTCCAGAACTCAACCATCAACTGAAAGTACAGACAGCAATAGGTGTGCAAGACCTGGAACCCACATGGATCCCACTGACTGTTTTAGGATTGACAGTGAACCTTTTGAATCTTCTAGAACTCAAAAATCAACCCAAAGTTCCAAATGAAACAGCAATTAGTGAGAAAGAACTGGAACCCACATGGATCCCAGTGACAGTTTTAGAAACTACAGTGAACCGGCGAAATCTTCTAGAATTCAAAAATCAACTGAAAATACCACATCAGACCGCAATAAGTGTGCAAGAACTTTAACCCACATGGATTCCAATCCAAGTTTTAGAACCAACAGTGAGTGAACCATCGGAATCTTCTCAAAAATCAACTCAAAGTTCCAAATTAGTCAGCAATAAGTGTGTAAGAAATGGAGCCCACATTAATCCCACGAACAGAACCGACAGTGATCCATTGAAATCTTCTAGAACCTACTGCCAACCACCTGAAAAGTGCAGAACTCACAGCCAACAGTCTGAATGTGGAACACAGTAGTAAAGACACGAGGGAATCCCTGCTTGGAGCACTTCTGAAGACGGAGGGCTTCAGCTGGGCACGTGGGCACCACTCTGGCCCCTCTCAGAGGCCACATCACAGAGACCCCCTGGAGCGAGAAACCGACGGAAAAATCAGGAGAACGAGTGGGTGAGATCTGGACTGGCGGCTGGATTGGTCACAGAACAAGAATGTGGAAATAATGACACAAATAAGCAACCCACCCCCCATTCTGCTTCTTTTACTCCCTCTTTCTCTCTCCCTTCTCGTTTTTCCCTCTCTCGTCTTTAACGTGTTGACCAGCTGTGGTACATTCTTTCCACCTTATCCCGTGGGTCAAGCAAATCATTTCCCCATCTCTCTGCCAGACTACAGAAGGAGAGCGTGTACATTCACATTTACTTGTGTTGCCTTTAAGTGAATGAGTTGGTTTATCGAGAAACGTGCAGATTTAGAGAGGTGGAGAGAGCTGAGGACAGATAAAGGGAGAATGAAAGAGAGAACGCAACAGTTAGTGTCAACCAAGCTGTCTACACTGCAGATCCGTTGCTTATGCTGGCGGTGACTAATTCTGTTCTCTAGTTTTTCCCATGTCCTTCATACACAAACAAAGAGCAAGAGATGAAAGTGTGTTAGCCTTTTCCAAATATATAATCATAAAAGGGAGTGGATGATGTGTCTCATGAGTAACTCTGGACTCAAAAGCACCCAAACACAATTATGAACCATAAAAAAAAATCTTTAAAGACAAGAATGAATGTCAATTTTTTTAAGCAGAGGAGGAGAAATGTAAAAGTAAACACCCTGATGGATGCACTGTTACATTTATATTTGATGTACTACAGGTATTAAAATCTATTTAAATATGCTCTTTTCTAAAACTTGTCCATTTTTTTTACTAATAAATGTATTGTGGGAAACCCAGTAAAACGTGAGAGAGGCAAACCCAGATGCTGCCTGTGTGGTAATGATTTCATTTGCAGAGCTAGTCACATGACCCCTGCTTGGCGTCTGAGGATGATCTGCCCACTAGTGGCCATGAGAGTCACTGCAGGAAGACGCTCTCCTGGTCCCCATACGAACCCTTTTACTCACAGTTACTGAGAGACAGAGCACACTGCTAGAGGATATGCCAAACACACCAATTTCACTACTTATTTTTGGTTTGGTTTTCAATTTGAGTTGGTTTTACTAGTGCATAAATCATTTCTTTTATATATATATTTTTTTAAATTATGACTTAGTTGATAGTTTTAGTTTTTGTACCCTCAATTGTTCCATCTGCATATGATGACACATAGCACCATACTGTAAATGATACAAATTTAATAAGACAAAATTCACAACAACACAGCAGTACTGCTGTACTTTTGGATGATTGCGATTTGGTCAGATGAAATTTACAACAAGGCAAACACAGATCAGTACCAAATAAGAATTGGGGAAAAAGGCAATTCTTGTTTATGAAAGCAGAGCAGATATATTTCTAGTTTCCTAAACTGGATGTTCTCTTGAGTTAATGGTTTCCAAATGGGTGCAGGAGAGGTGTGCATGTCTGTTTGAGGTGAGATGAGGGAAAAAACATGTCAACTGGAAACAGGATTTCCTCCAGCCAGCTGTCAGAATTCCCACACACCAACCCTGAGACGCTCCAGAACTGGGTTTTAGTTCTGAACTTCTGGAATTATCTTAGCTTTAGCCAGCCAGTATTTTAAGGAGCATAATCAGTCGTGAGAATTTGGAGGAGGTATCTTTGCTTCCCGTCACGAGGCCATGTTCAATCGTAAAACTAATCCATATGAATTGAGCAATTTAGTCCAAAGTTTCTGAAGAGACTTGATCGCTTTATATGATGAACAGATTGAATTTAGGCTGCTCGATTCATATGGATTAGTTTTACAATCACAATATGAACTTTTTGGAGCGTCAAAGTTTCAGTCAACAGGACAGAAGCTCTCCGATTTCATTTTAAAGATCTTCGTTTGTGTTGTTGATATAAACCAAAGTCTTTTGGGTGAACTAGCCCTTTAAGCATTAGAAAATGCAGTTGAAATTAATAAGTGAACATGAAATATTATTTTGAATTTAAATTATTTCATTATGTGATTAGAAAGACTATGAGAAATGTGATGTAGGAAATTGGTTGCCTGGGAAAATAGTCAATGCCATTTTACCAAAATCTTTGGCTGCAGAATTCTGCAACCAACCAATCAGAATGAAGTATTCCAGAGCGCAGTGTAATATGTAGAATTTAAGTGGTTTAGTATATAATTGTAACGCCCTTCAAAATTTTGCTTTCTCTAGAGGGGTTCAGGGTCAAACCTCCCCATAATTCATATTGTGATTCTGTTCAATAGCCCACCTCAATTTCTCTCCTGTTCCCCACTCTCCGTGCTGGTGGTGCAGATATGCCAAGATCGTTTGTACTCTTCCCTCACGTTCTTGCTGTTCTCTCTCTTTCTGAAACTTGAGCATTTCCAGATGTGCGTTGGAAGAGAGGGGTGGTGATGTCATCATGGGCTCTGCTTCCTGCACTGTATCTGCATCCAAAAATCAGACTAACACACACACACACACACACATGCCAAAGAGGAAGATATGGTGGGGGTAACATTTGCCTTAGATGTAGAGAAGGGGAGGACACAAAAAGAGACTGATAGATGGTTTTGAAAAGCAGTTTAAGGGTGTGAAAATATGTTCTCTCCCACAATACATCTACAAAAACAGCACTACTGCTTATACAGCACCTGAAAAAGACTATAAATACAGTGAGGAGGTATTGTTGATGTTGGAGGTTTGTTGCCTTTGGCCCCTTGACCTTCCACTCAATCACGTCTGAAAATAAAAAATCTTAAGTGGTTCTCAAATACATCTTTACAATGAAAAAAAAAAAACAGAACACCCTATAAACTGAACAGAAACACACTAACAATTCAAAAACCTCATTAAATATATAACCTATGAATACCCTAGCTACTGCCTACCACTGCGCTTTTAACTCGGAACACCTTAGCAGGCACATAGCAACACCATAGCAACCACTTAGTACATTCCTAGGCAGTAGGGGTGTAACAATATATCGTGCCACAATATATCGCAATACAAAAATATAACAATACGTATCGTGGATAGTGACACTATGTATCGTGGATAGTACCCCCAAAATAAAAATGACTGTGTGAGAAAAAAATCAGGTTTTTAGAGTTTACATTAAACTACTATGTATAATATTGGTTATAATGTATAATAATGCAATGTGGGAACATTTGTAGGTGCTGATAATGCCAAATGTCTGATGTTACCAGTAAAAAGTGGTCGACATTATTTTAAATATATCTAGTCAATGGAAGCGTGCAAGCATATTCATCTAAAATAATTCTGTATTTTCAGCTTCAGAATCATGAATATTTTTATTCTGGTGTCTCTAATTGTCCTTGGGTTACAAGCACCAAGTCCACACCTATTCATTTAAACCCACAATGTAATATCAAATTTAGCATTTTAATCAACAGTACATTTTTGGTTAACCTTATCTCTTGGATTATTGCAATAATATCGTATCGTGAGTTCAGTATCGCGATATGTATCGAATCGTGACATGAGAGTATCGTTACACCCCTACTAGGTAGTTCTAACATCTCAGCAACTGCTTAGCAACAACTGAACAATACAGAGGACATTCCAAAAATGCACAGTAACACCCCAGCAACTGCATAACCACACTATGCAGAACTCCTCAGCAATTGCACTGTAACACACACCCTAGCAACACACTAACTCAAAATATCAGCCAATCATATGGCAGAACTCAATGCATTTAGGCATGTAGACAAGTCAAGATGATCTGCTGAAGTCCAAACTGAGCATCCGAATGGGAAAAAAAAGGTGACTTAAGTGACTTTGAACATGGCATGGTTGTTGGCACATACGGGCTGGACTGAGTATTTCAGAAACTGCTGATCTACTGGGATTTTAACCCTTCAAGGTCTTTGGGGGTTTAAGTCCACCTGGCACTATGTTGATATTTTGGCTTCTGGAACGGTCAATTTTCATAGCAGAGAAAAGAGAGACATATTTATGGATTCTACAGATTCTCAGCTACAATTTGGATGCATTGAAAATACACACAATCATCTCTAGATTTTACAGAGAATGGTCCGAAAAAGCGAAATATCCAGTGAGCGTCAGTACTGTGGAGAAAATGCCTTGTGTGCCAGAGGTCAGAGGAGACTGGTTTTAGCTGATAGAAAGGCAACAGTAAATCAAATAACCTCTCTTTACAACCGAGGTCTGCAGAAGAGCATCTGAACAAACAACACATGAAACCTCGAAGCAGACAGGCAACAGCAGCAGAAGATCACACTGGTGCCACTCCTGTCAGATAAGAAACTGAGGCTACAATTCACACAAGCTCACCAAAATTGAAGAATAGAAGATTGGAACAACATTGCCTGGTCTAAGGCAATTTTCTGCAAGGACGTTCAGATTGTAGGGTCTGAATTTGGCATAAACAGCATTAAAGCATGGGGTCCATGCTGCTGTAAAAAATAATGGTTCAGGCTGTTGGTGGTGTAATGGTGTTGTAGATCTTTTCTTGGCACACTTTGGACCCCTTAGTACCAACTAAGAGTCGTTAAAGGGTTAGTTGACCCAAAAATGAAAATTAAGTCATTAATTACCTTTGTTCGTCTTCGGAACACAAATGAAGATATTTCTGATTAAATTTGAGAGGTGGATCACTGCTACATAGGCTGCCTAAGGGATCGAAACTTGACGGCCCAGAAAGTCAATTAAGAAAATGTTTAAATATTCCATGTGACTACAGTGGCTCAACTATAAGTTTATCAAGCAACGAGAATACTTTTTGTGCGAAAAAACAAACAAAAACAACGACTTTATTCGACTATTCCTTTTCTTCCTTGTTGGCCTGAAACGAGACTTCAATAGATTTCCACGACGCATGCGCGAGAATTGCGATCTCCTTCAACTACTTCAGTTCAGTTTTCACGCATGCGTCGTGGAAATCTCTTGAACTCTCGTCTCAGGCCTACAAGGAAGAAAAGGAATAGTCAAATAAAGTCGTTATTTTGTTTGTTTGTTTTTCGCACAAAAAGTATTCGCGTCGCTTGATAAACTTATACTTCAGCCACTGTAGTCACATGGAATATTTAAACATTTTCTTCAATGACTTTCTGGGCCATCAAGTTTCGATCCCTTAGGCAGCCTATGTAACAGTGATCAACCTCTCAAATTTAATCAGAAATATCTTCATTTGTGTTCCGAAGACGAACGGTCTTACGGGGTTGGTACAGCATGGGGGTGAGTAATTAATGACTTAATTTTCATTTTTCTAAGATCTAACCCTTTTAAAACACCAGTTTTGTTACCTAAGTATTGTTGCTGACCATGTCCATCCCACAGAGCACATCTTCTGATGGCTACTTTGCGTTAACGCGGTATGTCACAAAGCTCAAATCATCTCAACCTGAACATAACAATGATTTCACTAAACTGTCATCAGTCACCAGATCTCCATCCAATAGAGCACCTTTAAAATGTGCTGGAATACGATTCACACCATTATTTATGTGCAGCCGATAAATCTTCAGTAACTGCATGATGCTGTCATGTCAATATGAACCACGAAGAATTAAAGTGGGTCCAACCTGGTATAGCAACATAAAGGGGCCGGTGAATAGATATAGATACATAGCCTACATAGGCATCACTCACTTTTCTTTAGGGAGTGTAAAGATTTGTTTTTGAAGAGTGTAGTAGTAATGAATTGAACATTGAATGTGAAAACCACATTTAATATGTCTTTCTGTATTTCTCATGCAGACAATCTCGCTCTCATTCACTTCAAACTCCCAACTGCACCTGGACATCCCAAAGGCATTGAGTTCCCTCAGTCCAGATGTGTGTGTGTGTGGAGTTAAATGGGTCAGCAGCATTTATAGGCAGAGCTGATGGGGATTCTGTAGAGGAGGCCATGTTTGGATCGTCACTCGGCAACACCACCGTAAATAAATCTGGCTGAAGGATGCACAAAGAAAAGCATGCACGGTACAAACACACATGTACTTTTTTAGATGTCGTTTTCACTATTTTGCAAGTCAATATGTTCACTTAATGCCAAAGAAAACATTGTGTCAGTCAAATACCAACTGATAAAATGAGTGTGGAATCAATTAACAATTTAACAGAATATGAATAAGCTTTAAAGGTACAATATGCAGGATTTTTGCAGTACAATATCCAAAAACCACTAGGCCAATGTTATATATTTTGTTTCGTTGAATACTTACAATTTCCCGAATATTTCCAACTATTTGTAAATCGTGAGAAAACTGCGATTTTAACCAAGGAAACGGGGCGTGTGAGCCGGGTTAAGGAGTCGCCAGTCAATGGCGTCATGTCCGCATTAGCCCCGGTTTCTGCCAGGTGTGCGCTCGCTCTGCAAAAGTAACCATGGCGACAGACGTGGACAACTGGGTTATTGCCGTTATGCCTAGCAAGACGGTCACGCTGTTGTTGTTTTGTTCAAACATTATGGACCGTCGCAAGCAGACTTTGAGACAAAAAGAGGACTAAAACGAAGATCAACATCTTTCAAGATGCCGAGAGCTCCACGTCTGTGACTAACTTCGACTCGACAGAGAGACGCGAGTGTTGCATGTACTTTATTAGACAGGTGAGCAAATGTACATAAAACTAATCAATGTTATTTGTTATTTGTTAAATGTTAGAATATGATCTGAATGTGTTAGTCTAATGTTGATCTAGCTTACTTAGTCTCATACAGCCAACACACAACCTAACTAACAACATTCAACACACTCAAATGCCGTTAAGTGTGATAGTGAAACTGTTAGAGCAAGTGAAACAGCGCTGCGTTACCTCAAGCTTCATTCGTCTAATAAACTGACCCATGTGAGTATTAATAAAGCACTTGCGTGTAGTTCGGTAGAATGAAATGTGCTTATTCCTTTATATCCGCAGGACTCGCGTGGCACTACGTCTAGCAATCGCGCCCTGCCTCACACCACAGTCAAGTTAAAAACATCAATGTATTCACTCATCCATAAAAGATCCATCAGCTTGACAACAAGATCCATAATTAAGCCTAATGCGGAATATACGTCATCAATATACGTCTTTGTTATTGTAAGAGGTTGGTGGTGGCGAACCCCTGGTGGCGAAAATTCCTGCATATTGTCCCTTTAAATGGATAGTTCACCAAAAAATTCAAATTAGCCCATGATTTACACATCCTAGGTGTATATAACATTCTTCTTTCAGACGAATACAATCCGAGTTATATTAAAAAATGTCCTGGCTCTTCCCAGCTTTATAATGGCAGTAAATGGGTATATATTTTTGGAAGTCAATCAGTGCATCCATCCATGATAAAAGTGCTCCACACGGGTTAATAAGAGGGGTTAATAAAAGCCTTCTCAAGTGAAGCGATGTGTTTGTGTAAAAAAACATATCCATATTTAAAATTTTATCGACTAGAATAACTAACTTCCGGCAGGCAGCCGTACACAAGTCGACTTATACGCCAAAAGAGAAACACTTGACGATGTATGACATAGGATGTAAGAGTAGCATAAGCTTTGATGACTCTCGCGGTTCAAACAAACAGAGCTTCGTCATTACGTTGTGCATCAAGATCAAGTGTTACTCTTTCACCGTATATTGATGTGTACGGCTGTCTGCCGGAAGCTAGTTATTTTAGTTGACAAAGTTTTAAATATGGATATTTTCATACACGAACGCATCGCTTTACTATAAAACTCAGCAGGCCTTTGTTAACCCCCCAGAGCCGTGTGGAGCACTTTTATCATGGATGGAAGCGCTTTGATGGACTTCCAAAAATATATACACATTCACTGCTATTATAAAGCTGGGAAGAGACAAGACATTTTTTAATATAACTCCGATTGTATTCGTCTGAAAGAAGAATGTCATCAACACCTAGGATGGCTTCAGGGTGAGGAAATCACGAGGTAATTTTCATTTTTGGGTGAACTATCCCTTTAAGACCCATTAACACCAAGAATGATAACTAAAAAGATTAGCATCCACACCATGAGCTGAGCATGAGTCTGAAAGAGATTCCAACGATAGCGTTTCTCTATATGTCTCTATCACTATTTGTGGTGTGGACTCTGCTATTTTGTGCTTTTATATTTAGAGAGATTTTTAGAACTATATCATAATCATTATAGTTATTATCTTTGGTGTGAACGGGCCTTTAAACTAATAATTTAGGCAATAGAACATATCTTACCTAACAAAAAAAGTTATTTAAATACAATGGTAAATGAGTAAAGATATATAATATGTTACTGAAATGACTTTACCACAGTATTTACATGGAGGTACTACAAAATAATTCTGAGAATACCATACATGTCCAATAAAAATGAACTTTTTTGTAAGTGAATCAGAAAAGTATGAAAGTAGCCTATACCATGGAATGTGAATAACCCAAACAAAGTACTGTGGCGTTTCCATATAAAGTACTAATGTAGTACTTTTAAAGGAAATAATCAATCAATAAATAACAATTAAAAACAAAGGCTGTAAAAATACTTAAAATATTTAATAGAAAGTCCTTTTGATGAAATCAGGTCTTTCGTTTTAAAAATCGTGTATGTATGATGTTATCCAGCTCTGTCATGCTGGAAACAAGTGTCTTTTTAAAAGCAATGTTAAAGCAAATGTTATTTCAAGGGAAATCAGAACAGCTGAAGCTCTGAGTCATTTTTCAGCAGAGTGACTGGACCATCAAACGCTGTATTTATTACAGCAGATGAGGTGAAGACTGACAGCTCAGCAGAGAAGCAGCCCATCACTGTGATCCGGGAGTCAGAACCAGCGGCCAACACCAATATTCATCGAAACACTTTCCAGTACAGTGCCATGTTTGAACCTCTTTCTCCCTCTCCTCACTGAAGACTCCGGACGATTACTCAATATTTCTCCATTGGCAGCCTCTGGCGCATTTGAAAATAGTTTGCAAGTGAGCAGGGGGCATTTATTTCTATTGGGCAACAAAAATGCATAAAGTATACACCCTCAATGACCTTTTAAGGAGGTCTTCCCTGGTTTAGAAACAAGACGGTCCTAGCTCCAGTGTATTCATGCGGTTCTGCCTTAAAAAGTAAGTGAGATCTGGGTGTCTTAAGGTTGAGAGGTTTTCCTACAGGCCTCGGCAGCATGAAGAAACCTCACATGTGCCTTCAAACATGCAAACAACACACAAAAGGCTTATAAACAATACATAAATCGCTCATCAAATGATCTCATTAGTGATGTCAAGCATCACTTTAGTATTTCTCATACTGAGGGTTAGTGTTTCACTAACTCTAAAACTAAGTATTAAACTTTGGCATGCAGCCCTGCACCATTTGCGCTCCAGACATTCATTATTCCTCAAATTATTTGGCTTATTTATATTACTTTTTAAAAGTTATTTTATGACTGACAATTTAAAAAAACTGGAGAAAAGAGTTAGCAACGACCCAGAATACCATGGCAGCTGCTAACAGTAAGATTTGCATGAGCAAATACGGGAACATTTTCTTTAGAAAATGTAATTTTAATATTGGTGTAACATTACATTTAAAAAAAATATTTAATGTAATATATTAGTAAATTATAAAAGTCCCTGTTTGGATTTGAATATAGGCAAATGCTATGGTTGAGTCTATGATTGGATCATTATCGCAGTGATTATTATGTTTCTAGTTTGATATATGTTCGCAAACCCTGACCCTTCTAACCCTAAATTATGGAGTGTGTAGCTTTTCATCTCTTAAAAACAACCATGTAGCAAGACACATCATGGCCATTGTGGTGGAAAATTCAATGCACAAAGGCATTCTGTCCTTCAGATGAATGTATGTGTGTCAAACACCTAACTGTGTGTCTAAATAACAAATATGGGAAATGGAACTAGACAGATGACTAAGTTAGAATCATTAAAACAAAGTCTCCTCTACCCAGTAACAAAACAGTCTACCTATGAAGAACCAATGAAAACTATAGGACATTATGCCATATTGTAAAAAAAAAACAAAAAAACTGTTGTATAAGTGTTTTCGGGGGAATTCTCAATGGAATTTGTCTGAGACCAACAGGCCTTGTTTTTACTTGGGAGATTCTCTTAGAAGTATTGCTCGAGAACTCTCCTGGACGTAATTAAAAGCATTGAAAGGACATTTGCTGGAGTCTGTTTGTTATTTAAGCTATGCAGCAAGAACAAGTAAGTTAGAATTATTAGCACCCGGCGGACGTCGACTGTAGATGCGCTAGGGTTATAGGATTATCACCGGGCGGACGTCGACTGGAGATGTGCTAGGGTTATAGGATTAGCACCCGGCGGACGTCGACTGTAGATGCGCTAGGGTTATAGGATTAGTACCCGGTGGACGTCGAGTGTAGATGCGCTAGGGTTATAGGATTATCACCGGGCGGACGTCGACTGGAGATGCGCTAGGGTTATAGGATTAGCACCCGGCGGACGTCGACTGTAGATGCGCTAGGGTTATAGGATTAGAACCCGGTGGACGTCGACTGGAGATGCGCTAGGGTTATAGGATTATCACCGGGCGGACGTCGACTGGAGATGTGCTAGGGTTATAGGATTAGTACCCGGTGGACGTCGAGTGTAGATGCGCTAGGGTTATAGGATTAGTACCCGGTGGACGTCGAGTGTAGATGCGCTAGGGTTATAGGATTAGTACCCGGTGGACGTCGAGTGTAGATGCGCTAGGGTTATAGGATTAGTACCCGTGGACGTCGACTGGAGATGCGCTAGGGTTATAGGATTAGTACCCGTGGACGTCGAGTGTAGATGCACTAGGGTTATAGTATTATCACCTGGCGGACGTCAACTGGAGATGCACTAGGGTTATAGGATTAGTACCCGGTGGACGTCGAGTGTAGATGCACTAGGGTTATAGTATTATCACCGGGCGGACGTCAACTGGAGATGCGCTAGGGTTATAGGATTATCACCGGGCGGACGTCAACTGGAGATGCGCTAGGGTTATAGGATTAGAACCCGGTGGACGTCAACTGGAGATGCGCTAGGGTTATAGGATTATCACCGGGCGGACGTCGACTGGAGATGTGCTAGGGTTATAGGATTAGTACCCGGTGGACGTCGACTGTAGATGCGCTAGGGTTATAGGATTAGTACCCGGTGGACGTCGAGTGTAGATGCGCTAGGGTTATAGGATTAGTACCCGGTGGACGTCGAGTGTAGATGCGCTAGGGTTATAGGATTAGTACCCGTGGACGTCGACTGGAGATGCGCTAGGGTTATAGGATTAGTACCCGTGGACGTCGAGTGTAGATGCACTAGGGTTATAGTATTATCACCGGGCGGACGTCAACTGGAGATGCACTAGGGTTATAGGATTAGTACCCGGTGGACGTCGAGTGTAGATGCACTAGGGTTATAGTATTATCACCGGGCGGACGTCAACTGGAGATGCGCTAGGGTTATAGGATTATCACCGGGCGGACGTCAACTGGAGATGCGCTAGGGTTATAGGATTATCACCGGGCGGACGTCGACTGGAGAGCCGCTAGGTTTATAGGATTAGTACCGGGCGGACGTCGACTGGAGATGCGCTAGGGTTATAGGATTATCACCGGGCGGACGTCGACTGGAGAGCCGCTAGGTTTATAGGATTAGTACCGGGCGGACGTCAACTGGAGATGTGCTAGGGTTATAGGATTAGTACCCGGCGGACGTCAACTGGAGATGCGCTAGGGTTATAGGATTAGTACCCGGTGGACGTCGAGTGTAGATGCACTAGGGTTATAGTATTATCACCGGGCGGACGTCAACTGGAGATGCGCTAGGGTTATAGGATTATCACCGGGCGGACGTCGACTGGAGAGCCGCTAGGTTTATAGGATTAGTACCGGGCGGACGTCAACTGGAGATGTGCTAGGGTTATAGGATTAGCACCCGGCGGACGTCGACTGTAGATGCGCTAGGGTTATAGGATTAGCACCCGGCGGACGTCGACTGTAGATGCGCTAGGGTTATAGGATTAGTACCCGGTGGACGTCGAGTGTAGATGCGCTAGGGTTATAGGATTAGTACCCGTGGACGTCGACTGGAGATGCGCTAGGGTTATAGGATTAGTACCCGGCGGACGTCAACTGGAGATGCACTAGGGTTATAGGATTAGTACCCGGCGGACGTCGACTGGAGATGCGCTAGGGTTATAGGATTAGTACCCGGCGGACGTCAACTGGAGATGCACTAGGGTTATAGGATTAGTACCCGGTGGACGTCGAGTGTAGATGCACTAGGGTTATAGTATTATCACCGGGCGGACGTCAACTGGAGATGCGCTAGGCTAGGGTTATAGGATTATCACCGGGCGGACGTCGACTGGAGATGCGCTAGGCTAGGGTTATAGGATTATCACCGGGCGGACGTCAACTGGAGATGCGCTAGGGTTATAGGATTATCACCGGGCGGACGTCGACTGGAGAGCCGCTAGGTTTATAGGATTAGTACCCGTGGACGTCAACTGGAGATGTGCTAGGTTTATAGGATTATCACCCGGTGGACGTCGACTGTAGATGCGCTAGGGTTATAGGATTTGCACCCGGTGGACGAAGATTGTAGATGCACTAGGGTTATAGGGTAGGTTTAGTGCTCAGCAGACGTCAATGTGTAGATGCGCGTGTAAAAGTATAAGACTTGGCCAACTAGAGTATTATTGTAGAGTTCATATCAAGATCAATCAATATCAAGTTCAATTCAAGACCTTGAGCAAGTATTGATGGAACTAACATCACAACATTTATTACATAATTCTTGTATTGACAATGTGAGAGTCAAAATTCAGACTAAACCGGTCCATTCATGCGCATTAGTTTTACAATTTCTTTATGAACTTATTGAAGCATCAAAGTGATAGTTGCGTAGCTATCTGTGGAGGAATAAAAAGCTTAAGCTAGACTTATGTAGAATGACTTGTGTCTGCATTACATGGTCCTGGAAGTAGTGCGGTTAGCCGTTTTGGTTTAGCCTCTCTGTGCCAGTATAAACATGAGCAGAACATTTCCCCAAACAGCCAATCATACAAACCGACCATCAACTAATCACAGCTAATTAAATCAATGAGATATTGCTGGAAAGGTAAACACTCAGGCTTTTATTGGAGTGTAGACCCTTGGAGGGGTCGGGCCGGGGTAAAACACGAGTCTGGAGCACACGGACACACGTGGATGGAGACAAAATACATTCTGATATACACCTAGAAAATCAGAATTTCCGATTACAAAATAAGGAAAGTACATATAGTGAGTAAAAGGAGTGTAAATGTGTCATTATACAGCGATCCTGATTTATTCCCAGTGAGGGAACCATTAGGTCTTTTCCTCTCAGTAAAGGGACATCATGCATCAAATGCAGTAAAACTGGTGCCAGAGCCACAGCCTGGGAGAAATGTATGTGTACTTATCACTGCATACTGCAAACTACACTACAGTTCAAAAGTCTCTTCTACAAAACATTAATTTAATCAAAAGTACATGCAGTAAAAACACTAATATTGTGAAATATTAGTACCATTTACAATAACTGTTTTCTATTATAATATGTTTTAAAATGTAATTCATTCTTGTGATGTAAAAGCTGAATTTACAGCAGTCTTCAAAGTCACATGATCCTTCAGAAATCATTCTGATATGCTTTTATACATTTCTTAAAAAAAGTTTTAAAAAGGCTTTTTTGTAACATTTGCAACTTTTGTAACATTATAAATATCTTTACTGTCACTTTAACCTTTCAAAAAGAAAAGGCTTTCACATGACCTCATGTCACAGGTTGTTAATTCAGCAAGTGCTGTCAGCAATATTGGCTTGGAAATGAGAACTGTTATTTTGCATTTTTAATCCAGTTTTGTGTAAAAAAAAAATGCCTTAACTTTTGGCAACCTTTTCAAATATTAAAAACTGCAAATAAAAAGGTCAAATCAAGCTCATTGCATTGTGAGATACAGTATTCCATGCAGTTTGCTCCGTTGAATAAACTAGTAAACAAAGTATCCCATGCATACAGCAAACATGGTGCAGTATGCATACTACATACTTTTTTTGTTTTTGTTTTACAGAAGTACTAGTTAGTATGCCATTCCAAACATAATGTAATGGCACAGTTTCAAAAAACTTTTTAATTCAACCTAAAAATTTTAATTACAATATTTATGCACAAAGAAGAGAGAGAGAGAGAGAGAGAGAGAGAGACAGAGAGACAGACACACACAGAGAGAGAGAGAGAGAGAGAGAGAGAGAGAGAGAGAGAGAGAGAGAGAGAGAGAGAGAGAGAGAGAGAGAGAGAGAGAGAGAGAATCTTTTGTGGATGAAAATAAAATGTTAAAAGGGAAGAAGATATGAACAAGAAAGGGAAGGAATAGGGACAGGAAATAGAATATAAGACAGGATAAAGAGATAGAAGGAAAAGGAACATGAGAGGAGTTCCACGTGTTCATTCAGGCAGGAAGCTGTATATCTTCAGCACCACATGAGAGAAAGACGGGGGAACGAAATGGAGGAAAAACAGCCATCATCCCGACTTTCCATCCATCACCCCATCTTTCTAGAAGGGGGCGGGGGGATGTGGTCAGTGGCCGGGACCGCTCAGTATGCTAGAGATGGCCTGACTGTCTACAGCTAGACATGATGATACAGATAGCCCTACTGTGGTCTGACAAACACACATAAGCACTGAAACACTCCGAGATGTCATTAACTGATTTATTCAAAAAAAAGATGAATTTTTGATAAATATCTTGTTTTCAACAAAATGAAAGTGAACGAGGACGGGGGTGGTCGAAATCCAAAATGATCATTCAAAGGTGAAAAACAGCTGAAAATTGTATTCATTAGGCTACTCACTGAAAATCTTGACATGCGGCCTGGAGGTTTTCAGAAGAGTAGCGATGTAGGATTCAGCATGAAATTGTTTATGAATCACTGATGCTGTTCTTGAATTCAACTCACTGACTCCTTCCGACTGGCCACTGCAACAGATTATCAATGAAAAACTGCTTAAATTCCAGTCTGTTCCTTACTCAAAGCTATGAATTCAGAGAACTTTAAATATAGCGCATTAATCATATGGTTCACTTTTTTGATTATTTAAATATCTTTTTAAAGTGACCTACTTTACGTATTATTTTTCGATTTTGAAATTTCCGATCTCCGTTGCAGAAACCAACACAGTATCCAGAATATCTCATCATTTTTTATGAAAGTAACAAGGTCATACAGGTTTGGAAAGACATAAATAATGACTGAATGTACATTTTTAAGTGAACTATACCAGTATCACTTTACAATAAGTAAAGTAAGTATACACTTTTTCATTAGTATACTTTAGTTCACATTAACCAAGAATTAACAATATTTCTACAGCATTAATTATTCTTAGTCAATGTTAATTTCAACATACTCAGTGTTGTAGTCGAGACCAGCTCACTCGAGTCGGAGTCGAGACCGAGACCAAAGAGGGTCGAGTCCGAGTCGAGACCGAGACCAAAGGGAGTCGAGTCCGAGTCGAGACCGAGACCAAAGAGGGTCGAGTCCGAGTCGAGACCGAGAACAAAGGGAGTCGAGACCGAGACCAAAGAGGGTCGAGTCCAAGTCGAGACCGAGACCAAAGGGAGTCGAGTCCGATTCGAGACCGAGACCAAAGGGAGTCGAGTCCGAGTCGAGACCAAAGGGAGTCAAGTCCGAGTCGAGACCGAGACCAAAGGGAGTCAAGTCGGAGTCGAGACCGAGACCAAAGACAGTCGAGTCCTAGTCGAGACCGAGACCAAAGGGAGTTGAGTCCGAGACCAAAGGGAGTCGAGTCCGAGTCGAGACCGAGACCAAAGGGAGTCGAGTCCGAGACCAAAGGGAGTCGAGTCCGAGACCAAAGGGAGTTGAGTCCGAGTTAGAGACCTAGACCAAAGAGAGTCGAGTCCGAGACCAAAGGGAGTCAAGACCGAGTCGAGACCGAGACCAAAGAGAGTCAAGCCGAGGCGAGACCGAGAACAAAGGGAGTCGAGTCCGAGTCGAGACCGAGACCAAAGGGAGTCAAGTCCGAGTCGAGACCGAGACCAAAGGGAATCGAGTCCGAGTCGAGACCGAGACCAAAGGGAGTCGAGTCGAGACGAAGACCAAAGGGAGTCGAGTCCGAGTCGAGACCAAAGAGAGTTGAGTCCGAGTCAAGATCGAACCCAAAGAGAGTCGAGTCCGAGTCGAGACCGAGACCATAGAGGATCGAGTCCGAGTCGAGACCAAAGAGAGTCTGGTCCGAGGCGAGACCTGAGAGGTTGGATAACCTAAGATTGGGTCTGAAACCAGACTAAAATATATCTCTAAGAATATGTACAATATTTGGTGGTAACAATAAAATTGGCACCATCAGTAAGTGCTCTTTAACATAACATTACTGCACACGAATTCTGTGTGGCTGTTATATGCCAACTGAATTTTGGATAAGGCAGACATTTTCAATACATAGTTGAGGTAGAGGCTCCACATCACATCTGACATGGGTCCTTTCACGTTGATGTTTCTATCAAACAATTTAAAGAAATATTAACATACAGCGAAAATGACATATTTTCAATGGGACTTGAGTGGACTCGAGAATAAGTCCGAGTCCTAATATGTTCGAGTAAAAGTCAATTCCGAGTCAAAATGCACACGAGTCCATGACAAGACCGAGACCATTAAAATATGGACTCGAGACCGAGTCTCGAGTACACAACACTGAATTTACTAATACATTTTTAAAACCAAAAGTTGTATTAGTTAACATTATTAATGCACTGTAAACGAACAATGAAATAGCCCACTGTATTGTATAAAGATTAACAAAGATTAATAAATGCATGCAACAAATGTATTGCTCATGATTAGTTGATGCTAGTTAATACATTAACTAAAGTCAACAAATGAGACCTTATAGTGTTAACGCTATCCCTTTAAAGAGGGATCAACCTCAAAATGGAAAAGAACGTTCCAGACTTGAACCAGTGAAAAGAAATCTGGTCTGTGGCATCTTTATGAGAGGAAGCATGGGCCTACTGTATGAAGACTAAATATGTCGGGACAACTACAAAGCCAACTCGGTGAACAGAGCCCACATTGTGCTCTGGGAAACGTAGTTCTCACCCTCTTCTCCCCAGGAAATTACCCGTTTTGTGGCTTTTGGGACTTGGGATTTTAAATGTCGTGGTCCGCCCGCCAGAAACCATAGGAAAAAATTGTTTGTGTGTGTAATTAAAGCCATATACAACAATTAGAATACATTAGCTAATATTGCCAGAGAGTAGTATGACTAACTAGACATGTTATCAAGAAAACTTAAGTGGATCTTGCCTGTGGAAAGGTCTGACTAGATCAGAACAGGAAGCAAGATCCTTCTAGATCTTTGTCCTTATTTCTGTTTTTCTATTTACTTTTCACTTTATTACCATCTGGTGTATACTATTCAAGTATTTTTGGCCGGGCAGATCCTTCTCTCACTCTCTTTTCTAAGTAGCAGTGTGACTCAGTCAAACATTGATGATGAAATTGGTGCGGGTCCACAGGGGTCCAAGTTCTGGCAAGAACGGAAGAGAAAAAGAGCCAGAAACACGGAAACTTCCCCTGCAGCCAGAAGAGCAGAAAACATTCAGACAACAGTGTGAAAACAGATACAGACCAACACGAAAACATCCGCACCTAGTGACCAGCGCTGGACGAGAGACCCCATAACTCTGCTTAGGCTTCACTTGTTTGTTTAGGATAAGTCGACCGTTCAAACTTAGAGATTTAGGACAGGTAGCTGGACGACGTGCTAATGTCTGTTCTACATTGTCCCCAAAAAAGCTTTAGGCCGATGTCCCCCCTCACCAATAGACAAAGTCATAAAATGTCACAAATGACCATCTACAGGAGCAAATTTTCAGTCTCTAATTTTCTTATAAACCACATAATATGAGCTATTTTGTGTGCTATACTAAGTGTTTACAAACAAAATAACATTGCTAGCTAGCTAGCTATCAAAGTCCCTTTCAAGGAAAGTCTGTTCACATGGCGGCCATATTTGCAATGCCTCCGGGCAGCTATACTGGGGCTGCGTTCCAGTCCAAAATTGTCATGCCCTTCACTCGCTAACTTCCCTCCGTCTCGTTCACTTGATAGTACGTCATTACTTGCGTTGCATGAGTGCACACTACTGGCGGAAACTGCAATAGGCTGAATTGGAACATGCTAAGCCCTTGATCACTTAGAATCCACTGTGGTGTTGATTTTTTATTAATTTTTTCCCTTCCCAAAATTGTTTAATGCAGCATTCTATATGTATATAGATCCGTTTGAGTTGTTTACATGTACCTTTTTATCAATATATATAACAGAGTTGTTTGTGGTGGGGTAAATTAGATGCAATATGCGTTGACGCCACAGTCGCGTTGCATTGTGGTACATGGAGCTGCCTGAAGTGTACATATGGAGTAGACTCACTCCCTCTATTTTGACCAAGGGAGTGAGTCTACTTTATTTGTACATCTACTTTAATCGTGTCTGTCCATATAGACTCCCCTCGTCCACTTCACGAAGGGATTTCCCAGAGGGGAAGTTCGCAAGTGTAGTCTTAAAAGTGGACTGGAACGCAACCTTGGTACCCAAGACCAAGTCCTTTCGACTTGAACGGGGAATCCTGAAATCTCAAAAATTGCTTGGCGAATTCGCAATTAAATACTCAAAAATGCTCAAATAGAGTTATCTTTTCAGCCTAGACCAGCGAACCGGCGCTTCTAAAGTGACGCAATTGGGATTGGCTCTTTTAATTGTAAGGCGGGGCTTATTTCGCCAGATTGTGTATCTATAGTCGCTATTCAGAAGTTGAATCAGCCGATCAGAACACTTTTGATGTTTAAAATTAAGCTATATGGAATGAAATGTGACCAATGAGATTCCACGATGGGTGAGATTAACCAGCATGGCTTCTTAAAGGGATAGTTCACTTTGAAATGAATTTTTGATATGTTTTATCTTACCTCAAGGGCATCCAAGACGTAGGTGTCTTTGTTTCCACAGTATTTTCAATTTTGATATTTTTCGGTGTTGTCGGTCAGTCATATAATGCAGGTTTAGGGGGTCCACCTCAAAGAGCATGCACAGAGAAGTCAAAATTAAACATGATTTAATGACTCGTGAATGTAAGTACACACTAATGGCATAAGACACGAAACAAGTGGTTTGTGTGAGAAAACGAACAGTATTTATATAGTTTTTACCTCTTGTTAACAGCTGTGTCGAACTGATCTGAATCAGAAGTCCAACTGAACCGAACTGAACCGTGTCCAACGTTACGCCGGAAGTGATCTCTCGCGCATCTACATCACACATTGTTTACACGGAGATTTCAGAAGTTTTACCTTTCACTAAACATATTTAGATATACGGGAAATCACAATGGAAGACACTCATGGCAATATGTTTTTGAACACTGAACAGCATATTAGCATACTATTTCTGCCACATAAAAGATATATTCTAGTATGCTATTTCAAATGAGTCTGTACACCCTTCAACCTCCAAAGCCTTCATTGTGGAGCCTTAAAAGGGAACAGAATAGGGATGATCACTCCTGAATGGAATGCAGTTATGGTCCCCTCAGTAGTGCTCACTGTGATCAGATGACCAAACAAAAAAATATCTTGGAAATGTCAACAGGAAAAATCTGCAAACTATTTTACTCATGTAATGTGATATTTCTTCTTTTTTTTTGGAAGTACAAATGTTTTTCCATCAGGAACTGATTAGATGGTTAAAAGTGTCCCTTTACGGCAGGTAGTTGGAGGGGAGGGGCCAAAAAAATAAGAGTGATTGATGATGTCAGCTGAAAATAAAGGTTTTTCCAGCAGTGGGGCAAGTTGTTACACTTGAAAGATGACACGTTTTCTTTGTAATAACTGTATTAGGAAAGTAGATAGAGTCAATGTTTTTCACTTTCACAACGACAGCTCTCTCCATCACTGAAAATCTCATCTTAAACAATAATAAGTCAGCTAATTTCACACACGTGTTTCGCTTGCACATCCAGCCACATTGAGGATAAGTTCTCACCCGGTGAGTCATGCAAAGATGACGAAAGCGTTCTGGCTGCCGCAGCGTTGTGTGACCCACGTTTGTGGCTTTATGAAGGAGACAGAGAACAGATTGTCTTGTCAGAGGTTCGTTTTTCGAGCAATGTTTGGTTTAAGTGCTACATTGTGATGAAACTCAACATGATAGATGGAGTTCGCTGTAGCGGCTGCAGTGCTGACTCATACTACGGAGAATGTGGAGGGGTCACTGCAAGCAGGAGGAGAGGAGGAGGAGGAGGAGGATGTCGGGGCCCCAGAGGGCCACAGGGACCCAACATCTGGAGAGCCAGTTCAATCTATAGCGACATCTCAGTGCTTCTCATTGTGATGTCGCTATAGACACCACAATGAGAAGCAATGTGAAACATGAGCCGGATCTGGAAGTGAAAGCTTTGAAAGATTAAATCCAGTGTGACAGTAAATAAATACAAGAGATACTTGAAGAGGTTTAGAAAGAAACAGGAATCCAGCGTCTGTCTGGGCCCGCAAATCTCAAAAACAGACTTGGCCTTGTAAAACTCACACATACATGTCTGCTTCAGTCATTAGCTAAAGGAAAAAAGCTGGAGGGAAAGATTGGTGGAAAAGGTGCATTAGTTACTTCGAACCTCACCTAAACTCTTCTAGACAACATTGCACCATATTAAAGAAGTTATTTTAACAATGAGGTACAAGAGGCTGTGGCATATTGTGAATAAGACATCAAGGTTTGGCTCGATGGCAGAACTGATCATTTAAGGAACCAAAAGAATTCAAATTTCAAATTTCTGACCTCGAGTAAGACAAAACGACAATTTCACAAAATATTCATGTCTTACTGCCTTTATAAAAGTCAATGCAAAATAAGAACATGCAAATGCATGTTGTACTTCTGATATAAGATCTATACCCGACACATAATCTTCTAGTGCTGTGCAGTGATATAGCCTACACTACATGTTTTGCAACATCGTATTGACCAACTAGCATTCAAGTCGGAATGATCCATTTTATAATACAATTTGTGCTGTATAAATCAAAAGCCTGCAACTGTAACACTTCTATCACACTTATTAAACTCCTCTGTGATGGAGTGTGACTGCCACCTAGTGGACACTGTACTCATACACATTTTTAGATCTGGTATTTATGCATATATAAACTAGTCTTTGGGAAAAAGGATTGATCTTGGTACATCATAATAAAGATTCGGACTACTTCAAACAATAATACGCCTCCAATCTAATCTTCTGTGACTTTCCAAGACAGGCAACTGAACTGTTAAGGACAGAAGGAAAACTTGTTTTTATCTATTCAATATAAATATACAATAATATTAATAATAATAATAATAATAATTATTATTATTATTAATCAAAATATTATTTGATTAAATAATAAAAATAAGTCAATACAGAAAATATTACGAAATGATATTGCACTGTAAAATAAAAACAAGTTTTTATGAATAATAATGATTTTATTTAAAGAACAAGAGTAAAATTATAATACAAATATTTATGGATGTCTTTCTTTGCTTTCAAAATCAGAGCTTTTATTTTGCCGAGACCTTAAATGAAGTGCTGTCATTACTACAGTATCCACGCATGAAATAAAAGCATTTCAAATTCATCAAAACCAGCATTTTTTCCCCCTTGGATTCACGCCAGTCAGGTCTCACAGCGAAAAATATGGAAATCTATATAAATGCGTTAAAATCACATCCCTGCTTAATAGTATTTATATAGCATGCACAGTATGGTCGATACCATATGCATGGAATACCCCATATTTGTCATTTAGCCGGTGCATCACAGAATGCAATACACTTTAATTTCTAGTGTGGTAGATAAAGCACTGGATTTACACAAAATTGAATTAAGTGTAAAACAACTGTTATGAGAATAAGAATAAAAACACCAAAACATAGAATACTGCTGTTAATATAATGCATATGGTTTGACATCATAAAGTATGATACGAAGTAAACAATACTCTACTCCAACTAGCGTATTTTTAATCATTTCCAGCACAGAATCAGAAGGCTATGGTGTTTGTGGTTAATATTTTTCCATTGAAGCAAATCATTTTGAAGAAAGCATTTGTGTGCAGATGAATCGTGCACAATAAGACATTGACTTCTATTTAAATACCACGCGTTTTGTTTATGTCTGCTTTGAAGAATGTCTTTGAAAGTATACATAAATTACTAAAAAATACAGTGAACCGAAAGTTTATTTGTTTTCTTAATGGTGCAGCATTAAAAAAAGGCATATATATATATATATATTACACAAATCTTTATTTACAAAACAAGGTATTTATGTTTTGAACATATAAACATATTTACAAGAGCACATGCAGATATGCGCAACCATCTACTCTAGTGTTTAAAGAGGACGTGACGTCACACGTCTGCATGTTCACCTTCTTTGTGTTGGGATGACTTTATTCCCGCTGGTGGCCACCGGGATGAGAAGTTTCCGATACTCGAGCGGAAGATATTTCTCTATCAGTATATTCACAGGCGTACCATCCGTCACAAAGCCCTGTCTGATAAAAACAAAACAGCCAATATGACTCCAAGGGGGGAAAGGCTGCAAAAGTGTACAAAAACTAGTTCTATTGACCTATTATGCCCCTTTTCAAAGTCTTGATTTTGTTTTTGGGGTCTACTAAAATAGGTTTTCTTTTTTTTTCTTTTTTTATTCAACAATTGCACAGTTTACAAGAATATTCCTCTCCATTATAAAAGAAAATACATTGTGCAGTTTCCAATATTGCAGGTTAAAATAGGTTTTCATGCTTGAATGTCAACGGTTTTGAGCGTGTTAAAAAATGCCACGCCCCTTACCATAACCGTGCGTTTCAACACTACAAGCTAACTCAACCAGACCCCGCCTCGTTTTTTGCATGGACTGGGTGGGAATTATTGAAATTAGGAATATTGTGACGTGTTGTTCCCTAAAGAAACTCAAGACTACAATGGAGGTGTTTCAGGGAGTTCAGAAACAATGACACTGATGTAGAGAATAACTCCCGCTGGAGGGACTTTGTAACTTGACCTTTTTCATGCTCAAACAGCAACATTACACTCTAAAGAGAGGTGAAAATGTAAAAAAAGCACAATCCTTTAATGTTTACCTTCTCATGAGGAGCTCAAAATCTTCAATCTCAATAGTTTTACGTTTGGCATGTGTAGCGTACACTTCCAGATCATCTGCTAGCCGTTCAAAGTACTTCTTAAGACTGAGGAATAAAGACAGAAACATTGAAGGAGACGTAACTTCAAATGTTCATTCTGCATAATTTAAATAACCTTTCCCTGAGCACTTACAATTCATTAACGACAGGGTAGACGTCACTGGCCACTTTGGTCTTGGCGAAATGCTTGAATACGCTCATGATGTAACTCTTGGGAAGAACATCAACTCCCGCCTGACGCTTCTTCCTGGGGGCTCGTTTGGTGACCTGAGGGGGACTGAGATAAATGGCTTTTAAACCTGCATTAGGATACACTATAAAACAGACAAAGGGAAGAGGACTGTTGTTGGTACATACCCAGCATTCACTTCTTTAAGGACTGTGGGCATGGCCTGCACACTAGGACTTGCGAACACTCTCTTCTGTCTTACGAAAGCAGGAGTTTTCATGGACAGTTCTGAAATAAAGGAAAATAAAATGAATTCAAAAGTAAATGAGCTGAATCAGAATTGCAAGCACATCAACAATCCCAACGTCGATAATGCCGAGTTCACACTGCACGGTTTTAGGCCATTTAGGGAGATCACGACAAATGCGTGATTGATATCATAGGCTAATCGGTGCTGGTTCACGCCAGTAGCAATCACCCAGTGTGAATTATCAGAGACACGATCTGAGAGAATCGCCAACGAAATTCATTATTTTAGTACAAGAATTACAGCATCTGCGCTTTGGTTGTTGTTCACTGATAATCACTGATGATTCAAGTCACCTGCACTAAGAGCATCGCTGTCGCCGTCATCATCCTCTTCCTCCTCCTCCTGAGGTTGTTCACGGCTCTGATTGGCTGGCTCAGAGTCCATTAACTCCTCCTCTGATTGGCTCACTTCCTCCGGGGCATCATGATGCTCTGCAAGCTCGGGCAAATCTTCCTCAGCCAGACTAGCCTTGCGATGCGATGACCTCCGCTTAGTTGTGGTGACCTCTGCCACAGGGCTGCCCGCTTGTTCTCCTTCATCTACAACGTCCTGCAAACTGTCTCTGTTCCCGTCAACAAACTCCAGATGATCTGAACAGAAACACATTAGCTTTATAAACCTACAAACAATCTCTGAAATAATCAATTAATTTTAGTTTAGCTACTATTAAAGAACTGCCCACTTAAGCAGTTTGCTTTTTAACGTGACATTTTGAGGGCATCTTAATATGCAATATCTGTTTATTAAATTGTAATCAAAAGCTGTGCATCATTGGAATACATTTTTTTTAATCTTACCGACCCCAAGATCATTTGAGCCTATAATAATCAGGTTGAACCTTGTGATCGCCATTTCAGGAAGTCTCATTGTTCTCACCTTTCTCTCTGGGATTCAGTCCAGCTCCGAAACTCTTTGTGACTCTAGTGGAGGCTGGAACTCCAGGGACAGCTCCTCCTCCCTCTGAGCGGTGAGCTCTGCGAGTTATTCGCTCTGGATGATGCGATGCGTCTGGGTTCTCTTCCTCCACGTTCTCATCCTCAACTTCCACAACGTTCTCATCCTCAACTTCCTCCTCCAAGTTCTCGTCCTCAACTTCCACAACGTTCTCGTCCTCAACTTCCTCCTCCACGTTCTCATCCTCAACTTTCTCCTCCGCGTTTTCATCCTCCACTTCCTCCTCCGCGTTCTCATCCTCAACTTCCTCCTCCGCGTTCTCATCCTCAACTTCCTCCTCCGCGTTTTCATCCTCAACTTCCTCCTCCGCGTTCTCATCCTCAACTTCCTCCTCCGCGTTTTCATCCTCAACTTCCTCCTCCACATTCTCATCCTTAACTTCCTCCTCCGCGTTTTCATCCTCAACTTCTTCCACCACGTTCTCTTTCTCAACTTCCCCCTCCGCGTTCTCATCCTCAATTTCCACAATGGATTCCTGATCATGTAGCTCCACATTCTGAGATTCAGGAAGTGATTCTGTCATCGCCTGCGTTGAAGCAAGTACAATATAATCTCCAGGAGTCAAAAACACATCATCTCCTGCTTCTTGGGATGAAGGCACCAACTCTGCCTCTCTCTGTGATGGTCCTACTGTCTCGTCTTTTTTCGAGTGGACGTAAAGCTCTGTGACATCATTGAGGCCGAGCGTGAACTTCTGCCATGAAGAATCTTCTAGAGTTTTTCCATCCTGAACCACAGAGTGATCTAAAAGATAGAAAAACTATTTAACTAAGACGGATGCATAATATCAGACTCATGCACACAGAGTCCGAAATTTTTGCACGATCAATCACGCTTAAACACACGCTTGAAACTTTCGTCCGTCATAAAAAAAAATAAAGAAATAAAATCGAATCGGGTTCGATTTTCTGCGTTTTTCGCATCCGTACCAAGCAGTTTGAATGATGTTTTGACAATTCAGAGCCACCGAATAATAATTTTATTTTACAGTACAAATTAATATTTATGGATGCCTTAATTCAATTTGCTGGTTTATAAGTGCTTATCATAAGTTTAGGAGGATTGATGGTGCATGTTGCATTCGCACATGAACGTTATAAGCGACCCAAACTCAGCAGATCCAAAGATGGAGTTTGTGTGGAGCAGCAAATAAAACTACCCGAGCGGCTCTGAGACTCTTATGAGCTGTTCTCATGTAAACGAATGCTTCACTCTGAAACATGCAGCACATACTATATTTAATTAAACTACAGCCCTTGATTTAGTGATCACATTAACCCATATCACGATTTTGGTTTTATTTCAAATAATTGTGCAGCCCTAGTGTATATAAACCTTGTTTCGGGCCCTGCTCCAAGCATCTCTGAACGGCCTCGTCAAATGCGTCCACAGATGGCAGCTTCCGATTGGACACCTTCCGCTGGAGCCCTGCCCTCTCAGAGCGCTTATCCACAAATGGGGTCTTCAAGGTCAGGTTCAGCCCGCTGACAGAAAATAAACTTGAATGAATCACACTCAAAATGCCTCAATCATCTCTTACATAGGGATGGGTATCGTTAAGGTTTTATCGGTATTACTACTCTTACCGATACCGCTTATCGATCCGGTACTTTAACGGTATTCTTATCGGTTCTTTTTGGTGTTTTTTTTTTTTTTTTTAAGAATTAAGAACATAATTAACTTTATATTTTGAAATGTAAAAAAGTAATGCTTTAACAAAACGAAGAAAAAAATCTATTTGTTATACAGAAAGTTTTTAATGCGGCACGTTTGGGTTTAGGAAGAACTGACAGCGCAGCGCTGTGAAGTGAAGGAAGAACGGGTGTATCTCAAATATCTTCTTATAATCTTTGGAAGCCGAAATCTAGAATAAAATTAGAAAAATATCCCAGATCTAAAGTGCAACCTCGTTTGAATGTTTAGTTCTGTCCTCATTGTCACTCACTCAATAAGCAAGGGCTGTCGTGTTGCGCGTGCTGTGGCTCCGCGTGAGAGATCGTTCTCTCTCTCTT
The DNA here is from genome assembly GCF_016745375.1 of Pimephales promelas. The sequence goes on along the minus strand of NW_024121876.1, from coordinate 11,275,478 downwards.
CTCTCTCTTCTGAACTGCGAATAGCAAATTTGCATCACAGACAAATGGTTTAATTAAAATATAGTTTATATATAGAAATGGCTGGCGAGATAAACATGTTCAAGATAACGTCTTTATAGGAATAAATTGTAACCTACGTGTATTTACTTAATTTCTCCAGTACCGACAGCAGAACCGATAACGTCCGAGCTTATCGATACAGCGGTCTTTCAAAATTCAGCACCGGGGCGAGTTTAATACCGGGTTTCGGTACCCATCCCTACTCTTACAATTCAATTTCAATCCTGTAGTTCCTATATAGTTCTTAATTAAGTTAATAAGTTAGCAATTTTTTTACTTTCCATTGTCAGTTTTAGTGACCCGGCCAATCTATTGGAAAATTATGGACTAAGAATTTACCTTTTTGAGCCAGCAGACAAATCCAAATCATGAGATGTATCTGGTTTCTCTTGAGGGCCATCACCTCTGTGAGAGACATGCGAGACATCCTTTGTGTTGTCTGAGAATGTAGCAAAAGGTTAGATGATGCTTTATCTGAATGGTCTCTGTCGCACGTGACAAATTAAAATTATGTGCCGATATTCCACAATATATGCAGAATGCCTGTTTTCAATTCCAAACATAGACAGTTTACTAACAAAATCAAATGAAACAGGTGTATAACAGCTGAGAATGGGTGAAGCACCTGGCAGTTGATCGAACTGTCTCTCAAACGCGGACACACTGAAGGCAGACTGAGGTTTCCTGCGGCTCAGTCCTCTGACCACATGTGTCAGGGGTTCAGTGTTCAGAGTCAGATCAGACAGCTCCACTCCAGACAGGCCTTCACTGAGGAAAAAACAGACACGTGAGCACAACGTGTGGAGAACTAAAAGTACATGAGACTGAAGAGTTACTAACGTTCTCTCTCCGGTACTGGACACACTGGACTCGGCTGGATTCGGTTCTGTAACTTGTGCAGGCTGACCCGACATCAGAAGTGATGCTTCAGTCTCTGAAACAGACAAGTGTGAAACTTTTGAGGAAAAAAAAAATATATATATATTTGGATTCAACAGAAGAATCAATAATAGAATATATATATATTTTACATTTCTTTTCATAACTATTAATGCAAATATTTGGGCTGGTGAAGCAAATTTAATAATATTTGATGCAAAGAAGAGTTTGCTAAAATAAATCTCATTACAGTCACATTAATAACATCATCTTCTGATTATTTAGGTATTAGTTGTTTATATATTAGTTACCGCTAAGCATTAAAAACTTGTGTCAAGTATTTAGGCCACATAATAACTCAGATAATTGTAAATAATTATGTTTGACATTAATAATTATAAAACTGTAATTAAAGGTGCAATGTGTACAAATTTTTGAGTATCTATTAACACAAATGCATTTTCAGTGGTGTGTAAAGAACTTACTTGATAAACCGTCATGTTTTTATTACTCTTAGAATGAGACATTTATATCTACATAACCACAGGCACCCCCTTCTATGAAGGTCGAACACGTTTCGTCACTACCTTGAAAGAGAAGCAGCAGAAAGCAGTGGTGACTTTTCCCTTGTCAATGGTGTAAAATATGAAGTTGGATTATTTCACTTAGTTCTCCCTTGCTGTGTTATGGCTTTGCTATGTGGGGATAAATGTGCTGGTTATATTCGTGAGACAGCTGATTAATATTCTTGTCATTGACCGTAAAACAGTAACGTTACAGGAATCACCAACCTTTCGATTGCGGTCGACAAGTCGATCTTGGAAGCATTTTAAGTCGATTGAGAAGAGTTGAGAGAGATGGTGTCTTAGAGATGTGGAGGCACGCGTGCTGTTAAAATCATGTCATTTTTGCCGCGCGCACCTTTGGGCTCATGCGTCGAGTTTAAACAAGACGTTACGCTTTAACCAGCTCAGCTACAGTAACAGCTTATGTTTAGCCAGCTAAACTTTTACTACCCTGTTAGAAAAAATATAGTTGCATAGTTTCAAGTGGTTCTTCTCCCTCGCTGTATTATGGGTTTGCTATGTGGGGAGAAATGTGCTGGTTACATTTGTGATTCAATCAGCTGATTACTATTATTACATTGTATATTAAGACCCTTGATCCACACCTGACTATGGCTTTGTCTTTATCCATGATGTGATTTATAATGGACTGTGGTACAGAAACAGTGACAATGTTACACACTTCTTGCTTACACTGGCTATTCTCTGCTGTCTCAGTCAGACGATGATATGTTTGTCCCGTTTTAGCCACCGTAGCTTCTTCGAAAGGGAGGGATGAGCGGTGGGCTGAGCCCTTAGTGCAAACTCGCAACTGAACCGCTAGATGTTGCTAAAAATCACACACTGCACCTTTAAGCAACTGGACAACGGTGTGAGAACTTAGAGACAGATCAATTGAACTAAATACTACAACTAAAGGAAAACATGAACAAAAACTTCAACATAGTGAGTGCATACCATAGTTGATATTGTTAACTAAAACTATTATTGTTTTTATTAATTGGATTAAATCTGAAATGAAGTAGATTAGGAATAAATGAAAATTTGAAATGTTGTCTTGGCAATGAACTGAAATAAAATAAGTAGAAGTTCTAAATTGACAAACAAAAATATAGATTCTTCATTAATAAAAAAAATGACAAAAAGCACATTAAAAAAATTACTAAAACTTATTTCTAAAATTAAAATTAAAACTATATATAAATTAAAGCTAATTAATTTAAAATATAACTAACTATTATTGGTACTTTCCATGGCTTTTCCCTGGTATTTCCAGGTATTCCTTAGCAATAAGATCTCAGAATATACCTCTTTATTAATACACCCATCAGTTTTTCTTAATATTTATCGGTTCATTCCTGAAACCTTGGCGGAGAGTTTGCACTCACCCATCTGCATGATTCCTCTGAGCAGACCACGAGTCGTCATGTCTTCATCATGCAGCGGGGACGGGCCAGGAGCCACCATTGACCTCTGTCGTTTAGGTGAAGGGAGGGGTGACAGAGAGGCACTCTGAGAAAAAGAGGAAGGTATTCAGGATGCGATTTTGTAGAATATGAAGTTGTATATATAATAATTTATACACCCAACGTACCTCATGGAGCTTCTTCTTGAGTCTGTGACGCAAGGCAGATCCAGGACTCTCCACACCAGGGGTATTTTTCACCCTCATGCTCCGCCGTACACTGGTTGAACTGAAACATAACAAACATTAAAAATCAATACACAAAACTTGCACAAATTTAAATATATATACGTGTGTGTGTATACATAAAATATACATGTATATGTATACAAATTTCAGAAGTTAATAGTAAAATGAGGTTTTGCATTGTTGTCTGTAAGTTAATGGCTATAATTCACAATTCGTATGGTTTTAAAAGGTAAGTTAGTGTTAAAAAGAAAATTAATACAGACTTAACCTACAACCAGTATACAGATAGTATAACTTCCCCCTTTGACGTGTTTGTATTTAGTTGTTATTCAACTAACGTTACATTTGAAAAACTATTTACTCAACTAACTTATTTGTTTATACAATGTAATCTGTGTGCATTAACCAATTACGTAAACTTTTAAAGCAAACAAACATATAAAATTAGCCGGGCGATTTTATTTGTTTATAAAATGTAAGTGACATTTGAATCAAATTCACCTTCTGGTTACAGGAGATCTGGGTAACTCTGTGTGCAGGACTCTCCTCAACAAAACCCGAGCAGATATGTCCTCTTCTGTTGAATCCATCGTTTCTTATCGTAGTTTATCACAAAATGAAAGATTTCCAACAGCTAAAAACTCTAAACTACATTAAATTGAAATGAAACAACAAAGAAACACATCGCCGTCTCATCCGTCTGAGGTTTGAAAATGGAAGTCACACTCCCGCTCGTTCGTTCAAGTGAATCTCGCGATATTTTTTCGCTGGCTTACATTCATAGATATATTTACACTAGACGTCACCTTGGGGCTCTAAGCATGCGTCAAAACAGCCGCCATCTTGGAACAAGGGCGTTGTGTTGTCATAGGAAGTAGCTAGACAACCTCTGCCTTTACTTCGAATTAATTGATGGTAGCGGACTTTTGTGCTGTGTATGATGTTCACACGAATTAAAAAAAATCAATGATAAATTCATGTCTGACTGTTGGAACGAACCAAAAAAAACAACAACGAGAAAATCGCATTCATGATGATTTATGGTGATTTTATTTACGTTAGACCTTTATCTATTGACACTGATGTATTAAAGGGATACTCCACTTTTTTTTAGAAATAGGTTCATTTTACAACTCCCCCAGAATTAAACAGTTGAGTTTTACAGTTTTCGAATCCATTCAGCTTATTTTCTGATATTTAGTAGAATATCAGTAACCAGACAGTTTCTGGTCTCATTGACTCCCATAGTAGGAAAAAATATATACTGTGGAAGTCAATGAGACCAGAAACTGGTTACTGATATTCTTCTAAATATCAGAAAATCGGCTGAATACATTGGAAAACGGTAAAACTCAACTGTTTAACTCTGGTGGGTGATAAAATGAGCCTATTTCCTAAAAAAGTGCAGTATCCCTTTAAAGTGGAGGGGCTCCTCTGTTCCAAGATGGCGGCTCTATTGACGCATTAGATCTAGTGAACTGCGGGCGAAATCTAGTGTATATTTCTATGGCTAACATTATGTAGAGAAGTTTGCAGCACTGTAGTACCAGAGCTCTGTGTAGTACCACAGTACATCCTCAGGGGGGCGTACGACAACAGCGACTCATAAAGCATTCATATCTCAGTGCGATTTGTGAAGTGTAATAAATTGACACCTAACATACAGATTGAAAAGAATTCCAATCTATTTACAATTATTTTAAAATAATCACTCAATAAAACAGGTGTGATATGGCAATCCTCGTACGGAGTAGTTTTGAGTTTGAGTTCTGCATCATGCTATATGTGCAAAAACGCGGTAGTAATATGAAGAAAAACTTGGTTAGAGATGCCACGAAGTAAGTGGCAATGCCTTAACCGTATATGTGTTGAAGGCCACTAAGACCTCTTCCATCCTTGTCAAGGGGAGTGCTAACCTTCTCTCCTTTCATACAACACATTCCCGCCGTTGGTTCTCGTAATATATAAAGCACCGTATATGCTTGTATTTCCCAACAACGGTAACCAGTTTTAAAACGAAAATCTTTTTTTAACCATTATATATCGTTGTGTATACACGTTTACATAAACTTTATAAATGTATTAGTTTGATTAATCCTTGAATTATGTTATTAAACGTTGTTTTTGCGATCCTGAGGCGCCTTGCAAGGTTTTCTCATTTGCATCTCACATATACCGACCAATCAAAACTACGCGAGAGGATACGTCACAGACTCTTGCCCAGGAAGTAAACACTAGACCATGCGGTATAAAAGCCGTGACGCGGGAGCATCAGGTCTGTGTTGCTGAACCGTTTCTGTGTCTCATAAACGTTTGTGGGAAAACCTGATTCTTTTTGCGTTACCTAAATAAGTATATTTATGGTGTGAATGGTTCTGCAACGTTGTAAGCCTGAGTTGAGAATATTTACATAACGTTACTTTTAGATTGTTAAAATAACTAAACGTCTGTCAAGGCCAGCTGATTGATTGAAACTCGTGTGTTGCAGAAACACAATCCGAGACAAATGGAAGAAATGGCGGAAAGAAACTCACTCCCGAAGATGATTTACGTATTGGGAGGTCTATTAAATCTAGTTCGACCCTAATATCCGAACGAGATGGATGGATGTGCTTTTTTTGGCCTTCAAAATCTATGGGACCGTTCATTCCCATTATAAAGCTTGTAAGACCCAGGATTATTTATCATATAACTCTGATTGTGTTTGCCTGAGGATGTTTTGTTATGAATTGGTAGTAGCTATAATATTAGTGATACTGACTTTCATTCATAAAAAAGACGCCATTAAGATACATCTGTAATAGGCTACTTGAAAATAAATAGTGCCATTTAAGTGCCTACTTACTATATCTAAAAAAATAAACAAAAAAAATTAAAATGATGTTTGTGTGAGTGAAATGTAGTGGCTTTTGTTAAAACCTCATGTTATTACTGGTAAGTGTTAGTTTGTCTAGGTAGGAGATTGCAGCAATCTTCCACCAGATTATGGCTCATTTTTCGTGTCAACACCACGAATGAAACTAAGAATTGTACATCTTTACAGTGAATTCGAATGAAATGAAGGCAAATAAGAATAATAATAATAATGGTTAGACTAAAAACATGAATGGTGTGAGTGATATGACATGTTTGAAAAAATCATGATGTTACAAAATCACATTTTACTGTCTGGGGTCCTCTTATGAAAAGAAAATACATTTCCCTATATATGAATGGTTTCACAGCATATTTGAAAAATATACAGAATAATATATGGTGTTAATATATTACAATATATTGAATAATTCATAATAAATAATTAAATAATATTGTTTTGTGTAAGAAAGTATACAATTAAATGTGTTGTCATGCAAGTAGTTTCATATTGTATGCACGGCGTGCACACACACACTGTTTTGAGAGGTCGTTTTATAGATTTCCATTGATTTTATATCAAGTTTATGATGTTTTCTATGGCCTACCACTAAATCTACCCATCACAGAAACATGTGCAAAACACAGTTGTAAATAAAGACATTTTAGCTGATTAGTAAGCCTTTTTAACTAGTGAAGAGCTAAAATGTCCTCACTAGTCAGTTATCATAATATTTCACCATAAGTGAGGACATTTGGCCCTAACACATATAGACAAACCAGTACACACTCACACAGATACACTGAGACAATAATTGTTTGATTTTCCCCTCTATCTTTAATTGGCACAGTCAACACATACAAAGTATTCAGTGCTCCAAAAACACAAGCATAACAAACAGAACACAAAGACAAAAGTGCAAAACATACATTTGGCAGACCCCACCAAACGAGACCAAAAAAAAAAAAAAAAAAGTTTAATTCAATTAGCAAAGCAGAGAAAAGAAACTGGGATGTTTTTATTAATCAAAATTTAAAAATAGACTCTTACCATGGATTGGTAGTTCACTCTTATTTATAGACTTGTACGTATAGATATACATATATATATATATATATTTATATTTAAAACTGATTTGGGAATGGTGTTTTGAAGCCCCAAACAGAGCAGGAAGGGGCAGAGGGCAAATGATCCTTATCACCGATAGGCCAAACAAGACAGCTGTGTGTGTAGATGCCGATATAGAACTGATGGCCGGCGCAGTATAACAGTGCTGGAAGGATGAAACGTTAAAGTTGTTTTGTTCTTAAAGAGAACCAGAGCACTTGAGACAGTGTGCATGTTCGGAAGACAGACGTAATGATGCTTTCCTCTTTAAGATGTTGTTCTCCGCTTTTCAAAACCTTTTCTCAATGATTACACATTTTCATTTTCATATTTAGGCTATAGGTTCATCAATAGCGAGTCAGTCAGTTATTAGGAGATGCTGCTCAATTCATTCAACATAAAATATCGTAATTCATCAATAAGCTCTTTATTAAACAAAATAAAAGCATTCGGCAATAAATAGCAGATTTGTGGCATGTGTGAATTGTCATTTCCATGATGCTGCCTGTAGAGATGTAGATGTTTTGGGCTTCAAACCTACTTAAGAATAAAGAGAAAATGAAAAATACCTCAACACCTCTCCAGGACCCAATATGACTGAGAGAATTAAAAAAAATATATAAAAAGAAAAGTTCAAATTAGTATGTGCCTCAAGGATGGTGAGTAGTCAGTGAAAGATGATGAAATTAAAAATTATTATATCTTCACAACAGACATTACAGAAAGAAAAACTCCCCTTCGTCAAACCACGGTGATTACATAAAAAAAAAAAATCAGTTGATTTAAAAACCTCAAGCATGGAGTCATTTCTTCAGCTTAAGACAACCATACAAATGCCAAACACAGATCACATGATGCATGTTAAATGTCTGGTTAACCTGTACATTTGGCTCAGAGTACATTTAAACCCTTACGTATATACCATATATATACCTTAAGGTAACCGAAACCGGCCAATGAGGTTGCGGTATTCTCGGCTGGGTTCTCCACAGGGTAAAACCATGAAGGCATGAACAAAACATCGGTCACAATAAATACATACCTATATCAACAGGACATTAGCATATTCATGTGTGTAAATATAGCTCCTCCCCTGCCTGACAACAAAAAAAAAGGCTCACGCTCGAGCTTGACGATTGGACGGTAAAGCTGGAAGTCGTTGAATGAATGAAAAATGTGAATCACTGAAGGGACGTTAGATAAAAATGAGTTAGAAAAGATGGCAGACAGACAGTGTATTAGTAATTGCACTGGAAGGGCGGAGACAGAGGAGGTGCCAGGGCAAGCAGACATGCTATTGGCCAGTGAAGCCCCGCCCCTGATGTGTGCCCTGCAGCTGTTGTCTTTGGGAGGCGGAGTCAAAGCCTCTAAAGGGGTGTGGCCTGGTAAAGGAGCCGGAATGAGTGACATCATGAAGAATTCTATTGCTGCGTTCCACGGCAATTATTTTAGCTTGAAGCTTGGAAAAGTGCAACAGAAGGGCACTTAAAGACATTTCACATCATACACAAAAGCTTTTCAGCACATAAAATGCGAGAAATTCCTACATGTTTTTTAGCTGTGTAAAACATGATAATGTTGATATTCATATACCTGTAAAACATGTGCTTGCTTCGCCATTTTGTTTCTTTATAGACTACCGGCCAAAAGTTTGGAAAAATATTTTCTTTTTAATAAAGAAGTCTTTTAAGCTGAGGCAGAATTTATTTGATCAAAAATTCAATAAAACAGTAGCATTGTGAAATATTCCTCAGTGTCACGTGATTCTTTAGGAATCATTCTAATGTGCTGAGTTTCTGCTCAAGAAACATTTCTGATTATTATCGATGTTAAAAACAGGACATATTTTCGTGTAAACTGCGATGCACTACCATAAAAAAATTGAACGGAAGTAACGTTAACAAAAACAAACTTTTATTCAGGAAGGACACAGTAAATTAAATCAAAAGTGCAAAATAAAAATTTACAAAATATTTGTTTCTGTCTATTAATCTAAGAATCCTGAAGAAAATGTATTACAGTTTCCACAATGTTTTCAACATTTAATAATACTAATGTTTCTTGAGCAGTAAATCATCATATTAGATGAGATGATTAGATGATTTCTGAAGGATCATTGAGACACTGTAATGATGCTGAAAATTCAGCTTTGATCACAGGAATAAATTACATTTTTAACATATATTAACATAGAAAACAGTTATTTTAAATTGTAATAAAATTTCACAATATTACTGTTTTTACTGTATTTTTAATCAAATAAATGCAACCTTGGTGAGCATAAGAGACTCAAGAACATTTAAAAATCTCAATTATTCCAAACTGTTAGTGTGCATCATCTTCCAAGCATCAAGATGTAGAAGTCAAGTAGGAATACGGACAGAATGCAGCACTGACGTGGTACCGAAAGTTCAGCTCCTTTTACAGACCACGTTCCCAGTTCAGGATAGCTCAGGGAATCGGAAGCAAGACCGTTTCAAGCTGTTAAAGACGAAAAAAAAAAAAAACACACACACATACAAACATACATACTCATTCGCACCAGGCTGAAAGAAACGTTAGAGCCGTTCAGCAGCGATGAAGAGCCGTAAAGCAAAATGATATATGTAGATCATATTCACCTCATTATAAAAGAACAGACATGTAATAAATCTAAATGTCATAATATTTCTCTGATTTGCTGTTAAAGTTCCTCTCTACAGCAGGAGAATTTAGGCCGAGAGGTCTCTATAGCCTCTTCCTCTCGCTTCTTTCACTGTTCCTCTCTTTATTTTGTGTCTGTCTCTCATCTGTCTCACTCTAGGGCGGTTCATGGAGGGTAGGCTGTAGTTTTCCCCACATGTGGCTGCTGTTTGCCCTGCACCACTGAGTCCTCCTTCCATACTTTACGAATCTGCAGTCATACAAACAAAACAAAGAGATGAAAAACAAAAGAAAAGACATGTTAGACTTGGTGAAGTGATGAATTCATGCCCCCTATGAATGGCTTTTCACCGTATAGTTAAAGGGATATTTCACCCAAAAACAAACATTTTGTCATCATTTACTCACAAGATATTTTGAAGAATGTTTGTAACCAAACAGTTGCTGGTCCACATTGACTTCAATAGTTTTGAATATCTTCAAAATATCTTCTGTTGTGTTTAACAGAAGAAAGAAACTCATACAGGGCGAGTAAATGATGACAGAATTTTCATTTTTGGGTGAACTATCCCTTTATCCCTGTGTTATATACTTTTTATTTTTAAGCCCTTTTTATCCATGGGTTAAGCAATATTTCATGCCAGTATTATTGTAGTATTAAATTTTATACTATTTGAGTGTATATTCGTATTTTTAATAACATTTTATTTTTATGATTTCAGTTAACATTTTAATTTTAGTTTAAAGTTTTAGTAATTGTTATGTGTTTTGTCATTTTTATTAGTTTCCTTTTAGCTTTAATAAAACATTTTTCTTAACTTTAGTTATTTAAGTACATCATCTTCATTTAGATGCCAAGCAATATTTCAAATTTTCATTTATGTTTCTTAAGTTTAAGTCTTACATCTAATATTTTTATTTGATTTTATTACAGCTTTATTACTATTAACGAAAATGATTGTTAAAGTGCCCCATTATGCTTTTTCGAATATTACAGTTTCAGAGATCAAAGTGCAGATCAATGGGAGTTATTGTCTCCTAAAAGAATGAATCAATACTTGTTACTGTACTGTTCATCATTACAGTTCGTATTACTGTGTATCAACTGCGGAGGAAGATCAGGAGCTGAAATTTAGACATGGTAATGGGCGTTTCGTTTCTAACATGAGCTATAAACGGTAAACCAATCATAACAGACTGAGCCACCTGACCAATCAGAGCAGAGTAGACCAATAACAACAGACTGGGCCATCTAACCAATCAGAGCAGAGTAGACCAATCACAACAGACTGGACCATCTAACCAATCAGAGCAGAGTAGACCAATCACAACAGACTGGACCATCTGACCAATCAGAGCAGAGTAGACCAATCACAACAGACTGGATCATCTGACCAATCAGAGCAGATTAGACGAATTACAACAGACTGGGCCATCTGACCAATCAGAGCAGAGTAGACCAATCATAACAAACTGGACCATCTGACCAATCAGAGCAGAGTAGACCAATCACAACAGACTAGATAATCTGACCAATCAGAGCAGAGTAGACCAATAACAACAGACGGGACCATCTGACCAATCAGAGCAGAGTAGACCAATCACAACCGACTAGATAATCTGACCAATCAGAGCAGAGTAGACCAATCACAACAGACTAGATAATCTGACCAATCAGAGCAGAGTAGACCAATCTCGACCGACTGTACCATCTGACCAATCAGAGCAGAGAAGACCAATCATAACAAACTGGACCATCTGACCAATCAGAGCAGAGTAGACCAATCACAACAGACTGGACCATCTGACCAATCAGAGCAGAGTAGACCAATCTCGACCGACTGTACATCTGACCAATCAGAGCAGAGAAGACCAATCATAACAAACTGGACCATCTGACCAATCAGAGCAGAGTAGACCAATCACAACAGACTGGACCATCTGACCAATCAGAGCAGAGTAGACCAATCACAACAGACTGGACCATCTGACCAATCAGAGCAGAGTAGACCAATCTCGACCGACTGTACCATCTGACCAATCAGAGCAGAGAAGACCAATCATAACAAACTGGACCATCTGACCAATCAGAGCAGAGTAGACCAATCACAACAGACTAGATAATCTGACCAATCAGAGCAGAGTAGACCAATAACAACAGACGGGACCATCTGACCAATCAGAGCAGAGTAGAGTCAGTAGACCAATCACAACCGACTAGATAATCTGACCAATCAGAGCAGAGTAGACCAATCACATCAGACTAGATCATCTGACCAATCAGAGCTGAGTTGACCAATCACTACAGACTGGACCATCCGACCAATCAGAGCAGAGTAGACCAATCACAACAGACAAGATTATCCGACCAATCAGAGCAGAGTAGACCAATCTCGACCGACTGTACCATCTGACCAATCAGAGCAGAGTAGACCAATCACAACAGACTAGATCATCTGACCAATCAGAGCAGAGTAGACCAATCACAACAGACTGGATAATCTGACCAATCAGAGTAGAGTAGACCAATCACGACAGACTGGACCATCTGACCAATCAGAGCAGAATAGACCAATCACATTAGACTAGATCATCCGACCAATCAGAGCATAGTAGACCAATCACAACAGACTGGACCATCTGACCAATCAGAGCAGAGTGGACCAATCACTACAGACAAGATTATCCGACCAATCAGAGCAGAGTAGACCAATCATGACAGACTGGATAATCTGACCAATCAGAGCAAAGTAGGCTCTCGGAAAGGAGGGATTTAGAGACACCAAATCTTTGAGAAATAAGGTGATGTGCAATGTATATTATGAGAAACTGACACATATACTGCAGAAGATCTCAGAAACAAAATTAGGAAGTTATGAAATAGCATAATAGGGCCACTTTAATAGTTTTAGTTTAACAATAACACTATTTCATACTTGTAATTTTAAAATCAAATGTACACAGTGATTAACCCAGGATAAACTAACAGTTTAAAACATGGAACATGATTACAAGAGTGAAAAGCCTATTTCAATGCACACCAAACACACACACATGACATTTTATGTATATGCTTATATGAGCTGTACAATTACAAAATGGACTGAAAAATGACAATATAAACATATAGGATTGTGTGTAGTGTGATTTATAATATGCATGAATTATTGGCAAGAGTAATCAAATTTTCTGGGTTGAATTCAAGAACAAATGCAGCCTTAAACATGCATTTATGAAGAGAAAACATCACTCAAACAGGCAGGTTTGCAGAAACAGAGGACTCAGATGACGTTTAATATGTTTATATAATCAATAATTAGATCAGCATGTAGGTTATCTCTTAAGTTGGTTTGCTTTTTGTGTGTGTGGACGCCATTTTGCAGAAAACTATAACTTAAAGGTGGCATACAGTAAGTAGGTTCATGCTTGTTTAAACTGAAACAAAGGTCAGACTTCAACACTTCATTTGGAGGAAATCACACTCGTGCAATATTCAACTCAAACGGTTTCAAATGTCTAAAGTATTCAAATGCAAATCGAGGCATCTTAAAATGAAAGAGAAATTCAAGATCTCCATTCACACACCCACACACACAGTTAATGCACTCATCTAGTACTCCGTCTCACCCTCAGAAAGATAAACCCTTGTCCAGGAAAACAGCTCTGTGAGGAAACATTCAGAAACGTTTCATGCGTCACATTTCACAGCTAAAATGGCAACTCAGCTCTCATCCAGGAATAAAGATGAGGAGCACCGAACATGATTGTGTCGTGATTGTGACTCAAACTTTATGATTGTGATATTACTCATTTAAATGGTTGCATTGTGTTTTTCTGTAAACTTATGTTTAATATTAAGTTAATTATGAATATCTACATCAACTATACACTGTAAAAAAAATTGTTTCTACACCAACTGTTTTCAGTGTATGTATTGAGATTGAACACAGTTTGAACAAATAATACAGCTAAAGATCCATAACGGCAGTCTCAATCTAACACGTATTAGCAAATGATGTGCTTTTCACAAATATATTCAAAGGCATGATGACTACTTATGCTACTTGTAAACTGTTTATTATTATTACTAGTGCTTGAGCTGATGTTTTTGAGGGGAAAAACACCAGCATAAGGCCCGGTTCACACAGAACTCGTTTTTGAGATGCAGGTCAGTGGAGCGAGAGAAAAAAAGCAAGGTCTAGAAACTCGTTCTTTAAAAGTTTAACTTATTTTAACCAGTGCCGTGTTTTTTAAAATGCTTATGTCATGTACTAGACAAAAATATGCGAGACGCCAGTAGAGCAGTGGAATTGAAAAATGTGTTCTGTGTGAACGGCCCCTGATATGACGTTTTCCTCCAAGAGCTAGGCTGGATCTTAAGTTAATTTACAATTACTTTATATATGAAAACAATACAAAACTTGCATGTATCTCCTCGTACAGTATATGTGTGTTGCGTTTTATTGGAGATGGTTCTCACTGCAGAACATGAAATCCACGGGGAGGAGTCGGATCCAGATCCAACTCCTCCCACCTTACGTACGCCTAAACCTACCCAACTCCGCCCCCTGATCCCTAAACCCAACCCTAATCCTACCTCTAATCTCCACCCCTTGGATCTTGATCCGACTCCTCCCTGTGGATCTCCAACGCGTTCTCATCCTTTAACGTCATATAGAACGCTATATGACAAAACGGCGCTATACTACGCGCATGGCACACGTTATCGTTAATATAACACGCGCTGTGAGGGCTAAGTTTAGGTGTGGGGTAGGGTGTGCGTGTCACATTCACGCTAAAGGATTTATAACGTCTTGGGTTCGCGTGTTATATTAACGATAAAGGGTGCCATATGCGTAGTATAGCGCCGTTTTTGCATATAGCGTTCTATATGACGTTAAAGGATGAGAACGGGCTGGGATCTCATGTACTGCACTGAGGTGCTACTGTTTTATTGGGGCGATCTAACATGCTCTGCTATTCAATACAAGAAGATACTACAACCATATGAAACTATGGTGGACTAATATCTAAAACCATCATGTGCTACGACACATAGAGTACTAGAGCTGCACGATTCTGCTTAAACTGAGAATCACGACCTTTTAGTTTCAAACAGACATCACGATTCTCAACAGACAACTAAACAAAATAACATGTAATTAACTGATTGATAATAATTCCTGCAGTCCACTAAAAATGTTTAATTCATTTGAATGAATTATTTTTTTTAAAAATCGTGTTGAATTAATGATTCAATGACTCACTTGTTTTTTTAATTACTGGATGAATCAGCACTTTTTTTAAGAATCCCTTGAATGAATGATTCAATGACTCACTCAAAAATACTTCATGTGTTTCATTACTAGATGAATCAGTGTCTCTGAACGAATCTCCTGAATGAATGATTCAATGACAAATTAATTTGTTCACTTGTCACCTTGTGCCGTAACAACATAATCAATCGCTGTGTGTCAAGTTACTTTCGAAAGAGAATTTGCTCTATTTTGATCGCTACTGTATCGGTGTTTATATCCAAACTATAATCTTTTATCTTAGTACTTCTGTGATAATGTGAATATTTGTAACAGAAATAATGATACTCCTCATTTAAGAATGAGATCGTGTGGGTGTTTGAATATAGATCGCGATGTTTTAAAGGGATAGTTCACTTTGAAATTAATTTTTGGTATGTTTTAGCTTATCAAGGGCATCCAAGATGTAGGTGTCTTTGTTTCCACAGTAGTTTCAATTTTGATATTTTTAGGTCAAACCGTTTCTGTCTATCAGTCATATAATGGAGGTCTATGGGGTCCACCTCAAAGAGCATGCACAGAGAAGACCAAATTAAACATGATTTAATGACTCATAAATGTAAGTACACATTGATGGCCCAAGACACGAAACGAGCGGTTTGTGTGAGAAAACGAACAGTATTTATATCGTTTTTACCTCTTGTAACCACAGCCACGTCCAAGTGAAATGAGGGCGCGAAACGAGCGGTTTGTTTTCTCACACAAACCACTCGTTTCGTGTCTTGGGCCATTAATGTGTACTTACATTTATGAAACATTCAATCATGTTTAATTTGGACTTTTCTGTGCATGCTCTTTGAGGTGGACCCCATAGACCTCCATTATATGACTGACAGACAAGAACGGTTTGACCTAAAAATATCAAAATTGAAAATACTGTGAAAACAAAGACGCCTACATCTTGGATGCCCTTGAGGTAAGATAAAACATATCAAAAATTAATTTCAAAGTGAACTATCCTTTTAATGATTAACCGTGCAGCTCTATACATTACAATCATTTAGTCATTCAGTTTCAGAAATAGGTCTGTCCGTATTAATAAAAACAGTCCCATTCTTGGCTTGGAGAGAGTCAGGATCGAACACACACCCTAGATGTCTTCTTTAGGGTTCATAAACACAAACAGACTCATGAGCTCTCGGTCATATGTAGGTTATGGCACCTTTGGAGTTGGAGTCCAGAAAGACCTCGACGTAGGATGTGGGGACGTAACCCTCCTCTTCCTCGTTTCTTCTAACACGTGTCCATCCGTCCCCTTTGTCTTCCTCTATTACATACAAGAGCTCACCCTCTGTTACTGCGATGGTGCCTTCATTATGACCTACAGAGGAAAGTGATGGGAAAATAAAGATATATCTGAAGTCTTTTATTCAGCAGGGATATATTACATTGATCAAAAGTGACATTGTTTCCAAAGATTTATGTTGTTTCAAATAAATGCTGATCTATTGAACTTTCTAGTCATCAAAGAATCTGATTTCAACATGGATAATAATCAGAAATGTTCCTTGAGAAGCAAATCAGCATATTAGAATGATTTCTGAAGGATCATGTGACAATGAGGACTGGAGTAATGATGCTGAAAATTCAGCTTTGATCACAGGAATAAATGAGTAATAATAATATTTAGCAAGTATCCATTTCACTTAGGAAGTACACAGCAGACAGTGAGGCAGTTCACAAGGCTTAAAGCGAAGCCTATATTTTTGCTATAAATGTGTGTTTACGCATTTAAACGTGAAATACCTTCGAACGGGTAAAGGGCTTTGCAGGTGCCGATGGTCGGTAGCATTTCTTCGTCTGGGTCATCAAATTCATCGCCGGACTCCGCTGTTTCTGGTTGGACTTTACTCTGGACCTCCGAACTCTGTTCCTCTGTATAACTGCCATCCGGACTGCTCCATCACACACACGCACACACACACGTAGACAATAACTATAGCAACTGTTTTGAAAGTATATGCATATATTTGCTTTATTTCACTCCTGAGGGACTAGTTTTTAAAAATGTCCTCAGAAAATACTGTAAAACACCTTAAAAACGAATATGTCCGGACTGAAGTCACTAGTTAACAAGGTTAACATCAACGTAAGATTAAAATCTAAATATGTTAAAGTTGTCTGCACAAGCTACATGCAAAGTTTCCAGCTGCAAGTAATCGTTCTGTCCTCAGTGAAAATAAGTAAAGCTTTATTAATATAGCACAAAAAGAGTTTACAAAGTGCTATACGAGCGTCACCTCATGCTTTTATACATTTGATCATTTTTCTTGTATATAGTTAATTCTCATTCACTGTTAATGCCACACAAAAGAAGATATTTGAGAAATATTTGCAACCAAACAGTTGTGGGGCACCAATGACTTCCATTGTATGGAAAACAAATACTATGGAAGTCAATGGGGTCCGGTTACCGACATTCCTCAAAATATCTTCTTTTGTGTTTCACAATTCACAAAGGTTTGGAACAACTTGAGGGTACATTATGACAAAAATAATGAGTTAAAATTTTTGGTTGAAAATATCCCTTTAAGGTAAATACTAAGCAACAATCAGGCCTTCTCCATTGTGGGTGGAGCTAAGGTAGGCACACAATGTGTGTGTGAGTGTGTACCTCTCTCTATCCTGTGCGCAGCTGTTGTTGTTGGTGGTGGGTGGTGTGCTGTTTTGGGTCTCGTACAGGACACTTGTCCGCCGCGGAGGCTCACTCTTCACAGGCATCCTTCCTTCGACCTCCGCTAACCAGCCCTAGAGCGCACACACACACTCATTTCCACTGAACTGAACTACACATCCAGGCCTGTGCTAGATATATATATATTTCAAGATGCTCATTTACACGCACCTCAAATTTCTGTGCCTCCGCTTGCAGTTTCTCAATGTTGTTGGCGATCTCTCCTAACCGAGGGTCCACGCTGTTGGGATCCCCCATCTGTGGGTTCTTTATATACACTTCCTTCATTTTAGTCAAAGCATCTCTGCCAAGAAAAATTACACATAAATACAAATTATTTCAGAATAAATCCAATCAAAACCTAGCCTAGTCAAAATACACCAAAATTCATATGTAAAGCATTTCGATTGGAATTTCATAATTAGGAATCAAATAAAAATCCTACTGAAAAATCAAATAATATTCTAAAGGACTTGATCTTCTTGAGTCTTATTGAACATTATCTTTATTAAAACTCATTTCATATTCTATTGAGTAATTGAGTATAAGGGTTTTAAAAGCCCAAAATATTTTAATTTTTATTTATTTTTATTTTATTCTCTTAGTAATCATAATCATAATTCGATTGGAATTTCATAATTAGGAAATTAAATAAAAATCCTACTAAAAAAACAAATAATATTCTAAAGGACTTGATCTTCTTGAGTCTTATTGAACATTGTCTTTATTGAAACTCATTTCATACTGTAATGAGTAATTGAGTAAAGGGGTTTTAAAGCCCAATATATTTGATTTTTTTTTAATAAATTTTATTCTTTTAGTAATCATAATCTAATTGGAAACCATGAGTTTGCAATAAATAATCATTACACTTTACAAAAATGTTCCATTTGTTAACATCAGTCAACAAATATTAGTTAACATGAACTAACAATAAAAAATAATTCTAAAGCACTTCATAATCTTAGTTAATGTTAATTTCAGCATTTACTAATACATTATTAAAATCAAAAGATGCATATCTTCATATTATTTAACAAACCAGAGCTAATAATGAACATGATGTATTTTATTAAATAACATTAACAACTAAGATGAACAAATACTGTAATAAACGTATTATTCATTTTTAGTTCATGTTAGCTAATGGATTAACTAACATTAACCAATGGAACCTTCTCGTAAAGTGTTAACCAATAGATACTTTGTAAGGCTCACAAAGTCTTTATAGCCTTCTTAACACTGTCAATGTGTTATTTAGGATTTTTTGGGGGGGAATTTCTGTTATTTGTGTGTTTTGTCTGTATACCTCTGGTCCATCTCTTTCTGTATGTCTTTATTGATGTCGTCGATCTTCGCCTGAAGCTTCTTCCTTCTCTGCTCTGGAGGAAGATGACTGAAGTCCTCTGGATTCGAACCCTGAGAGGAGACAGAGAGGGAGATAAACAATGAGTGTTTGCACCTTAAAAAAACAACACTGTCCTGCTAGAATCTACAAATGAAGAGTTCAGATGCAAAAGCCTCTAAATGCCATTTGAAATTTTCTTCTAGAATGATCATTTTTATCAAGCTTGTATATTTAAGTTCAGTGATTTCACTTAAATGGCAATGATAATTACCTATTAATTGTAAATTTTAAGTGAAATTACTGAACTTAAATATACAAGTTTGATCAAAAGCATCATTAAAGAAGAAAATTTCAAATGGCATTTAGAGACTTTTGCATCTGAACTCTTCAAATACATAAACAAAAATATGCATAGCCTATGTATAAATAGGGAGGGTCAAACCAGGCCACATCCAAACACATTAACTGACTATTACGTATTCTTCTGTCCCTGTCATCTGGTTGGCTAGCTTACTTTGGTAAGAAGCCAATCAGCTTTCAAATCAGGTGTTTATCAAAGGCAAACCAGATGAGCTAATTAAATCTAAGATCAATGATTGACGGAACCTATTCAGTCCAATGCCAACAACAACATTGATTAAACGGTTCTCATAAAATAAATGATCTTGTCTTGCTCGCTCATCTTTGAAACCTGATTCTGGTTGATCTGAGAAATGTGGTTTGCATCTGTCCTTATGTGCCCTCTCTCTCTAATCTCCTCTTCCTGTCTACATTAATGTATCGATTCTCTGAACACTCGAGTCGTGGTTTTTGCCACATTAGTTCTCTCTGACAGGCAGTCTTCGCCATGCTGATCTTAATCACATGGTGGTGCTAAAGAGCCGTGAGTTTGGGGACATTAAAGGGATAGTTCACTTTGAAATTATTTTTTGATATGTTTTAGCTTACCTCAAGGGCATCCAAGATGTAGGTGTCTTTTTTTTCACAGTAGTTTCAAGTCAAACCGTTTCTGTCTCAGTCATATAATGCAGGTCTATGGGGTCCACCTCAAAGGGCATGCACAGAGAAGTCTAGATAAACATGATTTAATGACTTGTAAATGTAAATACACATTGATGGCCTAAAACACAAAACGAGCGGTTTGTGTGAGAAAACAAACAGTATTTATATAGTTTTTACCTCTTGCCACAAAGCGCCCGTGCCCTCAGATCACTTGGATGTGGCTGTGCTGACAAGAGGTAAAATCTATATAAATACTGTTTGTTTTCTCACACAAACTGCTCGTTTCATGTTTAAGGCCATCAATGTGTATTTATATTTATGAGTCATTAAATCATGTTTAATTTGGACTTCTCTGTGCATGCTCTTTGAGGTGGACCCCATAGACCTCCATTATATGACTGAGACAGAAACGGTTTGACCTAAAAATATCAAAATTGAAAACACTGCAAAACCGAAGACACCTACATCTTGGATGCCCTTGAGGTAAGATAAAACATACCAAAAATTAATTTCAAAGTGAACTATCCCTTTAAAGACACTGCAATACTTATTCTAGCCTAAAATTGGACCTGATTTATTCACAGCATTTCTCTCATTTGAGCTTGGACTGAATAGGTGTATAGCTGTAAGTTTTCCTTTAATCCAACCCAGTGTTCAATGCAAATGTCTAACTAAAAGGTCAAAGGTCACAAGGCAGGCACAGCGACCTTACCCCTTCTTCCACGCCACCGTACTGTCATGCAAACAATAAACATCCAGATTTTACTGGGCATGCATTGCATTGTCACTCAAAAATACAGTAAAATAAACCCACAAACTCACCCCAGGCAAACTTGAAATATATAGATCTCTACACAAGCACAACACACATGCTACAATCACTTTTGTACTCACCCTCTTCAAAACAAAGACAAATTGTTCAAATAAAAATGTTAATTGTGCAACATTTGATTATTTAAAAATGTTTTTATCTAAAAAAAAATGTGCTCTAAAATCTCAGAAATCAAGACAGAAATTATATGGATCAATATTCACATATCTATAAACATACATTAGCTATGGTATAATATTCAACTGTAAATCATACAACAATAATCACATGTCAAAATCTTTGGGCGGGGCTAAAGTAGTAAGACGCTTTGTGATTGGTTAAGATATGTTATATATCCTAATCACTGATAATTAATATAATACATGAAATAATTGACACAAAATGGTATTTCTGTCAGATTTTTTTCACCCTCATGTCATTTAAAGAGTGTTTGACTTATTTCTTCAGTGAAACACAAAGGAAGATATTTTGAGAAATGTGTACACTGCTCTTTTCCGTGTAAGGAAAGTGAAAGTAAGCATTTCCTTTTGCATTCCAAGAAAAAAAATAAAGTCAAGCAGGTTGAGGATGACACAAGGGTAAGCTGGTGAAGACTGAATATTTATTTGGCACGTAAACTATCCCTTTAACTTGTATTATAAGTTTTTTCAACAGAATATCTAATACCGGGTTCAGACTACATGATATCAGCCCGACTTAAGCAAAATCCATTTGACATAGGGTGTTGTGGTGATTCATTAATGACAATGGCAGAGTAAATAAAATATAAATGTGGCGATACCGAGGGCACTTCAGAAATTCGGTCAGTACTGGATTAGCATTTAGCTAGCAGATCATTTTTCATTTATTATTCTCCTTTGCTATAATGTGGACGGAGCTAAAAAGCTTTTCAGAGCGTGTTGCTTTTTCCGACTCTCTGATTGGTGTAATCTTTGGTAGAGCATCATGGGTGATATGTGGTTTTTCCACCAGGAATTACAATCATATTAAATACGATTGTTTAAAAAATAAGCTGAAATAATGCAGGCTGACGGCTTCAGCAGAAGCAAATACTATCGGTTAACAACCTCAAGGCTCAGTAGGACTGCTTTTAAAGGTTTATAAGTTATCATTTAAAGTCAATTTCTGGCAGCACTTTATTTTACAGTCCTGTTCCCCATGTACATTCTATGTACTTATTAGAGTAGTTGTAATAACTATGTAAAAACTAGGTAAAACCCTGAACCTACATCTAAACCTAACCTTAACCTATGTAGTTACATTATATTACTCAGTACATTGTAAGCACAAGCAAGTGCACGTACTGTAAAATAAAGCGCAACTCAATTTCCGTATGGAGAATTTGTTTTTTTTTCCGGAAAATGACTGTTGCGCTCTATTAATTGTTTGTTTACGCTCGTTTCCAATCAGTCACCTATTTCCACTTTCTCAATGACATCACACACGTCGTTAAAAACGCCAAACGATGACTGGTCGGGAAGTAACGTGTAGTCTGGCATGTTTTTTGTTCACGACACAACGAGATTTTAGGAGTCAAAATCTCATAATCCACTGTAACAGACAAAAATATTGTGTAGTCTGAATCTGGCATAAGATACATTCAAAAAAATCACAGTTCAGCAAATCTGGTTAGGGATCAAATGAATCAAGCTGTTTGAAATACATAAAGACCAAATCAGGGAAAACTGAACAGATAGACAAACACGAGGACAAAAAAACGGGTTTCAGATCACCTCAATAAGGTTCCGCACGTGGGCATTGAGTGAGAGCTACACAGAGGGACAGTCACCACGGCAACAAGACAAAACAAAACAAAAACAGACATCAACAAAAAAAGATAAATGAGACAACAACATGGTTTTGAACTTAAATACACACAAAAAGGTCAAATTATACAAAAAAAGACCAAAAGTTTCGTTAGGCAAAATATTGATACGGGTTGAACACAAAGGAACAAAGTGATGTTAAAGGACCATGTGTTACTACAACGACGGACATGCTACGGTCATGCCGCTACGACTATGCTACTGAGCTCATGCTTACCAGCTTTAGAGAGAGCTTCTCATGGGCGAAAAGAGAGAGCGATCGAGGGAAAGAACCAAGAGAAGAGAGAAAACATCAGAGGGAGAAACATCAGACCGCTGTACACGTCATACACACACATGCAGGTGTGTTCATGTGTTATGATGATGTCACCGGTGAAGCTCACTACATCACCTCACACAATTCACATATTTTGTGCTCCATCATAATATAAAATTTAGCTGAAAGCCTCACTTTGGCACATGAACGAGGAAAATATCACATTAGCGGAACTACGAGCCTTCTAAATACATTCGGTCACTTAGGCCGTGTGTCCACTAAAGCATGAAGCTCTGAGCGTCTATTTATAGTTTTTTCTGATGGTGGAAAGTTGAAAGTTTCCACTTTGGGTAAAACGCAGAGCTCATCACTGTCACATTTTTTAAATAAAGACTAAGAGAAATAAGAATAAGAAAAATGAAGACTTTAAATAATAATAGATATTTTGTACTGGCCATTAATTAGTTTCTTTTTGCAAAACCAGCCATTTATGACACCAAAAGTTTAGATAGCAGTGAAGAAAATTAACAATTCTCTATTCTAATTTCAATAGCACAGCTAAAGCTACTAGCATCAATTTAAAACATCATTAAAGACAAGTACAGTAGTTTTTAGGTAGAGACACTGAATAAAGCAATCAAATGTAAAATATCACTGGATAGTCTTAACTGTATAAATTAAACAGATTAATTCATATTAAATTTTCCAAAGTTATTCAGTCGAGAGCAATGAGTGATTTTTTCTTTGCCCTTTATTATTTGATTAACATTAAAAACGCAGGTAGCAGCAGGAATATTAGGATGCTGTCACTTTAAGACCTAGGCCTAATGCACAGATCCAGTATATTGATACACATGCGTTGTCTTTCAACTGTTTACGTTTACTCAAGCCCTTACCGACTGTGTTTACTAGGATTCTCGCCGAGACATAATTTTGTATGAATCTGTCCATTCAAGCGCAAAAAGACGTGAAACAGAGCTCATGTCAGTATTTGCACGATGTTTGGCTAAATTACTTTGGTGGACACATGACTTTAGAGGGAGTTTCATTTTGTTTTAAAACCTTTTAAATATTCCAGAATGTTCTACATTTTTGTTTAAATGCACAGAGGAGGTTAAGTTGATAATTTAAATAATGTGATATTAAAAAATGTGCAATATTGTACCCCATGATGCAACAACGTTTTGTATTAGTATTGTATTCGAGAGAAACTGATATGCAATGGGAAAAAATAGGATGCAATTTGATTTTGTTCCATGAGGAATTTTCCTGATGCAGTGAACTTCAGCAGGGACCAATGAACCAATTATTACACAGAAAGTTATAGGGTCACATGAGGATGACATCATCAGTCTAACGCAATAGTCAGCCAACAAACAGAACACGACAGGGATAGGTGTACAAGAGAGAAGACAGAGGAAAGAGAAAAGAAACAAAAATGAAACTATAATAGATAGGCTCGTTTTTGAGACTGCCATCACAACAGAGAGGATTCTGGGTAATTGTACCCGAGTATAGATCTCAAATCAAAACTACTTATGAAGAAAAGGTATAAGTGTGGTAAAATGTGAAGTAAAAGTCTAGTTTTAACCGTGTAATAAGTCGGTGAACACCTGAGATTACTAAATGATTAATCATTAGAAAATACAAGGCATGAAAACATAACATAAACTGAGCATGTATGTATATATATAATAATAGTCTACTCTAATTTTAATGAAGCAGTGAGGGCAACACTCTGATTTTGAGAAACCTTTCTTCGAAGCTTCATAAGACTTTACAGAAATTTAAAGGACATCATATTTTAGGGTGCTCAAACTATGGAGCTATTGTCTGAAGTTTGGACAAATGTATTTTGACAAACGCATAAACACACTGACAGGACGTACGATTCCACATGTTTAAACACTTCTCAAAACAAGATGTAAAATTCAACGTGTTTATAACGGACATAGATAGCAAATACAGACGAGATTGTTTGCGTGAACGTGATGCACAACATCCAGTGTATCAAAGCAGCGAAATGACACCAAAAGGGGTGAATTCTGAATGTATCTTGTGTGTGATAAAGTGTTACGAGCACCGGAAGGGTCAAAGTTGATCGTGAATGCGCTAGGCTGGCATTCAGAAGTCGCACTCGTGACACTTCGAGAATTAACCCCTCCCACACAAGCTGATTTGCTGCCAGAGCACAGGGGCGGAGCCAGGCTGCTGGGGTTGCACATGGGAGGTGGGGTCAGAAGCCAGAAGAGCCAATAAGAGAGTCATTTGATGATGATGATGAAACTTTTTTCAATTACAGATGCATTTTAATACTGAATATCAGACATTAACCTCATTCAGGGGATGAGATTCATGAAGAATACATGTTATGTAACTGAATATAACTGAATTCATAGATATTGATTTATTCATAAACACATTCATTTAAACAAAACCAAAACACTAAATGAGGTTAAGTCTGTTAACTGTATTTTTACTCTATATCTCATCATTCAAGCGCACACACACGCCACTTAATATCATAGACATCTATTGTTTTAAAAATATAAATGAAATATAAATATATAATATATAATGTATAATGCAAAATATTTATTTAGCTTTCAAAAAGAGGTTGTCGTCATATTTAGCTCACTTCTTCTATCTAATACACTTGTATATCTAGAGTAGTACATCTGAATAAACCCACACACACTCTTGCCTCCTCTCACACACTTACGACATATTGCCTGGCCTCGAAAGCATACGTAGGCCGACCGAGAGTCCTCTTCATGATTTCTTTATTATAATAGAGAGACTGGGCAGACTGCAGCAAAGAATAAACCCTAATTAAACGAACTCACACGAAACTGTACAAACAGACACACAAACACACGCACACACCCCGTGACTCAACAAACACTTTTAATACAAAAATACACAAGGACAAACACACATACTTGCACATTTTTTGCTCACAAACCAGCAAACAAATACAATTCAAACCCACACACACACACTATCAGGCACCAAGACACACTGACATTATTCTTCACTGATTATTATGGTCTTACATCATAAATATTGTATTTAGTGAACCCACATATGTGACTTGGGTCACATACTTGAGCCAAGTATGTGACGTGTTCTAGCGTAGACAGCAAAAAAACAAACTTATTTTTTTATTAATAACAATTCCAACTTCTTCAATAATAATGCTCTAATACTAACCTGTTCAAACATTTGGGATTGGTAAGATAAATAAATAAGATAATAAAAATAAGTCTCTTAAGCTCAACATGGCTGCATTTATTTGATAAAAAATACAGTAAAAACAGGAATATTGTGAAATATTACTACAATTTCAAATAAATACATTTTCTATTTGAATATATGTTAAAATGTAATTTATTCCTGTGATCAAAGCTGTATTTTCAGCATCATTACTCCAGTCTTCAGTGTCACATGACCCTTCAGAAATCATTCTAATATGATGATTTGCTGCTAGAGAAGCATTATTGATTATTAACAATGTTGAAAACTGTTGCGCTGCACAATATTTTTGTGGAAACCGTGATACATGTATAAGGTTATAAATGTCTTTACTGTGACTTTTGATCAATTTAATGCATCCTTGATGAATAAAAGTATTAATTTCTTTAAAAATCTTACAGTCCCCAAACTTTTGAATGGTAGTGTACATCAAATCATGTCAGCCATGAACACACAAGCCAGGAGTACAAATGGAGAGAATGAATGTGTCAAAGACCTTGATATGTTTAGCTTAAATTCTTTAAGATGTTCTCATCTGCGCTCTATTACTCTATTTATAACACCCTTGTTTCTTTCACCGTGACCTGATTTATGCCACTAGCTCTAATGTCAGTTAAGCTCACATCGTGAGTGTGTAAGTTATGTGGAAAACTGAAAAGAGTAGGGTGAGCTTAACCGGGCACTTCCTGTCTGATGGATACACAGACAAAAATAGGAAAGGATAAATCTGTTCTGATTTTCTATTCACTGACCATCATTCCTTGTATATCAGTGAGCTGAACAGAGTGTGTACATTGCAAAAAGATAAGAACGTGTGAGATTTGCACAGGCACATGGGAAACTGGGGTTTGCTGCGTTATCTGTTGTTTTGTCCCTGTTATCAAAGAGAGTCATTTAAAAGTCCGAATCTCTGCTCACACACACGGAAACATGCGAACGGCCTTCCTGAGGGGAAGGTGAATCTGGTCGGATTTGATCAGAAAGTCACATGTCAAGTGTTTGTGTAAATACAAGACATTGTTTCCGAATGTTTGTGTACATGTAATCGCATTTATCAGGATAAACCTTCATGTTTGAGCACCCGTTTTTAGTTTATCTGTCACTGCAGGGTCCCTTCGAGGCCTCCTGACTGGCGCCCATGAATGTTGAGTGCATAATTGTGTTTGTACGTAAGACAGAGAAACCATGATAAACGCAAACAACGAAACATAAAAGAGAGAAAGAGAGAGAGACAGACTGACAGAGAGAGAGAGAGAGAGAGAGGCAGAGTGAATTTCATTGGCTGTGTAAGGTGGAGGAAAAAGGAGCCGAAGGACATAAACAATTCCACTGCCACTTCCAGAATCTAAGTCACTGCATGACATCATCGCCTCAGGAATCCGAGTCACTCTATGATATCATCGCTTCCGAATCTAATGTTGTCTTCAAGTCCTTATAGGTCGTAATTTAGTAATGTGTAGTCAAATTTTGGTAGGAAAAACATTCCAATTTCACATTTCCACTAAGACAGGAAGCACTAGTGTAACAAAATAAAGCAAATAATAATATAACTTAATAAAATATAATTTAGTTTAATATAATTTTATATATATCAATATAATATAATAATCAAATTTAAGCTTTTTTGCAAAAATTCTAAATTGCTATTTTAGTGTTGTTAGTCAACAAAAACTACTAATTTAAATACATTAGAAATAAAATAAGATTAAACTTAAAAAAAATAAATCTAAAACTGAAAATATAAATATAAAAATCAAATTAAAAATAATAATACTTATGACAGTAAAATGACTAATTAATTGGGACAGTGATTCTTTGTAATTAAAAAATATAAATACATACCAAATGTACTGAAAATAAAAAAATTAAGGTTCTTAAGAAAAAAATTCAAAAAAGATTTTTTAATATTTTATTAAATTTACAGGCAAATTTACAGTTATTAATAGTCTTAAAAAGTAGGAAACATAATTAAAGAAACAAAATTGCTAATATAACCCTTGTATTCTATATTCTATTCATTAAAACTATTGAACAATTGTTAAATAATAAATAAATATATTTTATATATATATATATATATATATATATATATATACTGTTTATTAAAATTAGGGTCAATTTATATATATATATATATATATATATATATATATTTTTTTTTTTTTAATCCCAATATTCATCCTAGGGAACATTTTATCCTAATAAAATTCGAAATCATCCTATGGCACAGAAAAGTTCTCTTAAATATTCACTCAAATGCGATCATTCAGTCAAGCCTCGTGACTCAAAGGCAGCATTACTCACATTATGACATCAAAAACGGGTTTTATATTTAGATTATGATGTAAAAAAAAAAGCTGAAATGATCATTCGGCTCCTTTTTTCCATTATCCAAACGTACACTGACATGACAGCACAGGCGATGACAGGCAAAGAGCGGCGCACGCGCACACTTACATGAACACACAGATGTCGAACGCCAGCATGCACGGATACTTACCCCTCGCCGGAGGCTCCTGAGGCAGTGCATTTTGGGCTTGGAGGTCATGAGGTCGTTGAATCGGTGGGACAGGGGCTCCTTGGACTGTTTGGGGGTCTGGGGAGTGGGGCAGGGGTCAGGGGTCACAGCAGAAGGTGAGGGAGGATCAGGGGGGGGCTGGCGAGGTATGGGGGATGTTAACAGGGACATAAGCTACCGGTAAGACACGTGCCACAGAGCAGCGACCAGTGAGTGTGAGAGATTTACAGAGAGAGAGAGAGAGAGAGAGAGGGTGGGGACAAAATCGATCCAGAAAGAGGTAAACAAAAAAGGAGGGGGAACACAAAACAAGAGAAATAAGGACCCAAAAATGTTACAGAACTAAAGCAACGAATTAATCAATTAATCAATTAATAAAACAAAGGAAAAATAAAATAAAACGGAACGTAAAACAAATGCCAACTGAAAGAAACACGCTGCAGCTGTGGTGTTGTTAACCCTGTGAGCGAGAGAGTTAGTGCGATAAACTCAGTTCGGGATATCAGGGGTCACATGCAGGGGTCAAATAACTGCAGAACCATTTAAAGGGACAGTTCACCCAAAAAATTAACAGTCTGACATCATGTGAAGGACTTTTGCTCTTCCCTGGAACACAAAAGGGGATGTTAAAGCTGCTTTTTTCAATATGATGGAAGTCGATGGGGACCATGGTCTGTCAAACTTTAAAAAAGGCAAAAATCCCAATAAAAGTAGTACATATCGATGTACTAGATCTGTAAAACTGTGGCTAGAGAGGTTTCCAAGAATTTTTCGCCTTTTTGGAGCTTCACAGGCATTGTTCATCATCTATTTTCATTGTAATGTAAAATAGCAGTGTGAATATTCCTGAAATGTCCTCTTTTGTGCTCCATGGAAGAAAGAAAGTAAATGATGAGAGCATTTTAATTTTTGGCTGAACTGCCCCTTTAACAAACATCACATGCACAGCACACACACACTCTCTCTGCTCTAAAGTACAAAAAATGTATTTCAGGTCATCCATTTGCTCCTTTTCTCTCTCGCTTTCTTATTAGCAAGCTCCCTAAGGCATAATGGAGAAATTAACGAACGTGCGTTCTGGGACAACTCACATTAACGCTTCAGTTCCCAACAGACAAGAAAACCTAAATCTGTCTTTGAAGGCCGTGACACACCAAGCCGACGTCAAAGAACTAGCAGTGACGAAAGCTGACTGTGTTGTCGCCTCTCGTCGCACTAAAGCACTACAGCTAGCTGGCACCTAGCACCTGCGTGTCAGGAAATAACAGTCTATATCAGCGGGTATCAATATTCATCATTCAAAAAGGCAAACCAAAACTAGGACTGCAGATCTACAAAGCAGCCTCTTCTTATCTTAATATCAATCATGCTTATCGCTTTCTTCATTTTAGCCGGCTCATGTTATTATGAAAATATTAATGTGATGGCATTTTCATCACTCCCTTTTATTCTCATACACTGACTCGTTCACTAAGCTGAACAACCAATCAGAGCGTTCAGCTAACAGACAAAACCCACACCACAAAAACTAGACATTGGCCGACCGTTGGCTTGGTGTGTCTTGCCTTTATGTGTTAGCAAAAATCTACATGAGTGTGTCGAATACCACTGGACATAATTATGACAAAAATGATGCGTGCAATAACGCACTTACAATGCAAGTCCATGCAGCAATGTGTTTCATAAACAGTAGTCTAAAATATATGAGCTGCATATATTTTGCTTTTAATCTTATATTTATATTTTGTTCAATTTCAGCATTATTTCAATTAACTAACATGATTTTGAATCATTTTAAATCAACAATAACACCAGCTCATAGACTTCCTTTGTAAGTGCATTACTATACACACTATTTCTGCTTCTGCTTGCTTTGATTTCCTGTGGTAATCGACAGCATTTCATCAGATGCTGCTAACTTGCACTGAACCCAGAAGATCCCTTTACCAACATACATTAACACAAGAAAGCCTCTTATAACCCTCTGGAACAATCAAATTTTGTCATATCGTCCGCTTTCAATATGTATTCATGCATAAACACCATAAATCTGATATATTTTTGTGCGTTTAGCTAAATGACCATATATAATTGAATGTGGTTTCTGAGAAAAGACTGTAAAAGTCTCCTAATACTTGTATTGTGTTATTTCTGACCACACACAGAAAACACAGACAGAATAGACGTGAACTGACAAACACACAGGCTATGATTGGAACAGCATTCCACGCACTACTCGTACAAATTACAAAGTAAACTAAGCGCAATATTCAAATCTAGTACTCACATGGCCTACTGTACTTCATTTGCCAAAATGTGCAGTATACAACAAAGCCCACAACATGGATAACAATATCCCATAATGCAATGCGCCAATGTTCCATTTTTACACACACTGTTACACAAAACTTGACTAAAAATGTAAAATAATCATATTTATTTATAAGATAACAACTGGGCGCCAAATTAAACATAATGTGATGAGATCATGTGACAACTGCATTTGTGTACTACTGTATCGTTGCATAATGTTTCATAAACATAAATTTATTAAGAAATACACTACCGTTCAAAAGTTTGGGGTCGGTAAGATTTTTAAATGTATTTGAGTCTCTTCTGCTCACCAAGGCTGCATTTATTTGATCAAAAATACAGTAAAAACAGTAATACTGTGAAAAAGTAAATTTAAATGTAATTTATTCCTGTGGTCAAAGCTGAATTTTCAGCATCATTACTCCAGCCTTCGGAGTCACATGATCCTTCAGAAATCATTCATTTATGCTGATTTGCTGCTAAATAAACATTTTTCATTATTATTATTATTAGGGATGCACCAAAATGAACATTTTGGCTGAGACCGATAACCGATAATTATTTTTATATGAAAGCCGATAATCGATATATTTTGGAGAGCCTGATTACAAAACAAAAGTCTCACCATTAAAAGCTAGTCCCAAGCACAATTATAATGATGTTCTCATTATAATTTTATGTAGCCTATATGAAAGACTTAAATGTATTTTCCTTTTTTGAAGTGAGTCTAATCATATTTCAAGGAATTCAAAAATATAAAGCATCTCAGCTGAAGGAAATAATCCATTATCAGCTTTAATATAACATTGAAAAATGAAAATACATCGTCCGATACCGATATGATGGCCGATATATCGTGCATCCCTAATTAATTATATATCGTGCTGCTTCATATGTTTGTAGAAATCGTGACCAATTTCATTCAGGATTCGTTGATGAATAGAAAGTTCAAAAGAACGGCATTTATTTGATATAAATCTTTTTTAACGTTATAAATTGATTCACTTTTGCTCAATTTGATGCATTCTTACCGATTAAAATAAAAAAATACATCCTACCGTCACCAAACATTTAAACGGTACTAAAAAATAGTAGGCAGTACACACTATATACTGCACAGTATGAAATACGCAATACAGTAGTTTTCCATTCTGCCCATAGCCATACAGACACACCTCAAAAAATAACGTATCAGTGTTAATGCTCACATCCTGGTCCTGCGAGGTTAGGCGGGGTTCGGACTGAGCATGCTCAGTAAGAGTGGAGCCTTTGACACAAATGTCAAAGGTCACAAGAAGACAGAGGAAGACGAGGAGAAGGAAGAAGAATGTGGTTACCATGGGAACAGCAACGATGAGTGAAGGAAAGAAGAAATTCCCTTTCGGTTTGAAAGGACAATACAGAAATAAGCGTTTAGGGTTACAATTCTCTGCGATGTCAAAGGTCAAAGGTCAAAGGTGAGGCCTCTCGGGCCGGTGCATTAGTACGTTATCGGTGGAGTGTCAGGATGAACAAGGAACGTTTGTATTTTCGTGCAGGGCAGGGAAAGGAGAGGAGAACGATGGTGGCAAACGAATAACAGCATCTACAAGTACCACAATAAAACTAGACAAACACAAACAACCTACACAAATGAAAATAACCAGCACAAACTAAAAACAAAACTCGCATAAACACATGAAACAATCTTTTTTAAGAGCTTTCAGATCAGTCTGTCTCTATTTTTGCTTTCCTATTTATTTAAATGTAGTTTTCCGGTCAAATCGAAGTAACTGCGAGCGAACGCAGTGAGTGTGTGTGTGTGTGTTACCTTGTTTTTCTTAATGAAAGGCCATAGAGTTTTGCTTTTGCCCTTGCTGGAACGCTCGGATTTGTTGTCCGAGCGCGAGTTATTGAGGCTGGTCTCGGACACCGTCCTCTTCATCGCCTGACCGTAGTCTTCAAACTCCACATCGCCAGGAGGCTCGAACCCAGACTTATACGACTCAATGACCTGAGAGGAGTCCTGCAGGGGAAAGAAAGCATAGATAGGGACTTCACATTGATTTCTATAGATTTTGTATTGCTCTAAAATAAACCGTTTCCCAAAAAAATTATACTTTGAGGTTTTGACAGATTAAAAGCAACTATCTTCCTTTGCTTTGACCTTTGAGTGTTGTAACTTTGTTGTTTAAGCTCAAACAGCAACATTACACAATAACTAAAGTTAGAAAAGTGAAATCATATTTTACCATCCCTTTAAGACATTCCACAGCCTTATTTTCTCTTCTATTAAAACTGTACCTGTGCTGTGGCGCTAGACCCGGTCGAGAATGAGACTGTATGAGTGTGTTTACTAACGTTCTTGGGTTCAATGGATTCGGCCACTTGTGTCATTCCATCCAGGCATTTCCCGATGATGGGCAGAATCTGTCGGTCGACCTCGGCAAACGTTTTCAGCGACTCGCCCATTCGCTCTATTCTCTTCTCCTCCATCGCCTGGATCTTCTGCTCACAACACACACACACAGAGGTAAAGAGTTACTGTGTGTATTTCTAAGTACCGTAGAGAGCTACAAAATCAGCAATTGCACCAGCATTTCGGGGCATGTACGGTACGCTGTTAACTCATTTGCATAATTCAGCCAGTGCATGCAAATAAACAACAACATCAGTAGACAGAATTCATTCTCAGTGGATGTTTCTATGTGTGTGTGCGTGTGTGTGTGTGCACCTGGAAAATGTTAGGGATGATGGTGTAATAATGTTCGTTCTGTTCCTGGTTGAACTTCTGCAGGTATGAGGAATATTCATTCTTGCTGTCAGAAGCCATCTGGTGTCTCATCTGAGCCTGCTGCCGTGCCTGAGAGAGAAAGAGAATGAAATATAATTGATTTTGCATTGCAATATTATTCAAATATATAGTACTTATACCCCTAAAAGACACATAAACCTAAACACATAAGGTGCGTCCCAATTATGAACTATTCTATGCTGTTTTGTGTAAATAGTGCGATTAGTGTGTTCACAATAAAAAAATCCAAATAGAATAAGAACACTTTAAATACCCGTATAAATAACCGGAAAAATGTGTTGAATGTTGGACACTTCATGAATTATCTTTCACAGCTTTAATTATGTAGGAGAGGGGCTTCAGACTTCGATGTTTAACGACAAAATAACCTTATAAATTTCATACCCTGTATGGATAAGTTCAAAAAAATCTTTGCGTTTTCCCACGTCTGTATGACAAAACATTCCCAT
Source organism: Pimephales promelas (assembly GCF_016745375.1). The sequence goes on along the minus strand of NW_024121876.1, from coordinate 11,241,133 downwards.
TAAAACTAGAGCTGTCAAGCGATTAATCGCGATTAATCGCATCCAAAATAAAAGTTTGTATTTACATAATATATGTGGGTGCACTGTGTATAATTATTTTGTATGCATATAAATACACACACATGCATGTGTATTTAAGAAAAAAATATTATTTATATATAAAATATTTATATTTATATATAATATAAATTATATAGTATATAAATCTATATACAGTATATACATGAAAATATTTCTTAAATATATACAAGCATGTGGGTGTATTTATATATATATAACATCATTTTACACAGTGCACCCACATATATTATGTAAATACAAACTTTTATTTTTGGATGCGATTAATCGCGATTAATCGTTTAACAGCCCTATAATCCACTCATAGTCATAACCAATTAGATTCTAATTATTAGAACATATCTGATGTTTAATATACAGATATGCGGAATGAGATTTTTGACCAATGAGATTTCACGGAGGGCGGGGCTAATGATGCAGAAATTAACAAAAAGACCACACGCAATATTGAAAGTCTCAAAGACTTCCCCTAAACTCACACACATACAAATATATGCACATATGCAACCTCAAAATACACATTAAAATGGTTCCTGACTCACACATCAGAGTATCATCACCTTAAGCTTCATTCACATAGACGTATTTATAACTAATTCACACTTAAGTGTCAAAAAGCAGCTATGTCGTACGAGTGAAAAGATCAAATAAAACTAGACTATATAAACACCCACTGCTCAAGAGCTCTTGTGGGTTGAAATAAAAAAATATGTACAAATGCATTTTAATGCACATCATTTAAGTGAGAGAACGATACAGAGAAAGCAGAGTCATGTTAACCACATCCTGATGCGATTCTAGGAAATCACACTGGTTAACCTGAGGTTCAGTGTTGCCATGGAAACACACAGACTCCACTCTCATCAACAGCAGACGAGAGAATAAGCGGATGGGAAGTTTAGAAAATATACCCTAAAAATTACATTTGCTCTCACTGGAAATTTATCCAAAAAAAAAAAAAAAGTCAGACGTTTTTACAGATTTATTGATGCAATTAGACTATTTAGATAAAAATGAACTATGCCATATCACTCACTGCTTGTGCATTACAATACGTTTAAGAATATTGTCTTAAAAAATCTTTACATAATATTTATAATTTAAAATGTATAAATATATAAAACATAATTTTATATATTATCATTTATCTTATATTTTATTTTTATATTATTATTTATATTATTAAGATGTATATAAAATATTTTTTGACATTACATTTAAATATTCTTATATTTAAGAAAATACATTGCAATGCACAAGCACTGTGATATGACAAATAAAATAAATACATATTTATTAAATCTTAAACACAATATATACATATACTGTATATATATATTAATATTAATTATACATATTAAAAATATTACAATATTTTTAAATACAATTTAAAACTAATTTAATTTTTTATATTGCTATATTATATTAAATAAATAAAAAAACAATTTAAATATTTTGTGAAACTCATGTGGACACAGCAAGACGACCAGATACTGATGATTCCTAAACACACACAAACTGTAATATGGAGAGCTGACATTTATATATAGGCCAGCAGAACAGAAAGCTTTGAGATTTACATGTTTAAATATTCATGCCTGGAGCGATGTGACTTGTGGGGTAGAAGCGCAGACAAACTTTAATCAAGCCTGTGATTGGGTGGCCGTTCAGCAGGTGTGTCGTGTGGGCGTGGCCATGGCTGGACAGGAAGCAACAGTGTCCTGACACACAGACACACACACACACACACACACAGACCTGCCACGGTGCACCTACCTTAAGGTAACATCGCTTTACGGCATGATATAAAAAAGACAAATATACACATTAGTTAGCTTAGACTACTAATGAGTTAATGGTTAAATCTGCACCGTATCATGACAGCGACATATCTAAAACTAAACGCTCGACTAAACCACACCACCCTTGAACACACAAACACACACTGGCTGCATTCAGAATGAAATACAAGCAATACTGCTTCATGCACACTTCAATCGTAACTGTATCTATATCATATTGTAACTTTCAAACTGCAGGACCTTATTATGTTGTGTTTAATTCAGTGAGTGATGTCTAAATATGTCTTCACTTTTGGCAGTATGAACTAAAAAAAAAAAAAATCTATAAATGAGTCATAAAAAAGATACAAATTGCGGTTGATATTTTAACTTGCATTGTAGGATGCATTTCTGCATTTCTCTGGTTATATATGCAAAATTCAAATAAAGTAGACAGTAAATTGCAGAAAAGGCACGAATTGTACAGTAATATACTATGCTGAATGCATTTCAGACACTCTCTTTTGTACCTTGACTGACACTGACACATCTGTCTACATTAAAGAGGACCTATGCCCTTTTACAGACTCTTAATTAATTAATTTTGTTTTGGGGAATGACTGGAATAAGTTTTCACACTAGAATGTTTTTTTTTTTTAAGTAAATATTGCAGCTCCTCTCTTCCCATTGACATATACACTAGACGTCACCTTGGGGTTCTAAGCATGCGTCCAAACCGCCGCCATCTTGGAACAGGGGTCTAGCTAGGTAACGCTGCTATCTCTGCCTTTACTTCGAATTAATTGATGGTAGCAGATTTTGTGCTGTGTATGATGTTCACACGAATGAAATCTGAACTAGGAAGGTTTTTACGTTTTTTTTTTTTCTGAAATCAATGATAAATACATGTCTGACCGTTGGAACTAACCAAAAAAAAGGGGAAAATCGCATTCACGATGATTTATGGAGATTTTATTTCCGTTAGACCCTAGTCTACATTGACGCTGATGCATTAAAGTGGAGGGACTCCCCCGTTCCAAGATGGCGGCTCTATTGACGCATTCGTTCTAATGAACAGCCGTAGCCAAGGCGACATCTAGTGTATATATATGCTCTCTTCCCAGTCTGTCAGTAACGCTCTGTTTAGTTCCTGTCTCTATGAAGCCCCTCCTTCTGAAAAGCACAATGTGCTCTGATTGGTCGGCTGGATAAGTGTGTTGTGATTCAGTCACGTGATTATGATGACGTGTGGAATTCAGATGGAGGGCAGGGAGTGAAGAGCAATGGACGAGATGGAGGAAAATCCATACTGTACTACTTTACACGCTATTACAAGAGAAAGAAATAAACAAAAAAATCAAACATGTTGGATATGATCCTTACGTTATGAAGAGGAGCGATTTTTCAACTGAATTTAAATATTTTCCATATTTTACTTTGACCAAGTCTGGAAACATTACACAAACAGTCACTTAATTTGTATTAACTCACCTTTGACGAAGTGATCACTAACGTTACACACACACACTTTCCCATTAGGCTCCTCCCGGCCGCAGACATAGGTTTGCAAGCCGTTTTTCCAGAGTTTTTCGATCAATTTCTTGCATTTCCCCCTTATGAACAACAACTTTTGGTAGACGATCAAAACTCCGCTTGTGGTTTGATCGATTCAAGTAGCCATAAATGACTCAAAACACAGGCATTTTGAGTTTGTTATAGTGCTTTCTAAATACAGGAAATGACTTCCTGCCCTCCATTTGTATTTTGCGCCATGGCAACGCAGTGGTGTGACGTCATATGAAAACAAGCTATGAAGTGTGTTTCAGGAACGTCACTCCCCTTACAATAACCTTGACATTTAACACACTACTAACTAACTCAACCAGACCCAGTCCCCTTTATTTTGCATATGTCTTGGGCTGGAAAATTGTGACGTGTTCGTTCCAGGAAGAAATCTCAAAACGTACAATGAATGAAGACGTTTCAGGGAGTTCAGAAACAGTGACACTGATATAGAGAATAACTCCCACTGGAGGGACTTTTCAGACCCATTTAAAAAGCATAATAGGTCCTCTTTAACAGATCTGCAAGTTTGTTTGTTTTTTACATGCATTTGACTTTTCGGAGACACTCACACATGCTACCTAAAAGATCTCGACTTCCTCAGTATCTGACCGCTAAATGACAATAACACTCAAGATTCTGGACTCCTGGAAGCAGGCGCTCTTTTCCACATCTGAATACTTTCTCTTTGTTCTACACAAGCTATCATACAGACATCTGCCGAGCACACGCTCTGGAACAAAGAAAGATTAAAAATGAGCAAGGCTCATCGAAAGCGCAGGCGATGTTTCCAGTCCTGTGAGACTCCACAGTCCCACACACACGCACACACACGGTCGAGTTTCAACACAATGCCACGGCAGCAGTGTGAGACAGTGAGGGATGTGTTAAGATGAAGTGAAGAGAAAAACAGACACATGTGTGAATCACTGGAGATGTATCACTCAATTTTGTATAAATTAAATAACACAAATAGAGGTGATGACATAAATGACATCATGATCAGATGAATTACAGATCTATCTATAATGATAGATAGATAGATAGATAGATAGATAGATAGATAGATAGATAGATAGATAGATAGATAGATAGATAGATAGATAGATAGATAGATAGATAGATAGATAGATAGATAGATAGATAGATAGATAGATAGATAGATAGATAGATAGATAGATAGATAGATAGATAGATAGATAGATAGATTTAGTGGTTTCTACATAATTATATTTGATCAGGTCTGCAAACAAACACACACACACAGCCGGTCTTACCTTCTCCACGTCTGCTTTCGTCACGTTGATGTCTGCGTCCATCTTCTCAAAGTACTGCTGGGCTCGATCTGCTTCTTTACAATCCCGCTCAAACTTTCGCTTACACTGTGCACACACACACACACACACACACATGTGTTAAAACATGCATAGGTCTAGATGAATGTACTTACAGATGTTATTCTGATGCAGAACATTCACTTCTTAATTAGCACACTCTCACATGTAACCGCCAAACACATGTGTGTGTGAAGTTCTGCCGTACAATAAACCATCATGCAAAATCACATTGTTTATTCTTCATCTCTCTCTTGCACTCATTTATTTGAAGGGACAATCAACATTTGTGTCCACACTGACCATTGAATCACCCGATCACGCAAACACACACAATGAGATCATTCTTGCACACTGACACACACAGGCAGTGCTCTCTTCTCTCTCTCTCTCACACACACACACACACACTGAATCAACAAACACAGCCAGAAGACGGCTAACAACAACACAATCCATCTCAAACGCCACACACTCTGCAGACAGTGGGCGTACAGAGTAAAGTCGTGATATATCCTGTCTGGTTCAGTGTCTGTGAAGTCCCTCTGATCACTCACACACACACACAAACACATAATCGAGTCTGACACCCAAGTTTAGATCACTTCTCTAAAGAAAAATGACCATGGATATCTTTTTTGGTAAGACCATAGTATTCATTGATATACTTTGACGTAAAGCATGATATGTGAACATGCAAATCATTCAGTATACAGATAAAGTTTGATTAAAATAAAAAAAACATACATAAATACAATAATAATGTTATAATATTTTAATATTATAATTTAATTTGTATTAAAATATTGTATTGAACAATACAAAATTAAATACATTTAGTAAATAAAAAATAAATACAGTATTAATGATATTTTTATTTATAAATTAATTATTTGATTCTATTTTAATAATTTAAATATAGTATTGAACAATGCTAGTTTAATCAAATTTAAAAATTACAAGAATAAATAAAACATTAGTATTATAATAGTATGGTATACAACTTAAGCTTAATTAAATATAAAAAAACATACATAAATACAATAATAATGTTATAATATGTTAATATTATAATTTAATTTGTATTAAAATATTGCATTGAACAATACAAAATTAAATAAATTTAGTAAATAAAAATAAATACAATATTAATAATATTTTTTAATTTATAAATTCATTATTTAATTCTAATTTTATAATTTAAATATAGTATTGAACAATGCTAGTTTAATCAAATTTAAAAATTACAAGAACAAATAAAACATTAGTATTATAATAGCACAGTATACAGCTAAAGTTTAATTAAATATAAAAAACCATAAATAAATACAATACAATATTCTCATATTTGTAATAATATATATATATATATATATATATATTAAACTTTTTAAATATTTTAATGCATTATTCTGTATTGAATAATGCAAAACAAAAGCCTTTTCACTTAGGCACCATTGTATATCAAAGTATCGATTTTTTCTGGATTATCGATTCATTATTGATTTTGGCTGAACTCACCGACTCCAGCTGTTTCCAACTGGCTTCGACCTGTTGCTGTGCCTTCCGTCCATCATGGAAATGCTGTGAGAGAGAAAGATGTACAAAATGTTGTTGATCTTGTTCACTTGTTCATCACGATTCATTAAGAGTATAAAGCACATAAAAGCAAATACACATTTCCACAAGAAAACGATAATGCACACAAATTGCACTTTCTCTGTTCAGGAGAAGTTCTAAATTATGATTCAGTTCTATATCAGTTTTGTCTCAGATATTCTCCCTAAAATTCCATAAAAAGAGACTAGGATTATTTGAGTCAGTAGATGACAAAGCTAAAAAGTGTTCTTATTGTTAACTAAAACTTAACGTATTAAAAAAAATGTCCATTGAAATGAAGCTGAAATAAAAAATAAAGTTTAAACTTAAAAAAAAACTTGAAAATTAAGTTGTACACTGAAGTACTAAAATGACTAAAACTGAAATAAATATAAAAAACAAATAGTAAAATATATATATATATATATATATATATATATATAGTAAAAATATTGTTTAAAAAACAGCTAATAAAAATGAAAAGACAATTCCTAAAAACCAACAAATGATAACTGAAAATATTACAATAAAATCTCATTCAAAATATAAAAAACAATACAAAAATAACACTGTTCAATAAGATCAGTTTGAGAATTTGATGAGAAATATTTAAGACACTGTTGAAAGATTATTACCGTCTTTTTTACCGTCTGTCAGGTAAATGTTTGTGTGTGTGAGTGTGCGGCCAGGAAGCCATATTGGCATGTTCTGTGTGTATCCTGTGCACGCGCGTCGTCACACTCGAGGCCGTGTGTGTGTTTCTCTCAGCGGCTCCTCTTGGCCTCAGCACTCCAGGGAAAGTGTTCGCTTGGCCAACACTCAAACATCTCTCACACAAAGAGCTCAGTGTGCCACACAGATAAAGACCTGCTTCTCATGCAGGTCTGAGATCAGCTGAAGACGCCAACAGTCATCAGCTTAATAACAACACATGACAACTTAAAGTAGACTAACTTATATAGTTATGTGACATACCAAATCACAAACATGTTTTGCATCCAGAGATGTAAAGAGTACCTGAAACCCATACTTCAGTAAAAGTACAGTGAACTTGACTCCATTACAAAATACAAGTCACTAATGAGTAAAAGTCTTATCTGAGAGTTTCTGTTTTTAAAAGTACTATTTTACTCGTACTGAATGTAGGCTCAGCGATGCACTAGTCCTCAACATCTAAGAGGCCGTTTACACGACACCGCTTTCAACTCAAAACAGAAAACTTTTATGTGCCTTGGTCGTTCATTTACACAACTACAGCGTTTTGGGAGCCTGAAATCGCAACCGGGTTTCGAAGTGCCAGTTTTTGAAAAAGATACTGTTATCCTCTCAGTATAAACTACAAAAACATGAATTTGTGGAAACAGTGACTTCACGCTCATGTGTATTACGTGTTCAGTATATTGAGAGTGAGGACTCACATGCCGATTAGGGCGGGGTCTGAGGCAGTCGGCCATGATAGTAGGAGGCGCTATCGGTTGCCAGGGGCAACGCCTTATACCAGATAGATATATCTGAACCGCAAAATGTTTTTAAAAGACACTTTTTTTAATGACGTACAACTCGAAGTGACAGGCGAATGTCCGATCTGAGTCATATTAGATTTATTTCCACATATGAATGAGTCCTGAAACATTAAGTATGACTGAACTCTCGCAGTTTAAGGTTTGGGGGTTTCTAAGGCCCCGTCCACACTACTGCATTTTCGTTTTAAAAACAGAGACCTTTTGCTACATTTGCACCTCCCGTCCACACTAAAACGGAAAAAACGAAGACCTAAAACGGAGAAGTTTAGAAACGCTGCAGCTCCGTTTTGCGTTTTGAATCTCCGAAGGGCGTTTTAGTGAAGACGGGACAAAACGGCTCAATGATTGAGTGTCATCAGTCATGACGTGTCCTTCCCTGATTTGTCAGCCACCCATCACATGGGTCCCCGTAAAAGTTCCCCCTCGTCATCGGTCCACCAGAATAAATCTCTAGTCGACATTTCTAATCTTTGCAGAAGTAGCTAACGTTACTTTCTTCTCCATCAAATCTGAGGAATAGTCAATCCCTTTCCTGTTCACACCGGCACGCATGCCCATGTTGGTGAATGGTCACATAATCCGCGTTTTCAGTCGTTTTAATGTGAACGGAGATCAATTCTAATACGCAGATAAAACGCAGGTGTGGACGGAGATCGTATTCGTTTTAATTCTCCGCAAACAAATATCAAGCTGCTCTCTCTCTCTGTCGCTACTGCTCTCGGCCTCACTGTCGAAGTAACCATGACAACGGATAGCGTATCCTTCCTAGATGGCGAAGCCTTCCCACAATGCAATGCGGAGTGAACCCCTTGACGTCACGTAGTGTTTCTTTACAAAGTGACATGTTACTGGCTGTTACTACAGTGTTTTTAGATTTGTGTGGAGAGCAATCACGTTTCTTTTGTAAAAATCCAAATAAAACCGAACATCTCAATATTGCAATCAACACAACCGCCTCTTAAATGTCTACAAACACTCAGTGAAGCTCAAATGCTCAAAAAGGGCATTAATAAACCAGATATCCTTCAATATATCGTTTAATCAATTAATTTACATTTTACTTTAAATATTCCTTATTTGTCACTTTGGATAAAAGCATCTGCTAAATTAATAAATGTAACATGTCATTAATAAATTGTACTTTTATTTATTATTTATTTTAATTACAAAAAAATAACAATCCTTAGTAATCCTGAAAAATGAATTCCCTTTAATAATTTGTAGTCTAGTCTAATGTTGTGTGTAAAACACACGGACACCTTCACTGAATGTCAGATGGTCAGATTAGACTCAATATCCTGTTTACCACACAGAGTCAGACTACATAAAATTTCAGCAGAGCATTTACATCAGTGTAATCGCACAACACGACACTGTCCTTTACCACTGGAATATAGAATATTGTTGAATGTTGAATATTTTACTGTATTTGGATAGCACAGTGTATAGGGTTCCTATGACAAATGTAAAATACTTAGTTTGTTAAATGTGTCAACTACAAATCATGTGGTTTCTGACTTCCTGAAGACTAAATGTACATTTTGTGGTTCTGTGACACTTTTAAAACACTGATCTTTTTATTTGACAATATTTACCGTAAAGTACAGCTCAAAAGTTAACACACCCCTTGCAGAATCTGTGAGAATGTGAATATTTTAACAAAATAAGAGGGATAATACAGATTCATACAGAATGTGTGCTATTTTTTATTTAGTACTATCCTAGTAAAAGTAAAATTTGAGCAGCACTGTATATATATTTATATATTTTTTTTTTTTATTAATTTTATTTAGAACATTCCTATTTTATAAATTATTTATAAAATGAAAAATATATATTTATATATTTTAGATAAGTATTACTTAAAGGTGCATTGCACAACATTTCATGTTTAAAATACCAGATTTCCATAACCCATACATGCTTAAACAATTGCCTGATGGGCTGAATGAGCCCTTCTCTGATCACTGCGATTGCCTCTATATGTACAGTAAAATAAATAAGAGGGATTCGGGAAGGATTTTGAGACTGGGCGTGACGTCATTTGACGTGTTTCTATAATAATATAATCATAAGTGGATACAGTAAGCACATAAAACAGTTCAACATGGCGATAGATGGAACTACTACCCCCGATTTCCCCTCACACACACATAAGTGTGTAATTTACTCAAATGCCCTTCCTTTCATATATTTTAAATGATTTATAACTTTATTACCTCTGAAGACATTCTAACTGATGCTCCTTTGATTATGAACAGCTCGTGCAAGTGTGTGTGTGTGTGTGTGTGTGATCCATGAGCGTGCACACCTCCGGTTGCAGTTTCGCTTGTCGCCAGAGGGGGCATAGTTCTGCAAAAACTCAGAGACTTGCGCAATGCACCTTTAATTACATTTTTATAATAAATATTAATAAGTAAATAAGTATAAAATAAGTATTTTACATTTATATATATATTTCTAAAATCCACTTATGTCAAAAATAAGATAATAGTATTGAGTGAATGCTATCCGCACAAAATAATAATCCGCACCTTTTCCAGGCACTCAAAGCGCTTTAAATAGAAGGGGGGAATCTCCTCAACCACCGCCAATGTGCAGCTCCACCTGGATGATGCGACGGCGGCAATAGTGCGCCAGAACACACACACCACACACACCAGCTTATGGTGGAGAACATAGTCATAGTATACCTTCATCAAATACTTTCACTTCAATCTCACTAAACCCCAGCCTCAGCCCATTCAGAAATGTCGGTACTTAGGTAGAAACCTATACATAAGAGCCTGACAAAAAACAATATATTAAAGAAAAATGTTAGACGGTCTTTGCTAAAAAGGCTTTTGACTTTAGGAAGATGTTTGGATCTGTGTATCATGAGCTGCTGCTTCTCTGTACTGACTGAACCAGAATCAGTGAAAAAACGAGTGAATGAATGAAAGAGTGTGAATGTGATCAGTATTCATCACTGAGAATCTTGGCTGAATAAGAAATGCAGGCATGCAGCGTGCGAATAAAACCCTATAGAAAGCATTATGGGTACAAACCCACAGTCAGTCAATAGTGAAGGAGTCCAGTTGTGTCTAGCATAGCGATCAACGCTTCAGAGTGCGCTTTCACAAACACTCATACACACGAAGGTATATTTATCATTATATTATGGTATATACATATACACAAAATGCTACGGCCCATTAAAATAAATTTAGAAGCGGAAATCTACACTCAGAGCTGATCTGGATACAGTCTTTACTATTTCATCCTATCACAGGAAGTCAACCTGTTGACCTCTAGCCGATTTAAAAGATCACGCTTCACTGTTAGAAGAAAAAGAAAATAAATAACAGAGAAAAATATGACCTGATGAACAGATGAAAGAGACAAGACTGAACAATACAGTGCTACTTCAGAGATGATTTGAATAATTTATGCTTCAAACACACACACACACACACACACACACACTGAAGATAAATGCAGACTTGTTTCCCATGGATCAAAAACAGGACAAAGAAAACAGAAAGCAACAGATCTATCTTGAACAATAGCATATGCACTGACATTATAACTCTTCTATTATGCACAAAATAAAATATAAAATTAAAAAAACATAAAACATTTTTGAAATTAAAAACAGAATAAGATAAGAAAATAAAATTAAGTAAAATATAAAATCAAAAAATCAAAAAATTAATTCAAAATAAAATATAAAACATTTGTTCAACTAAAAACAAAATAAAATGAATTATTTTAGATAATTTAACTTTTTTCTAAACTATTTTTATATAAATGTATACTATTTTATACAATTAATAAATTAACTTAAAACACAAAATAAAATAAAAAATTAAAGTAATTGTTTCAACAAAATATTTATTTATTTATTTATTATTTGTATTTATTATTTGTACAATAAAACATTTGTTTAACTAAAAACAAAATAAAATTAATTATTTTAGATAATTTAACTTTTTTTCTAAACTATTTTTATATAAATTTATACTATTTTATAAAATTAATAAATTAACTAAAAACACAAAATAAAATAAAAAATGTAAGTATTTGTTTCAGAAAAATAACTGAGAGCACTGGCTAAATTCACGGCAACGTCCGGGTTTCAATTTCAGAAAAACCTGCTCATGACCGAAACAAAACTAACTGAGGTTGGTCACTTTGCATGTGCCAGTTGTCTCTTCATGTCCGAGAAGGCATTCCTGGCCTGAAAACGACTTAATGCTGTTAGTCAAAGACAGTCTGCCTATGTAAAACCAGTCAGGCCTTTGTCATACAACGGAGTGCTTTTGTTTCTGTTCTTCTCTTGTTCAGCTAGTGACTGAACCTGGATCAGTCTGAGGAACTAAAGCAGCACCTCTCAGGTTCGGGATTTATCACATCCCAGAATAACCTGAACTACTGCTCGGGGCCTACAGATGGAGCTTGTCTCAAACACACACGGCCCAGGCCCAGTGGGTGTACAGCCTCTTCAACAATGGGTTTAATAGAGATTTACAGTACCAGACCATATGCTGTCTGGATTAAAAGCGTGAAAAATCTGAGCAAGACGGTTTGTCATTAATTCTCCATTGCAAAGTGCATTAACTACAAAATAAATACTAGTTTTACATATATATATATATATACTCATACTATATAAATATATATACTCAAATACAGTATCCAAAAATGGCACGTGTGTCTCAAAGCGATGAACAGAGGTAGACGAAAGAGATAGACAGACAATTAAAGCGAGTGAAAGAGGAGGTTTATAAAACAGGAGAGAAGCAGCATTCTGGGAAAACGGCCAGACAGACACCATGGAGCCCTATTTGGTGTGTGTGTGAGTGCTGAATGCTGGGAAATCGGTGTTCTTCAGGTTGATACTAAAATGCCTTCATCTTATTAGATAAATGAAAGATGAACGTTGTGTTCTGACACTGCTCATGTCATTAGTTCAGCTCTGTCTGGACATAAATCGTGGAGTCGACCACCACGAGAGCTCAGTGTCATTCTGGTGATGTTTCTCATCTGTGTGTGTGTTTATGTGGAATGATGAAAACACACACAGACACACAAATGAGAGTAATTCATATACACAAACCAGACACTTTCAGTCTAAACACACAACAGCAGCTCTATTTATGGAAGTGAGGGAGACAGAGTGAGATGTGTGCTATAATCGGACAAAATAGGATCTTTCAGAAGAGAAAACTGTCCTAATAACTTATATACTCGTAAAAAAATAAGGCAGTATATTCACTGTAAAAAAAGAGTTGAGAAAACTTAAAAAGTTTAAGGCAAACAGCTACAGGACATTTTTGAGTTCTCTCAACGTAGGGTCATTAGTTGTACAAACGTTTTCATGTTAAATATTTGAATAAACTTTAAAAACAGAATTTGTCAAACAAAATGTGAGTTGGATTTTTTTACAGTGTTGTTTTAAAGTCCTAAATAAAATGTCAATATTATAATTATATTAAAGTAATAATAATAATATACTAATGTAATGTATTAACAATATGTATACTTATGTATATAATTTTAAACATAAAATTAAAAAAAATATTCAAACGATTATAAAAAGTCATTATATATACTTATATCTAATATTTTTAATTTTATTTATACAGATAAAATATATATATAATAATGTGAATAAACTTTATATACATTTATATACATTATAAATATTATATACATTTATCTAAATAAATTCCTTGATCATTAGGTCTTTATATATATTATATATATTTTTTATACATTGTTAAATATATTGAGTGATTAAAAGATTAAGGGCTTTTCTTAAACCAAAAGATAATTTTATTACAATTTACTTTTGAAATGAATAGTTTATTGATTATTCACTTAATCAGCAAGGAAAATACCTAATAACCTTGTGTGTGTTTAAATGTAGTGGACGGTGCCACGTTATTCACATCCTTCAGAAAGTAATCCTAACAAGTTTTCTCTATTTAATAAACTGGAGTATTAGACAGGATTTTAACCAAATTGCACATATCACAGCTGTAACTTTATCTGAGCGATCCTTCACTCACCGATTTCCTCTCTGTTTTGACTTCCTGTGTGTACCGCGTGAGGTCAGCGATGATCTGTGACGTCATGTTCTCTCCGATGACCTCATGCTGGCCGGCGTAATCGTTCAGCTCGTTTAGCGTCGAATAAAACGCACGGCACCATGTGTATCTAAAACAGGAAGTGACATCATCAATATAAGAAGTCAGGAATCTATCTTGACTGGTAAAATGTTGATCCATCTGGATTTACACCAAACAAATCTAATATCAAAATGTAAACGTACTTGTTCTCGTCTTCCTCTTTCTTCTTAGGCTGGTATTTCTTGGACAGGTTCCTGTACAAAATTAAAGAAAAGCAAATGACTGCATATGTTTGAAATACTGACATGCTTCTCATTCTAGTTCTACAAGTACTTCTATGAGGTTCACTACATCCAGGAATATTATACGATATACTGATATATTTTTTTTTAACTTTTTTAAATGTGCAATATACAATCAGTACATGCTGTGTGTATAACCATATCCCAAAATGTAGTGATCAACCTGACTTTTTATTTTCATTAAATGCACAAATCAACCATAAGTAACCAAAAGTAAAATAATCATTTTATTTCCAAGAAAATAAATGGAAATAATACAGATGAATCAATTAAAAGTATACATTGCTGAATAAATTATGCAACATAATCTAAATGTGCAGTAACACACTAATGTTTGAATTAAATACCATGTATACTGTTTCACATACTATAAAAATACATATTCAGTGTATCCTCTGCAGAATGTTAATAATCAGTCATTTGAAATGTTTATAGACCAATCAGAAAGCTCAATTAAGAATAGAGACCGATCAAAAACACTATATTAGTACTAACAACCAATCAACAAATTCAAATATGAACTTCAGAGAACTTTCTGTCTTTGACCTTTTGCATGTTTTTGAAATGAGTGTGAGGCTCAAGGCCAGTGTGTGGAAACTGTGACACAAATGCTGTGTTTCTTTGTAGCCTTTCTCGTCACAGCCAGATGTTATTCTCTTTGTGTTCTATTATCAGCATGTATAAATACTGAACGTCTGCCCGTCATCAGTGCCTCGAGGAGGGTGTGTGTGTGTGTGTGTATGTGCGTTCCATACTGCAACTTGCCGAAGGGTAAAATACACACACTAAAATAAACACACACTCACGCACACATGACTCCTCTTGTCCCCCATCAGCCCTTCTGTCACTGAGTGTCTTCTGCACATATTCTGTCTGTCTGTCTATCTATCTATCTATCTATCTATCTATCTATCTATCTATCTATCTATCTATACAGCAAAATCCCCAGTGTTTAATGATGATTGAGTATTATTGAAGACACCTGATGGTGTCACCTTTTCTATTTATTCATCTGGCTGTTATAACTCATGTACAGCAGCCAAACAAAAAAAAGTTAACGATTTAAGGGTCAAGAGCCCAACTAAAGTGAACACTGATCACCATAATGGTAACTTGAAATTATGGTTTTCTCCTTCATTGATTCTGCTTGTTAGTTGTCTTCAATAATGCTCAATTATCGCTCAATTATTTATTTAATTATATCATTAACTTTAACATTGCTTCAGTGTTCATTTAACACTGAAGTTTATATAATTCACACTTTCAGTTAATGTAATACTGGGGATTTTGCTGTGTATCTGTGTATCTATCTATCTATCTATCTATCTATCTATCTATCTATCTATCTATCTATCTATCTATCTGATAGTCTATATATCTCATAGTCATATTCATGTATTTTTATACCAATTGTGTTTCTCTACTGCGCAACATTACGTGCCACAGTCAGCAACACTGCAATTTCCCTCCCCGGAGAGACTTACTCTGTTCCTGTCCAATATTGACTATTATCTTGGCAAATTCTCTTTCTCTCTCCATGCTTGCTATACTATTTGTGCGCGTGTGTGTGTGTGTGTGTGTACATGCATGCATGTATGTTTATGAAAACTAGTGCTAGTTGATGTATGCATTACCATAAATATATATATCATGGGGGAGGGGAGGCAAAACTATGTTTTTTAGTTACCATTATGGAAATGCCATCAAAGCCAAATTTAAACACCCTGCTTTATAAATAAGAGATGCTCAAAAGAATCAAGGTATTGCCGCAGAACTTTATTTTGTACTTGATTAAAATGTATCAGTTTGTTCATTTCATCTCAATGTGCCCACAGAATGCAATTCAATCATGCAGTGTATTCGAGGTTATAAGTGCAGTTCATGACATCCAGTAACAGACTGGTGTGTGTGTGTGTGTGTGTGTGTGTGTTAGACGGCTGAACCCCTGCTGCGTCTGGGAATTAAAGGGGTTTCCCACTGTTATCAGGAGGGGGTTGATGTACAGTCAGTGTGTGTGTGGATGTGTGTCCTCCAGTGTCTGTGAGCTTTAAATCCTATCACTGGAATGGGGGGTGGGGTCGAGGCGCGTGATTGGCCCGTGTAAATGTAGGTCACCAACGAGGAAAACCATGCAGACACCTTGTTACCAGGGTAACCTGCATTTTCTTCCCAAATTTAAACACACACACACACACACACTGAGAAAATACAAATGTTGCCCTTCCTTCCTGTATCCTTGAGCTGTCAGCAGCAAGATCACATCTGTAATTAGTGTGTGTGTGTGTTTAGCTGTCTGGCCTTTATTTTCACACGAATACACTATAAAGTACAAGCAGCTGCACCTGTGTTCATTTGTATGGACACGACAGACGCTTTGCAGGGGTTACAGTGGGATTTTGGTTGTAGCCGAACCCTAAGATCTGGTGGTGATCCTGGTGCAATATGTGAGATGAGACTTGACCTCTGACCTATTAATCCCTTAAAAAGTTTTCCACCTAATTACCTATGTTAAAATAAAAATTTAAAAAAGCCTGATCAGACTTGTCTGTTTACTGATTTTAAATTGGTTTTCACCAGCTTGGAAAGACTGAGAGTCCAGATTAAACCAGCTCAAACCAGCAAACCAGCTTAAAATGGCATTATCTGTCTTTCTAAGCAGATATACATATCACTAGAAAGCTAAATAAATACACACATAAGCATATGTTGTTACGTTTATGAATATTTATGAGTGCGCCATGCCATTCTTTTGCATGTTTTGTTACATCTGCATGATAGAAGCATTGGTAACACTAAAATAAGGTTTCATTTGGTAGCCCTCAATCGGGTCATAGGGTCCGACCCCAATCAACTTTTACTTAACAAAAAAAAGGTTCCCTTCATCTGAGTGGAATAAGATTTTGTGACTTTTCATACATTATCTATCTATACACACACACACAAAAAAAAACTGGGCTTGATTCGGTTGTTCTGAAGGTATGTAAAAAAAACTGTTTACACTTCTGGTCTTCGGGGTCAATATGACCCCACATTGAAATGAATGGGAAATGTGAAAAAAACTAAATATATTTTCTTCATGTGTCAAAAAAAAAAAATCTGGCATAAATCTGAACATTTTTTCACAGAAATGAAGGCCTAGTCCTAGTGCATAAATGCAATGCATCATAAAAAAATAACATTTCACATGCTAATGCTAAAGCTAATGGTTTAAGTGAGGAATTGTGTGGTATATGGATACAAAAGTACTTTATATCTCCAAAAACACAGCATTAATGAATAGATGAGAAGTAAACAAAAAAAATGATATATTAGTTATAAAAAAGTATATTTTTTGTACAATAACTCAATCAATTGTTGGGGTCGTATAGACCCCGAAGCCCAGAAGTGTAAACAGGAAACGAAGATCAAACAATGAACAATATTTCTACAGCATTTAATAACATTTGTTAATGTTTTCAACATTTCATAATACGTTAAATCAAAGATGGTATCTGTTGACATTATTGCACTGTGAACTAATGTTACAGAAATATCCTATTCATATTTGTGTTGACTATGTTGTACTAATTCTTACTAATTTTGCAGTATAATATGCATTACGAATATAGGCAAATATCTAAGGTCAAATATATATATATATGTATATATAACTTTAAATCAGTGAGGTTAATGTAATACTCACCTGATCTGTCTTGCATAGTTAAGCTCGATCTCTGACCTTTCCTTCACAAATTTGGTGTATTTTTCCACAAAGTCGATTCCCCACTGTGTGTGCTTTTCCAGGTTATCAAACTGATCCTGAGAGAGACAGAGAAAGAAAAATATGTTAAAGTTGGCGCAAAAACACTGAAAACTGATGTTTCAACGCCTTGAATCAGTTGTTGAAATCAAAAAATGTTCCACACCAAAAAAGGTTCACCGAAAAGGCAGAACAACACATGTTTGATGACAGCAGCCAGTGCAAGGGGTCACAAGCAAAGGCGTCGCTCCACTGAGGTCAACGGGAAGTGGACAGGAAGAGCCCATCCTGAACCCACTAGACTTTAAACACGTGAAATCATCAACTTTAACTTTGGAACGCAGAAAAATGCATTTTTATTGGGAGATACGAGGGACGTGGCCACAGAAGACAGCATAATGGCTAACTTAGACCCCGTGTGCCTTGATAGCCAATCACATTACAGCATTGCCATCACTGAATTTCGTTCATAGTTGTGCGACAGTTATCACAGTTTGGGGTTTCGACATCACAGTTTGCGGATACCATAAATGAAGCAGATAAAGTGTGGTAAACTGAATCATACCTGTCACACAAACATGTTAAATATTAGACGATGGGATGTCTATTTAAATAATGATACGCCATTTTCACACAAAAGCCGTTTATTCAGCATAGCGAAGCCTCTCCTCCATTGACATCCATTCAAAAAAAGGCCTTCCCTGCTAACCTTGCCTTTAGGGATAGTTCACCCAAACATGAAGATGTTGTCATCAATGTTGTCATTCCAAACCTGTATGAGTTTCTTTCTTCTGTTGAACACAAAAGAAAATATTTTGAAGAATGTTGATGACCAGACATTTGACGGTAGCCATTGACATTGATTTTTTATTCTAACCAAATCAACTTTTTGGTTACCGACATTCTTCAAAATATCTTCTTTTGTGTTCAACAGAAGAAAGAAACTCATACAGGTTTGGAGCAACCTGAGGGTGAGGAAATGATGACAGAATTTTCATTTTTGGGTGAACTATCCCCTTCAGTGGCTTTGCTGCTTTGGCGAAACTACTATGCATGATCTCCTGCATTAGTATGTGTATGAATGGAAGTCAATGAAACAAAAAGAGTAGTGTGACTGCTAGGGATGTCATGGTGAGGAACACCGGTTAGTGAACTTGCGACAACACCAGTATTATTGATAACATCGGATGGGTGTCGGAGGTTTTGGGGGGGGATCACACATATTCTATGTCGGGAGTGGTGGTACTGAACGCAGATTTTTAAAATAAGATATTTTGTCAATGGCTAAATCACCCATCATCATCCTGTCAGTCATCTCTTGTCATGTGATCAGTGAAATCGGACTCTGTGATGCGATTCTGCGGTGTCATGGTGGGCAACTATTGTAATCGCTGTTCGGCCGAACACCATGTAACACCAGTACCATCGACTACCGCAGCAAGCCTCCTTGTGACCGCCCCTTAATACTGACTTGAAAGTGAGTACTACTGTGACAAAAATAATGAACTTTTTAATGAATGTTATAATTTTTGTTTTTTCACAAGTGATATTTCTAAAGTACTAAGTGCAAACTTACATAAGTGAAACTATTTTATGTACTTATGCAAATTATTGTACACATACATTGTGAAATGCATAATCAGTGTAATCACAATCAAAGTGTTTCTAGTTTGGATCATCTACTGCATGTTTGGGATGTTTCTGCAGTTTTCCTAACACAAAAACACAAGAAACCAGGTTTATAGACTGTACGGTCGAAATCTTGTGAATACTATAAGCGCTATTATGTTTCTGGGATACGTAATTAATATTAATAATAATGAAAAAAATGTTATCTAACCTTATCAAAGGCAGTGGCACATTACATCAGTGATGTTTAAGTTAATGGGCCTGAAAGTTTTCTTCTATGTGTCTTAATATGCTGTGGTCATCAACAGATGATATATTATGAAGGTATGATGACGAGGAGTTTGTGTCAAGTTTGATTTTTTTTCTTTGCAGATGATTTCCGGTAAAACCTCTTTGCAACACACACATACACACCACAGAAATTAGTACAAGATTCAGACGCAATCAAATTTTACACCTCAACTAAAACTGATCACTCATTTTGAGACGTGACAGGCTCAAGAGCCTGATGCATGCTAGGTTAAATATGACAGAAAATATTTAGACTTTATGTTAGGGTCCCTCTAAACTATTTCAGAATTCCTTTCAAATCACATCACAATGGAAAATAAAGGTTCCAATCAGAATACAAACTTGATGTCATAAAAGAGCCTGTTTAGGAACAATGACCTTCTAATTCTTAAGAAAATCCATGTAATGAAAACCCAGAAACCAAAACACTGATTTGAAGAACCTATAATGAAACAAAGAACTCAAGAAAGCAACTTAAGAATCCCACACATCCAAAATGTGTCTTGACAACCAAACATTGCTTTCCCAAACCTAAAAACCATTCAAAACCCCATTCTCAGCACAATGAAATCACATTACCAGAACTTAGACAGAAACTACGCTAAATAAAACCCCAAAGTGGTACAGCATTAACGCTTCAATCACCTTCGTTTGACTCCAGCATCCCCCCATTTTCTCTTCAACCATCTCGAAGTATGAAGAATTCACCAGATTTCCACTCACACACTCGAGAGCATGAGAGTTAGACTCAAAAGAACATTTCACTTTCTCCTTGCGAAAGAACTAGTTTAATTCATGTTCGTGCAAACCGTCCGCATGCATTCAGCCAGCAGACAGGATGAGCGCTCAAACCTTTGTGAGTGTGTTAGTGTGCACAGGATGTACATGTGGGTTATGATCTGGGTTTTTGCACTCCACATTAAAAATTTGGTCGATTATTTAAAGGTTCTAAACCCATATGAAGAAAGACATATTTTTTATATAATCTTTACATCGCTATTTTTAAATTACAGCAGTTGAAACCAAAAAACTGACTTAAAATGTATGTAATTGAATTATTAATTAGATTAGTTAAGGGATTAGATACAAATTGCTGATTCATCTAATGAAACAAGAAGTATTTGTGAGTGAGTCATTGAATCATGAATCATTGAATCATTCAGAGTCCCTACTGCCAGTGTGAATGCAACCAGGAAAATGGCCCAAGGGGAACATTTAGTTCTCAAGGGACCGCTAGTTCCTGTAACTCAGTTCCTATGACAACAAATGCCCCTAATGACTGAATTTTCATTTCTGGTGAGCTATTCCATTAAGGCTATTAAAACTAGCAATGGAAGAATAGAGCTAAGAAACACACACAGTGCCAAAGTCCCCTCTCAGCATCTGGGTAATCCAAATTACCTAATACGATTAGCCAGCCTCATTTAAACACAGATCACCTCCTCTTACACAACCCAGTCTTTAGTACACACTACAAAAGCGGCAGAACCCCAGCAGCTGAAAGGTTTAAAGAGAGCAAGACGAAAATCTGCAGTTTGATCGCATATAGACTTGTGGTTTTGATCAGTGAGTTGGCGTAGTATGCAATAAACGGATGTCTGGATGTCTAACATTTTCAGCAATGCAAAGTAAGACGTCTATGAGGTGCTCCAAGTGCAAGTCTATAGATCTGGGGCTATATGAAAGTTTATATCCGAATTCTTGACTTAAACGGATAGTTCACTTTGAAAATAATTTTTGATATGTTTTAGCTTACCTCAAGGGCATCCAAGATGTAGGTGTCTTTGTTTCCACAGTATTTTCAATTTTGATATTTTTAGGTCAAACCGTTCTTGTCTGTCAGTCATATAATGGAGGTCTATGGTCACCACCTCAAAGAGCATGCACAGAGAAGTCCAAATAAAACATGATTGAATGACTCGTAAATGTAAGTACGCATTGATGGCCTAAGACACGAAACGAGCGGTTTGTGTGAGAAAACGAACGATATTTATATTGAAAACGATATTTATATCGTTTTTACCTCTTGTAACCACAACCACGTACAAGTGATCTGAGCGCGCAAACGCCAGAAGTGATCTCTCGCGCAGTTGCCAAAAAAAATTCAACGTTGTCTGTTGATATATCGATATCGTCTTCCATTGCGATTTCTTGTATCTAAATATGTTTAGATCTTCACAGTGAAGGATAACACGTCTGAAATCTGTGACGTACACGCGCGAGAGATCACTCCCGGCGCTTGCGCAGACCAAAGCGCCCGCACCCTCAGATCACTTGGACGTTAAATCATGTTTAATTTGGTCTTCTCTGTGCATGCTCTTTGAGGTGGTGACCATAGACCTGCATTATATGACTGACAGACAAGAACGGTTTGGTCTAAAAATATAAAAATTTAAACTACTGCGGAAACAAAGACACCTACATCTTGGATGCCCTTGAGGTATGCTAAAACATATCAAAAATATTAAGATTTGAAAAAGCTCTATTTCCTAAGCAAAATGACCATGGATCCTAAACAGACAGGATAGGGTGTTTCTGTGATACTGACCCTGCTGTCTAAACTAGGCCATGTACAATCTATTTCTTTGAAGATGCACCCAAAATTGAAGAAGTGCTGTTAATGTGGGCAGCTTTTGAAACTCTCGAGAAATAAAAAAAAAAAACATCAAAACTTGACATCAGCTTGGGAAAGTCCCCACATGGAAAATTTACATATTTTTTTTACATCTAAAAATAGTTTTGGGCTAATATTAAAAGTGAAGGTTAGGGTTTGTAATGTATCAGTTTACATGTACAGATATTTATTAGCAGACACTTCTATCCAAAGAGACAACAACAAAAGGATTGAAACAGCAGATAGCTTAAGGTTGATATCACAGTTTTGACAGAGATACAGCTAGACACCACCATTAAACAACAAACCAAAAAATTTCACCGAGAAATACAATAAACACAACCACGAACTACAAAATTTGCAGACACTTCGAAATATATTTAGGTTCTAAAGCATTTCTTAATGCTAGCTTCAACATTTACTAATACATTATTAAAATCAAAGTATCTGTTAATATTATTTAATAGACATGAACTAATAACTACTTGTATTTTTATAACAAAGATTAACAAATAGGCTACTGTAACAAATGTATTGCTCATTGCATTAGCTAATGTAAACTAATAGGACCTTATTGTAAATAAAAAATACCCTTCCTCTTAAAACAGAACATAATATGATATTTGGTTATGCAATGCAGCACAAAACGATTAGCATTATTCATTTACCCTCTGAATCGACAACATATTAGTCCACATATTTCTGAATGATGGAGTGGCCCCCATCTCCACTGCGCTCAAGCCAGTTTCCACCAACTCCTAAAGTCAGAACTGAGCCAAAAACCAGTGTCAGACTGTCCACCTGCACAATCCTCCAGTCCGAGTTCGTCTGCCTGCTCCAGTGTGATAATGGTGGATTATAATCCAGATTCCTTCTTTATCCACAGATTAAACCCCTCAAACCAGCATAAAGCAGATATATTGCACATCTGGAGCCGATCCAATGAGCGTCTGGCCACCAGATTTACAGTAGTTCTACGACTTAATTCAAGTCCAGACGTTAGCAATGACCAAAGATGAATGCAACATACATCCTGGTGGCAAATTTCCTTTCATATTTACATCCTGGTTTTTAGCAGAACTTTCTATTTAAAGCAACATTCAAATTAGGAATAGGTCAACAACAAGCAGTCAAGCGTTTGGGGTGGCGCTACATAGAATTTAAGTTTTAGATTTTGTAAGCATTGAAACGTTTTCTAAACATTCCACTTGGGTTGTGCACATGTTAAAATCTTAGTTTTTTTTGTTTGTTTGTTTTTAATCTGTCATGGTGGTTTCATGTCTCATGTCTTCCCTGTCTTTTCATGTCAGCTGTTCCCTGTTTTGTTGATTAGTCTCTCCAGGTGTTTCTGATTAGCCACGCCCCCTTTTTACCTTGTTTAGCTTGTTTGTCAGTGAATTTATACCTCTGTTCTCCAGTTGTTGTTTGTCGGTCGTTGTTTTGTGTAGCTGTTTCTTGCCCCTGCTTTGAGTTTGTGTCCTGAGTTCTTGTTCTGTTCGTTTGCCTTGGATTACCTGTTTGTTTGTTTGTTTGTTTATTTAATTAAAGTGTTTGCATTTGGATCCTGCTTCCTCCTTCTCTACTGTGGCGTAAGTTACATAAACATACCACAATGTTCCTAAAACCGCAAACATACGGATCAAACATTTTAACATTGGAACGTTGATTTGTAATGGTCCAATTCCAAATTGTGTCGTTTAATGTATAGAACTACAGTTTCGTAAACTACATTAACAAAGATGTTATTTTATTGTAGTGAAAATCTATAAAACACTAATATATAATAATAATAATAATATAGTTTTGGATGCTAAATCGTAGATAAAGAAGTATTTTATACATTTTCAAGTTCTCGCAACATTCTGTGTGCTACATTTTACAAGTGTAATGTTTTTTTAACAAATTTTTAATGTTATATTGGCAAGTGTAAAAATTCCATGTTTACAAGTATGTTCTTTTAACAAGGCACTTAAAAAATTGTGGCTCATTAAAACATGTAGAAAGAATTTCAATGTAAACTATAAATAATTGCATGGAATTTAATGTGGCAATTTAAAGGGTCACTCACTCCACCCATTTGCATTAAGCTTTCCATTGTTAGAAACCCAGTTATACTATTGAATGGTCGTGCAACACTCTCTCATTTTCCCCTGAGATGAGAGAAATACGCTATTTACCTTTTTCACTTCCTCCTACAATGACGCAAAAATCGTCATTTTACGTCATTGTAGGAGGAAGTGTAAGATGGAGGGTTTTCTGTAAAAACTACAAGCACTAGATCCCACCCTTTCAAACCCGCCCATAGGGGTTTGGGCCTAATGCGCTAACAGACCAATCACAGATCTGTGCCAGTGCGCCTGATTTCACCAGCAGAAACGTGTTGAAAATATGGACGGAGGTACTGAATATGCAGACGGATGCATTATGGAGGATTGGGATTACACATAGGCCGTGTGTCCACCAAAGCGCCTGGCGTATGTTTTTAATTGTTTTTAATTGTTTTCAATGGGAGCGCCGCGTTTTTTAAACGCCGTGAGCGTACCGAGGCGCAGAGCGTTCTTTTTCACGCTGAAGCGCCGACCGCCCAGCGTTTTTACTGGTCGCTGGGAGTTGAAAAATGTTCAACTTTGGATAAAACGCAGCGCTCATCACTGTCACATTTTACCCAGCCGTCCAATCACAATGGAGGAGGGGCGGGACCAAACCACACCAACCAACTGTCACAACATTCAAACTGCTGCATATATTCCGTATCATAGCAATGAAACGTCTCAACAGAAAAACCGCTGCGCTGCCAAAGCGCTCTCAAGTGCCCAAAGCACGGCGTCTTAAGCAGAGCGTCTAGCGTTTTCAGCTGGATAAAAACGCTTTGGTGGACCCACGGCCATAGTGTCAGCCATCTTTTTTGGTAGCTAAGCTAGCAGGCTCTTGTTCTGTGGAGAAAGCCGAGTAGTAACTTCAGGGGTTACAGTCCTCTTTTTCCCAGACATTTCTGGCCGTCGATGTCCGGGATTCAGCTTTTGCATTCTGTAGTCGCCATTCATTGTTTACATGCACACCTTTTGTTTCAATCTAACTGAATTCATTCTGATTGGTGAATCTGAATGTAGTGTTTACATGAACACTAAACAAGTGATCGGTTGATGTGCATTTTAACATTGCTAAGAAAATTCCCGCACCTTCGTGAGAGACACGAGACCAGTAACTTGCGTCTCACAGCTGTCGCTCATCGGAACTCATGCCACCGGCCTCGTGCTGTTCTCCCGCGGCCCTCACTCGTCCTGCTCACCACAATAAACATAATGAATGGCGACTGTACAACGCAAAAGCCGAATCCCGGACGTTTTGGACGATCTCGAAACCCATTTTTTGGCAGACTTACTCATCACGGAGACTCACTAGTAGCCTAGACTTGTTGTTTACCTACTGCGCTCTGTTACCGGTAGGCGTGGCCTCCTAGGGTAGCGAAGCAAGTGCATTCTGGGAGTTGTTGTCTTTCATCCACAAAAACCAAAAGTACATTTTCTGGCTTTTCTCAGTCTAGAAAGCTCCAAATTCCAAAATAATTTCACATTTCTTCTACATAAATGACCCATTTTAAATACACATTCATCTTTCCAGAGGTGGAGTGACCCTTTAAGATTGTATATAAGTGACAACAATACTTTAACTCTTTCCCCAATTTTAATCTCCCTTCAATCCATATTTGCACTGTAGTCTGTTAGGGGGTGCTATAACGCATCATCTGAAAGAGTATAGATCGAATATCTGGATCCAAAAACAAGCAGAAACAAGGGATGAAAACATTGCTCACTTATGCTCGTGTAAAATAACACAATCGCCAAACATTAAACAGCATTTAAATCAAAACTGCCTAATGTTAGTGAATGAAATGTTGACCCATGCAGATGTACTGGACTGTTTAAGCTCTGGGGGTGTTGGTGGACTCAAACTACTCCGTCTATGCTTTGGTCTTCGTTCTGAATCCGATATTGACACAGTCTTAGAGAAAAAAATCGATTCTCTCAAAATGTAGCTTTTTTATGAAACTTACCCACATTTAAAAAAAAATGCATGAAGCTTGAATAAAATGGGGGAAGCTTTGTTAAAATTATCAGAAATATTGGAGCTGGCTAATAAGTTTTAAAGAAAAAGAAATAAATATATGGAAATGCTGGCATTGCAAGGAAAGAGTTAACCAACAATTTACACTGAAATTTGTTCTGCTTGTTTAATGAATTGGACCCAATTTGCAAAAACCGAATCTAATGAACATGTTCCAAGCAATTTGAGAACATTTATGAAAATACTATTAGCATTATATGGAACGTTTGTTCACAACATTTACACATGAAGTTCTGCATTAGTTGGAGAAGGAACATTCAGTCATTATGTCTGTTATACGTCTGTTATGGTGTGGATTAATGAGGGTCACGAAGGGTCGCCAACTGACCCAGGACAGATCGCAGAGCACCTGCATCCGCTGTGAACGAGTCTACTGGATGGAAACGAGGGATCAGGGAGAGGTTTAGCACACACACATACACTCGGCTGTAGGCGTCTGACTCTGCGCACGTGTAAAAATTAAAGCCGTGCCAGGTGGTGACTGAGCAACTGGAGGGAAATATGGAGAGAATGACTCAGAGAGAGGGAAAGAAAGGAATTTAAAAGACGTCTGATATTCAATACAAAGAAACACAAGCACACTTTCATGCTTGAACATACCTGGAAGGTTAGTTGTCATAATTTACTTACAGAATTTTCATTTTAAGCTGCACTACACACACTTATAATCAACGTGATGATGTCATCGTGGATTCTGAATCAAAAAATGAGGTCATACTCTATATATGGAAGAGAAATAAAATGTTTCATTATAATTATTCTCGAGTGCATGGTAGAATGCTGCAATTCAGCTTGAAATAAAACACACACAGCTGCACAAGAACACAAGCATGAGAAGAGCTGTATGGCGTGTATTTCATCATCCAGAAACACATGCACACACGCCTCCTCTCTCACTATAAATAGGCATTGCGTGCTCTGATGGGAAACAGAGAAAGCCTAGAGTTCACTCGTCTCTCATGAACTCATTAAATCCAAAAAATCAGAAGAGCAGAGCAGTAGTCGGACACTGAGATCATGTCTGTAAAATACAGTAGGGTCTGACAACCATCACTATTACTGGTGCTCATACTGAGCGTTCGAGATTTACATTTACATCTTCTTGGTGCAAACTGTACATTTTTACATGTCATATTCTCTCAGCGTTTCTAAAATAAGTAAATGTGTTTTTAATTTACCCTCCTGCTATGAACTCGGCAAGCTCTCAACATGATTCACTCACGATCCTTGTGAAATCTGGCCTTAGTTTAGCCTCAGGACGAGATTCATCAGGCTTCTGCTTTGTTACTTTGGGACAGTCCAATTAACCACAACGCTAATGAAGAACACCACTCATTTATACACATTACAGGGAGCTGAAAATATCACTGATGGAGACTTTCTGAACATTAATGTCATTTAAAACGGAACTAGAATGCAAACCTGAACACATCTGGAGGTGAATATCCAAATCTACTGACCTCAGATCAGTTCGCTGCTTAGTCATGGTGGAACATGGTTAATAAGAAACAGGGTGATCTGATCACAGGACAGTATTTCTTACAATATATAACGTAAGACCATTACATTTATCATATTTATTTACATAATGTTTTTTTTTTTTTTTGGCTCATTTGAGAATAAAACGTTTTAATGAACAACATCTTATCTATGCCATAATTTGATTGAGATGTAGACATGCACATGTTTACATACACAAATAGATGCTACTGAGACAGATATAAGCGCTAATAAACCAGCCAACACTCTTTTGTGTGTGTAGGGAATTAGGCAGTGTATGCCAAACACAAACAGTGTCAGATCATAAGTGTATGTGGTTAACACAGGACAAATACCAAATGAGATTCTTGAAGGTCACTGGGGATGCTACACTTCGGGTCATACTAAATGCAACACAGCAAATGAATCCCGCAAGGAATCCCTTGTACACAAGCCTGCTCATTAGATGATGGTCACTTGTAGGAAGTCAATATATATATATATATATATATATATATATATATGGAAGGGTACATATCATGGTCATTGGTCACTTCAAAGAAGCTAAAAAATAAAATGAAAATAAAATAGTGAAGGGTACATATAATTATCACTTCTAGGAAATTAAAAATATATAAAATGAATAAAAATATAAATAATATATAAAAATAAAATAAATAAATATAAAATATTTATAAATACTTCAAATAAATATAAAATGAAGAGTACATAGTCACTTAAAATAAATTAAATTAAATTAATAAAATATATAGTGAATGGTATAAAAAAGGGAAAAGAGGAATTTACTCTTAGTCTGCTCACTGGGAAACAGGAAATGTCTATATGACACCTGCAGTTCCACTGCCGACCTCTTGGAGCAGTAGAAAATAACTTTTATCATCACTGAACCATCAACAAAAATTATCTAGAAGTCTCTGATGTGAGCTTGTGATTTAATTACCAACAAACTGAAAATTTCCAAAACTCCAAACACACACACACACACACACACACATCAAGGACTCTGTTTTGTTCATCAATTCCCCCAAAATTCCCCCCAAAAAAACCCTAATTCACGCAGGTACACAAATTACTGTGCAAAACTGCTTCAAGGGAACAAAAAGTGAACAGTGTGCACGCACAATACCATGTGTAACTGTAAAGGCTGTTTCACACTCATCCAACAATACGGTTAACTTAATGACATCATTTTCATTTATTCATGCCATGCAACCCTTAACACATGTTGCAGACATTACAAACACCTTATAATATCAGTATTTCACCTGAAATTTTCAGTCAGAATTAAATATTGCATAATATTAGCACTTAGTAATTTGTTCTGTTTTAGTTTTCTGCCTCTGAGGAACATTAAAATAACGCTCGGTAGAATCCCGCTGACCTAAGAACAGCTGGCTCAGGAAGTGGCTTTGAGAAGGTGCAACACACAACGTCTCTTTAACACACAACGTCAGTGTGATGATCTTACTAGTGACTTTTGCTCAACGGACATGAATGACACCTCGAATGCCATGCCCTCTTGAGAAGTTAGTCCAGTTGGCAACATGCACACATTAGCTATGTTTACATGCAACCAAATAATCCATTTGATGGCTCAATTGGATTGAAAAGCCTTCAAGTAAACACCTCAATCGTTTCAACTGAGCTTGATCCAACTGAAGTTTCAGTAAGATTTACAGGAGTGGTCAACAGGAGTCTGAACCTGGGATGTCAATACACATAAATTCCCATTATCGATCATTGTTTAAATTAACAATCAATTAATCAATCAATCGTTAATCTCTTAAATCCGAAGCAAGGGCGCAACTAAATTATCATGTTATCAGCCACTAACCAGCACAAAATAGGTGTTGTTTTAAAGCAAAGAACTAAGCTTCACAGTGAATATTGGGAATATGACCATCATTTAACAAGTGCTTTAATGAAAACGTGATCTGTGGTTTGTAGCTTCGTCCAACATTAGTAAAACGTTGTAGGTAGACAGCATATGTTAATTTAGAGCACAAGCCCAAACACAACATAAACCAATGTGAAGATGACATACTGTATCATGCCTCTTGGCTAAAGCTATAGGAGCTTCCAGCGTCATTTGAAAGTTCAACCAATGGAAACTGGATCTTGGGTGTGGTGGGTGGGTATAGTGGGTATAGACGATGTTTAGAGACCAATTGGACACTGTTTTACAGCTGGAAAGCAATTGGATTGGTTTGATTGCTCAGATTGACTGGTCTTGATTTACCATGTGCCATTGAATAGGAGCGCACAGCTGAAACAACGTTGAAGATCATCAGTCAGCATCCAGGATATTATTACTGGTTTATTCTATGTACTTTTATTTAGACAAGTAGTTCTTATGTTCAGGAAAACCACTTGTTTGGAGGGTTTTTTGGACCCTTGGTTAATTATGTTTCGAAATAAATGGCAACCTAATCCATTGCCTGACTTGAAGACATGAATGCATACCATAGACTGTAAAAAATATGGACAAAGCGTCTGTGACGTCACCCATAGACTCTCTGAAGAACGGGTTTGAGGCTGTTTATGGGGGGTATGGGCGGCGCCATATTGGAATGTAGTATGTACATTAATGTAGTATTAGATGTAGTATGATGTGTTGTGTCAGATGGCCGAGACGTCAAATTCACTCGAGACGTTCAAATTTAATGTTGCTGCTTGATGTATACGCAAGTACGGCACACTCGCTTAATATAAGTTTCTGCTGTACGTGTTATTGCGTATGAGCCGCACGCACCTCAAAACTACGCACTCTAATGATGACCTTGCTTAATCAGCCATCGATGCGTTTTTCCGATTAATCGTTAGCATCCCTAGACCAGACAATTGGAAAACACGCGATATATGTCTTATGAACATCCGCATATTTCAGTCTTTTTTCTTACTAACTTGTCAGTGGAGGAGACTGAATAGTTAATTACTTAATATTTCATAAAAGGCATCACTTTTAAGGCAAAAACTACAATTTTTCTCACTGTATAATTATCACCAGACCTTTGCCCAGTGTATATATACTGCATGTCAACAAATATATATATCTATATATATATATATATATATATATATATATATATATATATATATATTGGATTTAAATGTTTAGTGTTCGTATAAACAGACCTTTCAGAATCTGAAATCAGATTGGATTCACTCCGATTGATTCGCATGTAAACATATCTATTGTGCATTATGTGCAATTAGTGTATGTGTGGAGGGGTTTTTAATCATCGTCATCATGAGATGTTTTGAGGTTATGCTCATTGTGGAAAATAGAATCATCTCTCTCTTTGTTCAATAGCCTCTGTTCATTGTGGCTGGAGCTCGTAGGCGGTTTGCATTCAGGGAGAAATATTTGTGTGAGATGTAGAGCAGTTTGTGTGCTCTTCTATGTGTGTGTGTGTTTGCGCGAATGCCAATCTATTGGTCTTTCACACAGGGTCTTTGTGCTGCAGAAACAGGCAGAACAGAGCTACTGTAACCTCTTAGTCATGATACACAGACGGGTCACACACACACACATTTGGATGGTCCTATCACCAACATTTGTCTTTGTGACATGAAAACGTCCAGCATGAACTTAAACGTCTTCACTACACACAGTAGTGCATCATAACAAGTACACTGCTCTGATTTAAAACGCCCAAGAGAACATCACCACAACCGCTGCATAAACACTGCTAGCATCATAAATCTCTACTGGTAACATCAAAATCCCTTTCCGCTTCTGAGAGAAGGTCTCAGATGTTCATAAACATACACAAACGCTCAACAAAACCAAAAACTGTGGGCTTTTAGACTTCTAAAGTTAGTGCTTTGTGTATGTGTGTACATTAGCAAATTGCAATGTGGTTGTCAAGTAGTTTTGTAAGGTTGCTACTACTAGGGCCTATTTCTTCACGGTTGCTGGGGTGATCTGAGTGGTTAGTGCGTTGCTATGCAGTTGCTATGGTGCTCTGAGTGGTTAGTGCGTTGCTATGCAGTTGCTGTGGTGATCTGAGTAGTTAGTGTGTTGCTATGCAGTTGCAGTGGTGATCTGGGTGGTTGACAGTGCGTTGCTATGCAGTTGCTGTGGTGATCTGAGTGGTTAGTGCGTTGCTATGCAGTTGCTGTGGTGATCTGAGTGGTTAGTGCGTTGCTATGCAGTTGCTGTGGTGATCTGAGTGGTTAGTGTGTTGCTATGCAGTTGCAGTGGTGATCTGGGTGGTTGACAGTGCATTGCTATGCAGTTGCTGTAGTGATCTGGGTGGTTGACAGTGCATTGCTATGCAGTTGCTGTGGTGATCTGGGTGATTGATAGTGCGTTGCTATGCAGTTGCAGTGGTGATCTGGGTGATTGATAGTGCGTTGCTATGCAGTTGCAGTGGTGATCTGAGTGGTTAGTGTGTTGCTATGCAGTTGCAGTGGTGATCTGGGTGGTTGACAGTGCATTGCTATGCAGTTGCTGTAGTGATCTGGGTGGTTGACAGTGCATTGCTATGCAGTTGCTGTAGTGATCTGGGTGGTTGACAGTGCATTGCTATGCAGTTTGCTGTAGTGATCTGGGTGGTTGACAGTGCGTTGCTATGCAGTTGCTGTGGTGATCTGGGTGATTGATAGTGCGTTGCTATGCAGTTGCAGTGGTGATCTGGGTGGTTGACAGTGCGTTGCTATGCAGTTGCTGTGGTGATCTGGGTGGTTGACAGTGCGTTGCTATGCAGTTGCTGTGGTGATCTGGATGGTTGACAGTGCGTTGCTATGCAGTTGCTGTGGTGATCTGGGTGGTTGACAGTGCGTTGCTATGCAGTTGCTGTGGTGATATGGGTGGTTGACAGTGCGTTGCTATGCAGTTGCTGTGGTAATCTGGGTGGTTGACAGTGCATTGCTATGTGGTTGCTGGAGTAATCTGGGTGTACATTGTTTTTAGTGTGTTACTCTAGCCTCTTTCACACAGCGCGTTGATCCCGGGAAATTGCCAGAATGCCTTCTGTGTGAACACAAACACGACCCGGGATTGATGCAGGGTTTGGGACCTACAGTAGTAACATTGCCGTGTTCAGTCCGTGAACACACGCTGCATGAACAAAAGACGTAATCAATGCCGTGTCGTAATGATGAAGCTGAAGCCGGGATCGTTCGCCAGCTAGTGAAACGGTACGTAATGCGATAGTTTATGAACGAATCAGAGAAAAGCAAAATACACAACGGTGGTTTCTCGAGAGAGAAATAAACAAACTTAAGACGCTGCTGAGACATTACGGAACATCAATGTCACATGTTTTTACGGGATTTTTATGGGTTGTGTGTGAACGCACTCTGTTTCCTTGCTGTTCTGGGTGGTTGCAAGGGTTCCTCTAACTGTATTTGAGAGAGATAGAGAAAGAATAGCAAGAAGGAAAAAAAAATACCTTTTTACACATTTCCTAGTAGCTTCAGTTTTCAAAAAAATAAAAAGAAGTGATTTTGGGTGGAGTGAGTCCCATCTGTCTGTCACATTGAAAGTCCCACCCACAAGTGAAAGCTGGAATTTGAGTCATTTTGACTGGAAGAATGACACATCAACACACACACACTCATGTTCATCCTGTGTTATCTCAGCCACACAAACTGACTTTCAAGCTCTGCTGATGTGTGCTGGAAACTCAAGTGTCCAAGCTGACACAGGACTAACCTCCCTGATAACTAGCCTGAGAGAAGTAAGAACGCAATTTATCAAGTCCGATGAATCAAATTCACTGAATAATATTCAATTAGTTGTTGTCTATTAAAGCCTTTGTGGAAAATTGTGGTAATTTCATTGGAAAAGAAACATTCACAAGCCAGTGAAATCTTTCCATTAGCTAATATCATTTGTTTCCAGCCAAAACTGTAAAAATATAAACTCTATTGTCTCTACACGTCAGCAGCGTCACCAGCGTCACTGAACGCGGATCCACAACAGAACCAGAAGACAACACAATGCTGAATAAAGACAAAAATGTATTTTTGATGCTTCAAAACATTGTAACTAACCCACTGATGTCACATGGACTACTTTGATGATGTCTTTATTTCCTTTCTGGACAAGGACAGTATACCGTACATACATTTTCAATGGAGGGACAGAAAGCTCTCGGACTAAATCAAAAATACCTTAAAGGACAAATTCTGTATTTTACAATTAAAGCCCTGTTTTTAGATTGTTTCTAATGAAATAGAACAGATAAGATTGAAATTTGGACACATGCTGCTGGGCCGAAAATGTTCAGTTTCTGTGGTTGCACCCCCGCACCCCCACAATGGTTTCATAAGTGCACTGGAACAATCCTTAAAACGCATTAAACTTTAGTTTACAAAGACGTGAAACTCACGAGTGGTCTGGGGTGTTCACTGATAAAATGCTCACACAATTGCTGCAAAAGATGCTTTCCAACAGGTTTTATCACAGTTATTGTCTAACTCCATTGTCTTGACAAAAACTAAATTGGTTATATACTATAAATCCATATAAAGTCTAGTCACTGAGGGATGCAGGCGCTATGACTACTCACATTGCTGATCATCTTTATCTCCAGGAGCCGGGTGAGAGGAAGAGGGGTCGGGCCTGGCTCTGGTTCTTCCATGAACCAGCGGAGCGAACCCATCGACTGCCGTTTGTTCAAGAAATCAAACAGCTCTTCATGCATCATCATGAGCCAAATGCGCAAATACAGCCAAAAGTAAAGAATGAGAAAATATTACGAGAAACTAAGAAATAGGAGATTAATAATTACGCTTCTCTATGAAGGACAGATAAACAAATCATCAAATAAGTTGACAAGAAGTGAAAGAAATGAGTTTCAGCTCTGATCCAATGTGGAATGTGCGCGATTACCCATCAGGCACTGGGAGATTAAGTAACGCAGTGAACTTTGCTTGATGCCGTTTTTGTTATTAAGCCGATTACCAGCTCGAAGAAACACACAAACACTAAGAAGTTGCATCAGCAATACACTTTCATCCCCACACATGCACACAATCCTCAGGCTGATTTGGGCAACTCTAACACACATCACTCATTGTTTAGGTAAACTGTTGCATTTACGGCTTTCATCCATTTTGTTCTCCGGTCAAATTATCCTGTTTTATTACATTACATAAGCTGAGTTCTGACTTCATCTCTGAGGATCTTAAAACTGAGATTTTCACAGGTAGTGAAACTCAGAAATGAAACTAAGAAGATGTGGTGTGACTTCATACACCACCAGTCAAAGTTTGGAATAATTAAGGTTTTTTCATAGGAATCTCACATGGAGGCTGCCAAAAAAAAAAATACAGTAAAAACTGTAAAATTGTGAAATATTGGCCCTTCAGATCCTTCAGAAATATGCTAATTTGGTGCTCAAATATTATTGGTGTATGTATATAATTATTAATAATGGTTCTTTCTTTTTGACACATTGTTTGTGTCAAATATAAAGTTCTTTTTAGTTTTTTTTGTAACATTATAAATGTCTTTACAGTCAGCTTTGATCAATTTAATGCGTCTTTACTAAAGAAGAATTAATTTCTTCTGTTGTTGTTTTTTTTATTACCCCAAACTTTTGAATGGTAGTGTATCACGGTTTGCACAAAAATATTGCTGAGTACAACTATTTTCAACATTGATGATAATCAGAGATGTTTCTTGAGCAGCAAATCATCATATTAGATTGATTTCTGAAGGATCATGTGACACTGAAGACTGGAGGAATGATGCTCAAAATTCAGCTTTGATCACAGCAATATATTGCAATAGAAAAGTCATGTAAAAATTGGAATAATTTTTCACAATATTACAGTTTTAGGGTATTTTTGATCAAACAAATGCCGGCCTGGTGAGCATAAGAGACAAAAACATAATTATTCCAAACTTTTGATCGGTAATGTACATAAACCCCCCCAAAAAACTCCAGTGGTTGGTCATTTAACATGTTGATAAATTGTACAGACAGTGTCTTCCTGTGTGTAAGCAGGCCGTTCTTGGCTTCATCAAATTGGCCCAGACTTTACTTTGACACTTAAAAGTCTGGCTTGGCAAGACTAGAAATGTCTAGACTTCATGATTTGCTCTGACAGCGTGCAGCGAGCTGGTATCTGTCCTGTCGTCTTCAGGGTTGCCTCTGAAAATATATTTTTACAGGAGTTTGCACAGCGTTCAGGAATTACAAACACACAAACAGCTGTTCGAGAATAGCGAACATTTATGTGTGTTTCTTTAACAGTGAAAACACAGCAAGCATGTGTGTGTGTGAAAGAGTGAGAGGGAAAACTATACTGGTTATGTGAGGTATGTGTGCCAGCGGAAATCTGATACACACTCACCCAGACACACACACACAGCTCCATGTGCCAAATACACGGGCACTTT
Source organism: Pimephales promelas (assembly GCF_016745375.1). The sequence continues at coordinate 11,204,583 of NW_024121876.1, read as the reverse complement.
TAAACTTCCTACATGTGTTCTCAACTATTGCAAGGTGAAGCATTTGAAGTCAACGTTTGAAACTCATTTTACCTCCGTAAGGTGACAGAATTCAAAGATATTCAATGAGGATTTGTTTGAGAATTGATTGGATGGTAGAAAGTGTTTTTATTTGAAAAGGCAGTTTGAGGGGAGGGGCTTAAACTTTAGAGGGCTCGATGATGTCAGTAGAAAAGGAAATTCGTTTCAGTGGCGGAGCAAGTTAGTGATGAAAGATTATGATAGCACAAACCAGTGATATTATTGTTAACGAAAACTAAAATTAAAACTAAATGAAATCATTTTCCTTATCTTAAAGAGGTCATCTAATGCACTTTTACAAGTTTATGGTACTGAAATGTGTGTTGGCAGTGCCTGTACACAACCATCATATAATGATAAAAATCCATCCAGTGTTTTTGTTTTAATTTCCTTTTATGTTTTCCCGTCTCAAATCGAGCCGTTCCACCGTGTCGTCACATGGTCAGACGCCCCTCCCACGATTGTTGATTGACAGCATTAAGTCAACACAGACCCTGAGCGAGCGAGCTGTCATCATAGTCCGTCATTGTTGATACCCTGGAGTAGAATGGCGTCTAAGCGACTGTGATGTTCTGTTCTTGGGTGTAATGACGTCATTTTGATGTTCTTAAATCCGAAACGCTGAAGACACAGTAGCTGAGTTTTGTTTTCGAAGGGAATGTTCCCCACGATTAACGTCAATGCTTTCATGTTTTGAAAAGAATCGGTACCAACTATTTATCTCACTTCTCTACCCTGCCAGTACACAAAGATAGATCAAAGTGACATTACGTTTACCAACCATTCCTGTTCGAGCCTTATTTGTCAAAATTCTTTGCGGCCTCATCTTGTTCCGGGTGCGACTCCAATTCAAACTGATACGGTTGCACAGATATGTCCTCAGAGACTCCCGCTGACATTCTTTCTCCAAAATATACCCTCAACTGTTGTCAAGGCAACACTCCAAGTGCGTTGTGTCGAAACGCCCACAGAACAGAGGGGCGGGGTGAGCGAAGCTCATTATCATTTAAAGGCACATGCACTGAAACGGCGTGCTGAGAACGGAGATGTTTTTGACCAGGTAAAATTTGTGTTTTCTTAAAATACTAATGGGAATTTTTAATAAAAGTATATTACAAAGTTTTTATTTAGACCCTAAACATTCATATTAACTTGTACAAAAATGGCGTTATTTGACCCCTTAAAATAAAAAAGTAATTAGAATAAACTAAACTAACATTTTCATGACTCTAAAATGAATGTTTATTTTATATTTAGATATTGATGTATTATAAAACTTTTAACCTTTACAACCCACTTGCATTAGAAAATTAAAATATCACTGTGGGAAATGAACCCCAAATAAATATTTTAAAATCAGTTAGTGGATTAACGTTGGCTAAAATGGTAACAGAAAAACTACATAGTATTTGCATGTATAACATACATATAACTCTAAGGGGGGGGGGACTAAACAAAATCTAAACTGAATTGAAAAGACTAATTTAAAATAAAATACAAATCAAAACTACATTTAAAAAAAACTACAATTACTCCTTATACAATGGTTTGTTTCTTTGGACACACTATAAGTAACGGATCGCACACAATAAGACCATGAACATGTGTTGAGAAAAAGTTAATAAAATCAACATGACAAGAACTGACCCTAAAGTCAATTAAAGAGTTTAAATTGATACACAGATTTTGCGGCTCAAATTGCACTCTGGCATGATGACAAACTAACAAATGATTATTCACATTCATTTCACACACACTCCTTGCTGTCTGTTCAGTGTGATGTTCAGTGCATTGCTTATGTTCAGTGTGATGTAAGAAGAGAAGCCTTCTCAGCTTCTTCTCAGCTCTCCAACCTAAAACACACTCACACACACATACACACACACACACCTGAAGCACACACACCAACATTCATTTGATAGCAATGACCGTGGCGTAGACTGAAGTTTAGGCATAAATGCTTTAAGATTAAAGGTTGGATGGTAATCCAAGGATTCAGCTCACAGACCTGAAGAGGTGAGAGTGAAAAACTAAAATTAGACGTGCACAAGCACACACACGCGATATTCAGATTATCACAAGCACTTAGATACTGAAGGAGGGAAATAAACTCCTCTTCCGCTCAGGATATATATAGATAGTAATCAGATTTTAAAACAAGTATGCATTAAGAGAACAGCAATGCATCCTTTTCAATGCTGAATGGAAGATGTCACTGTTAAAAAAAATATTAAAAAAAACACTTATCACCCAGACCAGAGAGGGCGCTGTTTGTGTCCTGCTCAACAGGAACTGTTGAAACTTTTAATTAAACAAAGGGGTATTTATAAATTAATGTATTCATTTCAACAATTCTAATTGATGCAACGCTTGTCACTTAATCTAATCCACTTACATTACCAATCAAAAATTTTGGGGTCAGAAATGATTTTTTTAAGAAATGAATACTTTTATTCAGTAATGAGTCTGGGCTTTTTATATCTACTTCCTTAGAGTTTTATCTACTAAAGTACTATTTACTGTAGAATGACATAAAGATGAAAAGAGAAAACAGAAGGAAGCGGGATAAGACAGACCGAAGGAAGAAAGGCCTGTAGGGTGAGGTAATCTATTGTTCAGCTGCTTTTAGTGAAGGGAAATTCAATGGTCTTTCACTGTGCTGAATTAACAGAGCCAAATCAATAAACCTCCATCCATCCATCCACTCGCTCGTCATCAGACAACCAACATCTGGCAACCCTATTAACCCCACACACACTGCAGTGACTGAGTACGAGACTCAAAAAGATGCATCATGGTAAACATTGTTGCCAAAACAACCTAGAAAGCTCAATTACTAGGGCGTTATATTAAAGAAACCTTGACTAAAAGTGTATTTGTAATTGACAAAAGATTTGGTAACTAAACAGAATTTCATTAAGTTTAGTTTCAACAACCTTTTACAGTGTTTATGGTACAATGACGGTTTATTATTAGTGCTTGACAAATTTCGATTTGATTTCGATCTTAATAAATATTGATTAATTTGAATAAATATTAGGTACAGTACAGTAACTTGATCATTTTTCACAAGGAAAAAACTATAACTCTATACTCTAACTATTGCTGTAAACAAACAGAAAGTCCTACAAAGGTTCAAATTAACCAATCAAATTAATATATTGTGTGTTTTTAATGATGCGAATAAAAATATAATAAATAGGTAATATAGTGCATGCGTTTAGCAAAATACTCCCCTCATTTTTCTAGCTAACTAACATGGTCATTAAATGGCTTTCCTGAGGTAAATGTAACGTTACGTGACATTCCTGTATTGAAACTTGAAGTCATTTTCATTTCTTTTTTCTTTGATGACAACGATGGTTAGCACTTACCACAGTTTCACTGGCAAAAACTGCAGTATGGCTACCATGGTAATTTTTTCTTGGTCGACGAACAGTTCTCACGTTTGCCTGTAAATCTACATCACATTAAGGCCAAAAGCCCATAAACCACTTGTGTTCTAGTTCTTGTCTTGTTCTTGTCTTCTCTTTGTGTCTAAAGCATTGAAATGGGTGCTTGTAACTACTTCTTGTTTCGGCCTCTCACTTCCTCTTTCAAAACGACACAGAAAAAATACAAAATCTCCACCTTGGCTGCAAAATCAAGAATAAACCATAAAGAATCATTCTGAATATTGAAATCCACACTGACTAAACTTATAAAGAGGTGCAACAATATTTCCATATTTTTCAGACTGCACAGTAATCTAAATAGCATGTTTTGTGTCAGTTAAGCATGACTAAAATTGTTACTAGCGCTGTTTTTCTTGGCACTGCAAAAACAAGCATGGTTGCCATGGCCATGACTGGCACAGTTTCCAAAGTGGCGAAACGCTTTACGATTGGACGACGGCAAGATGGAAGAAATGCCACGTTCTGAAAGAGGAAGTCATTGAGTCCACAACAAGGACAAACACGGAACTGAGAAACGAGAAGTTTTTCTCCTAAAAAATGGACAAAAGTCAAAAATGTGGAAATGTGCACGTGTGCATATGTCATACCTTGACTTTTAGTGCAATGGCAACCCTTACAAAAAAATAACATACTACTTACACACTATGTAAGGTGAGCACAGTATGCAAATGTTCAGTATGCATGCAAGTCCGTATTGAATTGCCAAGTGGAATGGTTCATGAATATATAAGTGTGCAGTAAACAATAAGGCAAACTGCATGGAATGCAGTATCCCATAATGCAATGGACTTTATGCATCTTTTTTGACTCAGTATTTATTTTCCAGATGGAAACTGGATGCCACTTGAGTGCAACATAATGCGGCCATGTGTCAATGTTGTACAATATACTTTATGAAATAATGCACAATTTTGCCCACAGCTAAAGTCTATTTTAATTCTGTCAGCCAAGCAACAGGACAAGAGATTACTGTCACTTTTGATCAACTTAAGGCGTCCTTGCTAATAAAAGTATTAATTTCTTTAAAATAAAATCTTATATATAATAGCCGCAGTAGGCGATTATTACAATGGAATATACTTTTTTTTTTAAACATGGTGATGACATATGGTACTTTTTGTGAGTGCAACAGCTCTGATTATAAATTTGCATAACTGATCTCAGTTCAGTTTTCATATTAACTCATTTTTTGCATGAGCAAACACTTTTTGAAACATTGATTGTAGAGTTCAAGATACTTTCCTAAATTCGAAACGGTGATGTATTTTTTCTCACCTTTGCATTTATTAGGAGCAGCGCTCACACCGCACACAAATATTTATTTAGCAACCTCAAGGGTTGCTATGCAACAGCGAAGGAAGAAGGAAACACCAAATTGATACATGCACACCACACCGCTGATAACGGCGCTTCAAAATCTGTTACGCAAATGGTATTTGTACACACACACACACACAGAGAGAGAGGAAAGATCAAGCACTGTGAGACATTCTGGTGGCTGAATACCAAGACTATTTTTAAGGAAGAAGTAAACATTTATTTCCGCAGACCTCAACAGAGCCTTAAAAGAATGATTTGTGAATCATTCAGAACTGAATCAACTGAATCATTGAAATGATTCAAATCGAAAGAACAATTCATTCACAAATCAGGTGTGGCTATTTCCCTCAGGAATTTACATTTTGTCCCATTTCAAATGTTAAGATTTATTGACAATAAAAAAAGATCTCTGAAAACTGACAAATCGTGCACATTCCAGAGAAGCGATAACTTACAGTCGTGCATTTAAGTGTAAAACACACATTATCTACAGGAGTCACTCAGTCCAGGTTTTATTAGAGGCCTTGCGACGGCATGTGGCATTCAGATGTCAAATACGGTAATTTGTCTCATCTGTCACACACACACACACACACATTTGAGGTGCCAAAATAAAGGTCATTTCTACAGGTAAATAGCCTCACACTTATGTTTAAGGAAGTCGGGAGTCTAAAATGTCCTGACAAAAAGTCCCACAAACAAATATGTTCCTAAACAAAAACAAAAGAGCATTAATAATTTAGCAGTAGGGGGGATATTTCACAGTATTGCGATATTTATAACAGCTAAAACTTTAAAGGAACAGTTCCCAACAAAAAAAAAATCACCTCATTAATTATTTACTTACCTTATTGTGTTTTAAAAATTGCATTATTTTTGTTTCTTCTATAGAACAACACAAAAGATTCTATGAATAAGGATGGGGGCTGGCACTGCCGACTCCACAAATTAAAAATTAAAAAATTGGGGGGGGGGAAACGAGCACAATATAAAAGTACAACACATAACTCAAATGTGCCATTCTGGGTTTGACAGCAATGTTAATAAAAATAAATAAATAAATAAAAAGAATAAATTACATGTCTTGATGCACATTTGATCATAATCTCAAAATAGATTTCCAGCCATGCAGCTAGAGTCTTAGATTTCTGTATGTTCCTCCTATAAAAGTTATTGTGTGGCTTGGCTTCAACATATATTTCAATTTGAGTCATACATACTACTTTTGTAAAATTTCTATGGTGCTTTTATGTCAATTTTCGAGCCAGACAGACCCAGTCCCCATTCACTTTTATTGTATCTGTTATAACTAACTAAAACTATTCTATAAATAAAGATGAATTAAAACAAAATATAAACATTAAATATTAGTTGAAGTACTAAAATAACAAACTAAACCTGAAATAAAAGTAAATCTAAATAGAAATATACAAAATTATTAGCATAATACAAAATGACGACAGCACATAAATTCATTAAATCTTAATCTAAACTTAAGGGGAGCATTTAGGAAAAATCCCCTCATGTTCCACTGAAGAAATAAAGTCAGGTGGTTTTAGAAAAATTATACTTTAGAATTTGCATTTTTGGGTGAACAACTATCTCTTTAAATGAAAAATCTCAATCTCTAAAAGTCTCAAGTTTCATACAGATGAGGCAAAACATCCCCACAGCACAGCGTGTGTGTTTCTCTGATCAGGTGCACATTTCTCTCATGCCCTCGCACAGTTCCACAATGCATTATGGGAACGCGTTGAATTATTTCCCACTTTTACATGTCCTGTTCTGTTATAAAAAACATACATACACTGTTTTTAAGTTGTCTTTGTGTGACCTAGACACATGTCCACACACACACACACACACACACATAAGACATTCACACACATGCAGCAGGAAACATGTTGGCTCCAGTTACAGGGCAGAGAGCGTCCCCAGCAGCAGGACAGAGACTGTGTGTGTGTGATTGCTTGTCATTCCAAAAGGCCGGTGGTCTGGGTTGGGTTGGGCTCGAGTGTGTGTGTTTTTTTTATGGAAGGGGAAGGTCTGTCCCAGTCTCAGTCTATTTGCAGGTCGTATTAAGCAGCATGAAATCTTTTATCTTTCGTCTTCAGAAACAATCGTCTGGCCTCAGCGGAAACTAAACATCCAGATGAAGTAAACGTCCACCATACGGGACAAATTTAACCTCCACATCGTCATGCAAGTCTGGCCATGCGTTTCATTGGTCTGCAAGCATGTGGCTAGTTAAACAACTTGATCGCTACACCAAACCTTTCTCACTTTCTTCATATTTCACGCTCGCACACACACAATAGCAGAGAAAGCACACACCAAGTAGGCCAATGCACTCTATGCTTGCATTCCTGCTTATCTGCAACACACTTCCACTTAGGAATCACTTTCACTTATAGGCATACATGATATCTACCACATCGGCTGTCAGGGACATTGAATATTTAATTATGGATGTTGCCTATTTGTAGATTTTAGATTACTTTTGTTGTCATGTAGTGCTGACTTTTTGTCAAAGATTTAAGATTTCACATTATGCATCAGAACATTGATTCAAATTAGTTTAATTGGAATCAATGTTATGCTCTCTCAGAATATTAAAATAATCATATGCATTATCCAAAATTTTAATCAGTGCATCCCTACTTCTAACTATTTTAAACACTTACACTGTAAAAAAGTAATGGTTTAAGTTGTAAATAACCAAACTTTTTGTAAGTTTAATAAAACGGGGGGGGGGGAATTCATTAGTGTCACCAAAGTGAATCGCAAAAAATTATACTGTTTTCAAATCGGTTTCCCTAATCAGAAAAAATACTGAGAGAGAGAGAGAAAGACATAGAGAGAGACATAGAGAGAGAGAGAGAGAGAGAGAGAGAGAGTCACCTTTAAATCTCAAAAGGTATAAACAAATTAAACTCATATCATTTTTTTTAGTTTTTCAAATAATTCTAAACTATAAGCCATAACCATGCTTCAATCAGTCCGTTTAACCAGTACTAGACAACATGACTTTACTAGATATGACAGTATAACTCAACATATCAAAGCGTAGCGCTCCAACCACACACACACTCTACTCCAACCACACACACACTCTACTCCAACCTAACTCACCCGTAACTGCTGGACTTTTATCAGCGTCTCCACTTTAATAGTGTCCATGACTTCCCAAAATGTTCAACAGGCTGATTGCCTTTGGTATTACAGTAGCCACACCCGAGCAGGACAGCTGAGACGTCCGATCAGTGTGTCCAAATCTGACTATGACAGATATGTGTGTGTGTGTGTGTGTGTGTTTGTTTGTGAGTATATGAGTGTTTGTGTGAGCGTCCACCTTGCCTTATTCTCACACTTATGGACATTTACATAGAAGTGAAAGCCGTAAAGGTTGCAGTAAAGGTTATCGGTTATGTCATAAATGCTTTTCTTTGTTTTGTTTCCTGTTTCAGAGCAGAACAGAGATTTAGGTCTTTCACATTGTACACAACCTTTCGTTTACTACTTTATATGATTACGATCTGACGTAGCCTTTTAAAGGCAGCATTTTTCATTTAATATTTATATTTTTGTTTTATTTCAGCTTTATTTCAATTAACTTCCCTATGATCACACAGAACACTATAGCAACTGCATAGCAACACCTTGACAACCATAGGTCTAGGCTAAAAATCACTCAGAACACCTTAGCAAACACATCATGGCAACCACAACTCTGCACTAAATTCACTTTGAACACCTTAACAACCGCATAGCAACACCCTAGCAACTAACCAAAACCACTTATCATCTTCACACCGTTTTTGCACAGGAAAACCAAAAAAAAATATGATGTAGCAGATATAAATTATAGGTATTTTGGTATAGATTTGATCTGCCAAAAATGTGGCTCATCACTCTGTTTCGCAGGCAGGGAGCCTCTCAAATGTGCAACAGTTATGAAATATGCTTCTCTCTCTCTCTCTGTGTGTGTGTGTGTCTCTGAAACAATCACATGTTTAGCCACACTTACTTCCTCTCTGAATGGATGTATTTGTGAGCGTCCCAGGCGGAGGGGGCACATTCACTCTCCTCTGGAAAGCTCTTGTTTTCTTAGTCAAGAACTGGTTCTCAAAACTGAAGCATACTTGGTTGGTTTCTGAGATTTGAACTAAAATGATCCAGTGCAACCTAAAACCTGTGAATTCATCACACAAAATACATTCACAAATAGTCTTGGGGAAAAATCCTTTTAAAAAGTAATCCATTACAAATATTCCGTTACTGCCTAAAAAAGTAACTTATTGTGTTATTTAGTTACTTTTAATGGAAAGTTCTTTTGCATTACTTTTTTCTCATCTGAGCTGGGCTTGCTTGTTTGATTTTTTAATAACAAAACAACAAACAAAAATGATAATTTTGGCTAATGTAAAAGCCCTTTCACACCAAAAAGTGAAACGAAAAAGCCTGGAGACTGAAGAAAATGAAGGACGCAGGAAAGAAGGTTTCACAATCTTAATTTAGAAATAAAAAACTAAATTTAATGTTATTGTTACTCTGCTTATTTTGGGCTAATTAGTATGGTTTAAGGTCAAAAGCAAAGACATTATTTAATAAAGTAAGTCTAAATACATAAAGTATATAAATATTTGTGTAATTTTAATTTAAAATGTCATTATTGCAGGTGTGCGTAATATTCTGAGTTTGCATTTCACTCTTTTTATTCCTTTTGAGGTACTGATTTTTTTTTATGCAAGTGAGATGAATAAAAGTATGTTCAAATTTACTCTAGATTAGAACTACAATAACCATCTTGTTCACACACACCGCACACAACACCTCTGCACTTACGATTTCTCTCAACATGGGGACAGGAGAGCGGTCAATCAATAGAAAGGAAAACAAGTTAACTTGCGTTACTTATTTGAAAAAGTAACAGATATTTTAAATATAAAAGTAATCCGTTACTTTATTTGTTACTTGAAAAAGTAATCTGATTACACAACTCGCATTACTTGAAAATGCATTACGTATGTATGCACGGATAGATAGATAGATAGATAGATAGATAGATAGATAGATAGATAGATAGATAGATAGATAGATAGATAGATAGATAGATATATAGATAGATAGATAGATAGATAGATAGATAGATAGATAGATAGATAGATAGATAGATGACACAGACAGACAAGCGTTCCAAACGGGTGATGTCATTAGAAAGTGCCACTGTATCGGAGATGATGTCATCAATTGGTGCCATAAGGACTACACATGATTCATGTTTACTGTTCCAAAAAGAGACAAAAACAGTCATTATGTGTTGTTCGAGGTGTATTGTTAGTCGGCAGCACAACATTCTTTAGCAGTGTGGCTCACAGAGGAAATGCTGAACCTTTAATACAGCATTCAAAGAGTCAGACAGTTAAACCCTCCTCTGTTGCAATTGACTGTGAGTCATTCAGTGCCCCTTACAACTTCACAATAGGTGAAACTAAGGCAGATTTTCGTAAATTCAGTGCAACACTGCCTCCCATGAGGATGTACGACATCACTTCCTGTCATACCACTTCCTTCCGCTAACATGACTACTCACCGGAGAGAAGTCATAAAATAGTTCAGGGTATATGCGTGTCAGCACAGTGACGGGGCCTCACATGTACAGGGGCCACAAGTGCATATCATCAAAGTCAATGAAAAAATAAATTAAAAATAATCGGAAAATGATCAGTTTGACTTATAGTAAGTGTCCTCCTGAATGAATCACACATCACCATCCATGAAACTTCTTATCTTTGCAAGCATTTCACATTAAGAAAGATAAAAGCTGCACTTTCACTCCCTAATGTAAGCATTCTGACACGGAGAATGAACTGTGTGTGATTATTTGCTATGATGTCATTGCTAAAGCATGACTGCACCGGCGTTCACCTTCCACCGTAGCTTTAATACCCCCGCAGAGACGAAGCACGCTCTCACACACACACACACACACAGCATCTCCACATCCAACATATCTATCTATCATCCCTTTTAACATTCCTGCTTTTCACACGTCGAGCCCTTCCCCCTCGCTGGATTTAACCGCACGCTAATCATTCACCATACACTGACGAGATTGAGGACTTACACTCCATATACACACACATCCACGACACCCGCAGGCACCGTAAAGAAGGATGGAGATACAGTAGAAGCTTTCTTCATTATAGAGCCAAGGCAGGACGACACACTCAAGTGTAAAAGTAGGGAGAAGTGTTTTAAAGGCACAGTGCATAATTTATGGTGTACCTTAAAATTATTATTTTTTTCCTTCAATAATAGTTTTTAATTTATTTTACAGTGAAACGTTACAGTAACACTTTACAATAAGATCTAATTTATTAATGCATTAATTTAAATTAACTAACAATGAAACAATTTTTTTATATATTTATTTATTAACCTTTGTTAAACTGTTGTGATTGGTTAGAAACAAACTGCCCATTAATTAGAGTTTCGAGTTAGTAAATAAAATAATCACACACAGAGTACATTCTCCGTGTCAGAATGCTTACATTAGGAAGAGTAAAAGTGCAGCTTTTATCTTTCTTTATGTGAAATCCTTGCAAGGATAAGAAGTCCCATGGATGGTGATGTGTGATTCATTCAGGAGAACACTAAGTAGAAGAAGCCAAACTGAAAACATGTTTGAATGTCATGCACTTGGGCCCCTGAACATGTGAGGTCACTCCCCGTCATTGTGCTGACACGCATATGTACCCTGTACTATTTTATGATTTCTCTCTGGTGAGTAGTCATGTTAGCGGAAGGAAGTGGTATGACAGGAAGTGATGTCGTACATCCTAACTCGACGCAATTAGAAGCTCGAATTAATGGGCATTTTGTTTCTGACAAATCAAAACAGACTTGGCCATCTGACCAATCATCCTTTGGAAGTTCATCAAAAGGGACATTTTCGTAGTTCCTATAACTATTGCTGGAAGAACCCACTTTTTGGCATGTTCGCACCACCTGCCATTTTTAAAAAGCTGTGTAAACACAGAGTTTACATATGCTTACTCCAGTCCACGTACTCACATTAATATACAGAAAGCTCATGTTGAAATGTACCGGTCACCTTTGTCTGCGTTTTGATGCTCCAAATTTGGATTTAATGCAAGTGAAACTAGGATTCTGCACAATAATGAATGCTGATAAAAAATAAAAATAAAATAAATTGTGTGGTCGCTGCTGAACTAGTTTGGTTAAGCTGTTGTGGTTGTGGTGCTTTGGGTAAGAAAAACTAGACATGCCACACACAAAAGCTAATAAGTGATATTACAGGGTATGTATTGACATTTTGCAGCTGTAATAAGCAAGAGAGGTCTAATGACATTCCAGCGTTCCTCTTTAGAGCAGCCAATCGCGTTCCAGCATTCCTCGCTGTCTTTGTGCCACTTGTTTTTTTTACTGCTCTCCTGTATTATTGGACTTCCCGCTGATTCCGAGAGTCAAACCTAGTGAATCAGCAGGGATGAACCTCTGAATCACACAGATTAAATGATCCGCAAGGATGAATCATTTGATCTGATTCTCCTACAATGAGCTGAGGCCCAGCAGGAGTCGCTCACACAGTCTGACGCCGAAAGAAGAAAAAACAAATAGAGGAAAAATGAGACAGAATGGGAGAATGTAGGAAATGAGGGGGAAATTTTAAATGCGGTTCACCTGCTAAAGAGACCTGTCGCCTGTTTAAACAAGGAAATGAAAGACAATTAGAAACTAGTCAACATCTCATTAGCCATGTGTGCGCGTGTGTTTATTCAAGCAGGAAAGGGAAAATTTAGTCATTCATTATGAGATTTTATCAGGCTTTCGCTGAGCATCCAATAACACAACAGTCATATTTTGACATAGAGAAACAAAGTTAATAGACTTCCCATTTAGTTTTTTAAAACATTTGAAGCTATGAAATGTGTTCACAAACTCTCATAGAAATATATTAAATGTCCATTTATGAATATGATATTTACTGAAAAATAAAACAATGTTTACAACATTCGAGAAAAGGGAATTTAAATCACACTTTTTAAAAAAGTGGATATTTTGTAGAACAAAAGGAGGAATTGTGTTCATTTTTCCTGACAACTAGCAATGTATATCAAACCAAAATTTAGAAGTAACACCACAGTAAAAGATCGAGTGTTTCAGGGAAAGAACAACAAGGATCCATCTCGTAATTAAATCTTTTGTGTATAAAGTCACTAATAGGGTAAATCCCTATTAATCTTTCTGTCCAGCAAAAAGGATGTCGATGGTTTTAAATTTGTGCTGATTTTTAAGTAATGTCATCATGTGTTTGCTGAAGGTTTAGTTTAAGTTTGCTGAATGGAGAAAATACAGAGATCTATTTAAAGAATGTTTGTGTGTGATTAAGAGAAAGTGGCACATGTTTGTTTGTGTGTGTTGGTTTGGTTCCAGTGGGCATCCTCATCATGCCAGACGGCAACTTGTGTTCATGACGCATGATATTGGCCTCCTCAGTTACTTGGCTCGTGTGAGTGTGTGTGTGTGTGTGTGTGTGTGTGTCATGCACTACTAGTCAGATAGTAAATGGCAATGCACAGCTACACTCTAAAATACGATTCGTTGGCCGAACAACCAATATAAAAGTAATTGGATCAAACATAAAAAAATAAGTATTCATAACTTTTCAACGTTTACTTAACATTTATAGTGTGTATAACACAAAAATATAAGTTACTAGGTGCACTTAAATGTATGCATAAATAAAATGAAAAAAACATAAGCATGTCAACAACTACTACAATAATTGCATCAAAATTAAGTAAATCGGCATATCATTTTAAGTAACTACAGTATATGAGCCACGTGATATATCCAGACAAAAATTTTAAGCCATTTTGTGAAACACATGTGAAGACTTTTTAAGTAATCCCAATTTGGAATAATTTTACATAAAATAAACTTAAATATTTTAGATCACGTGACATTCTTTACTTAAAAATATATATGTAACGTGACGCATACATTTTTAAGTAAAGAATGTTGCGTGAAGTCAAAAAATTAAGTACATATAACAAAGATTTTCTTGTTAATTTTAAGTAAAAGTTATTCCAAATTGGGATTACTTAAAAAGTATGATGCAAAAATGGTGCATATATATCTTAAGTAAATCCAACACGTCATTTTTTAGAGCGTATATTTCATGTTCAAAGCACAAAAGTTTTAAATGCAGGATCTAGAATAGATGAACAGTCACAAATGATATATTTACTTATTTGAATTATAAATTATCATGTATACATCTGACTCTAAATCTGACTGAATGAGCCACATTTCACCCTCTTAATCTGTAGTAAAATCACTGTAGTGCTCAACCTGAGTGTGTTATTCCTTCAACTGTAGAATCATCTCAGTCTAGCTGTAGCCTTCTAACAGCTGTAGCCGACTGTCATCCTGTGGCTGTGGATAACAATAGAAGAACAGTAAAATGCACAAATATAATAATCCCATCATCACCCTCAGTGCAGGTCACTGAGCCACTGTCATGCAGTCTATAAAAGCTGATCAATACAAACAAAGACTGAGGATTCAGTCAGCGATCAATCGGCCAGCCTGACCTGCATTAAAGCGATAGTTCACCCAAAAATGAAAATTATTTCAATATTTACTTAGTCTCAAGTTGTTCCAAACCTGTATGAGTTTCTTTATTCTGCTGAACACAGAAGATATTTTGAAGATTATGGGTAACCAAAAAGTTGATTAAACCCACTGACTTCCATAGTATTAAATGTATGCATTTGCAACATGGCAACATGAAGGTGAGTAAATGATGACAGAATGTTCATTTTTGGATGAAAAATTATCCCTTGAAATCAGACTCTCTGAACAAACATCTTTATCTTTATTCTTCTCCTTCTCTAATACTTAACTCAAATATATTTGTATAATGCTTTGCATCATATAAATGGCTCTAAAGCAATCACAAACCCATAGTGAGTTGTGACACACTATATCAGCTAGACTAATTAATGAGCAGTAAATCAGCAATTATGTGTAATTTGCTATTATGAAACGGATTAAAGTATATATAAGGGTTATATTTCCCCCTCAGACAAAAGCCAAAGAATATAGTATACAGTATACTTCACATACTATTACAATGTAGTATTAAACAAAACCAGAACGTTCTACACACAAACAAAAAGTGTTTAACTTTTTAAAAGCAAGGTTAAGAAATCTTTAAAATCTTTGTAATTAAAATATTGAAAAAGGATGTCAGATTGTTGTGTTCATAAACTAAATTGCACATGGTTATACAGTCACACTGGGCTTCTATGACATATGATCTCTCATCTCATACATGTTTTGTTACAGACAAGCTGCCTTCTTATGCCGAAATTTGCATTGCCCTGCTCGCAACACACAAGGTAGTGAGGCTGACATTTCCTCTCCACAACCGCTATGACTAAAAATACCCTGAGAGGTACATGGAGGACACGGACAAGCACAACAGGCCTGCAGAGATACACAGACTAGTGTGGTGACAAGCAACAGCAGGAAGAAGAGACAATCTCAACCATGAAGCCAAGACGGGTCACATCCAACAACAGCAGACATCTAAACATCTGCAACAATGTCACAGCAATGACAACTGACACAAACACTGCACTAAAAGGTGCATATATTGGTATATATTGGGCTTGTCAATGCGCGCACACACGCGCACACACACACACACACACACATATATATATATATATATATATATATATATATATATATACACACACACACACACACACACACACAGCATGAAATATATTGAGCTGCTGGGCGTTATATTTAACGTTATACGTGTGTGATATACAAACGCGCGCTCAATTTGATACAGATGCAGTTCCAGTGCACATACACTGGTGCCCGTTATCCCGTTATCAGAGCCCTTGGCCGAGATAGTGGCGCGGTGTGAACTCACCCATAGCTCGGTTCCCCAGCTCATGGTTTCCGCGCGTTCTTCGCGTAATAATCCACGATTCGTGCGTTCGGATGCGTGTTGGAACTCCAAAGCACAGCAGCACCACAAAGTCCGTGTGTGTCGCTCCTCGGTCTCTGCGCGAATGAACGTGCGCGTGTTTGCGTGGGGGGTGGGTGTGTGTGTGTAATACTGTGTATGTGTGTGCGTGTGTCTCCAAAGGCTTCGAGTACTGCCTCTCTCAGTTCTTCCTGATATGAGAAGGGCGCCTAAAAGCGGCTACTTTGCACGCTCGTTTCCTGAAAATGGCACAGAAGTTCAGAACCGCAGAAGCATCATGTTCAAATTCACAGTCAGTCACACATGCGCGCGCTCTCTCAAGGGAGAGTGAGAGACAGACGCAGAGCTCGACCACGCGCGTCACTGCCCCGGTGACAGCTGCACTGGCGGGAGCGCGCACGCCGTAGAACGCGAAAAAGATCGGGGGGGAAATCGATAAGTGATAATAATTCACTCGTCGCTGGACAGATGGCGAGCCTGTTCAGAACAATAAGAGCTAGTTTTTATCTCTCGTGGTATTCAGTGTTTTCATTTGGGTGAATACATAAATAATTCATAAATATTTCAAATAATGTTGAGATTTCAATGACTGCTAAATATTGCGACATTATTATTATGTGACATTATAATAATATATACTAATAATATAATATAACATGGGGTTTGATGAATGGCTCACTGTAAAGGAATTGGGGAGTGGGGAGGTTTTACTGTAAAATAAAGATTTGCACAATGGCAAAACTCTTATGAATGTTTGGAAGATTTACCTTACTAAATGAAGAGATTTGCAGTCATATCTGCAATGCACACTCATAAACTGATGTAATGTGGTGTTGGCGGGAGCACGTAAGTGATGACAGCGGCTGCTGACGAGTTCAGCGTAAAGCGAGCTTGTAGCGCCATCTAGTGGACAGAAGCCTTTATAGCGCATGCATGGTCTACTACCCAGAAAATGATTGTTTGAAGCGAGTGATTATTTATCCACAACCTTTGTAAACGCCAGTTTTATAAACCCCTAAGTCATTGAATTTTCCCTGCGTTTTATTGACGTGTTTTTAGTTTATTCAAGCTCATGTTATTTTATTTAGGGCCTATAGCACAATTAAAAACAGCCACAAGACTGGTCTACTGGTCTAAGTATAGTTCTGAATTAAAGGTCAATATGTAACCACAAATTAGAAATAAAATGACATTTAAATTGCAGCTCTATAAAAACAGAAATATTTATACTTTGCAGTACAGTTTTTAGTTGTGTAACGTTAGTACTAGGCTACGTAATTGTTTGTGGAAAAGCACAGTTCCAAATGTGCAGCCCAGAAAACACAAAAGGACTAACAAAGTGAAAATAAGGTTGCTGAAGATGGATATCGGACCCAATATTTTTGTTATACTTATGAATGGGAGGAAGTACAACGACTAATATCGATTTTACTTGAGAAATTTTGCGGAGAATGTAAGAAGAGATGTCCCATTTGGAAAGAGTCCTACGACAGTTAATAGCGTTAAACCGACCGTTGAGCGGAGCGTTAAAGACCTACAGACAATATACAAAAACAAGGTCCAAGTAGGTTACTGCGGTTCCTAAAAACCCTTTACCTTCTTCTCATAGTTCTCTACATAACGTCGTCAGCAAACAACAAATAATGAGCCATTTTCCCTTATCTTTTGGCTGTTTGTAAAGTAACTGATAGTTGTTGCTGGTTGCCAAGGTAACACAGCCTGGGGGTTAGGTGTCTTATTTTTTTTTGTCTAAATTAAGTCAGTCTTTATCTTTGTGAAACAGTCTAACTTGCTTTAGACTAGTCAATGAGCAAATTTTAGCAAATTTTAGACTTTTCCAACACTATAGACCCGTCTAAAATAGCTTTGACAAACCGGCCTCAGGATTCCCCATGCAAGTGGACAGCACCTTGGTCTCGGAGGCCTGAAATAGCTAGTAATTTAGATAGTTTGTTCCCAGTAACACTCTTACTTTGTCTGACATATCATCCACAACAAAAGGAGTCGACATGTCAGTACTTCTAGCGTTACCTTCTAGTAAGACAAATGAATGGTAGGAAAGTGAATGTTTTATTGGTGTATTATACTTACAAGTAACTTAAACACCAAGAACCCAAACACATGATCTTACAAATAAAAACATCTTTAAAAATAACAAGAACGTAACTTAACAATAAAATTTGAACAGAGAATTTAACTAGGGCTTTAAATAAATGTCAAACAGTCTCCTATTTAAAAAGCAGTATAGCTTTTCAATACAAAATCATCTTATCAGGAGACTTGCATCTAACACAGGACTGAATCTGTGCAAATCTGACCATGAAAACACTGAGAACACTTTTTTTCTCTCTCCCACAATGCACTGGCAGCACATTAGTGTCTTATTACAAGCACAATAAGACAACAATCAGTGCTGAATCTGTTCCTGGATCAGCTCTGGTAGTTAAGCACATCAATTAAGTTCATCTCATCCTCGATCTGTGTTTTTTTTTTTTTGTAATCTTAATAAAGCTTCTGTGAGTGCAAACACTAAACAAGAGTTGTCTCTGCCAACTTCATAGATGTCCAACACATTACTGTGAGGGATCTGTGGAAAAGTATTATATTTCATAATTGAGTGAGACCACTAAAGTTTCAGTCCAAAGTCTCTCTCTCCTTCCTGACCAAAAACAGACCGTCCGAGAGTGACTAATTAAATCAAAAGACCCTGTCAAACTCTGATTGGCTGGTGGTGGCAGGGTTTCGGTTCTGATTGGCTGGCTGCTGGGGCATGTGACCTCTCCTGCGTGGTGGTGCCAGATACTCAAACATGGAGGTGTTGTGCGTGGAGAGCATGGTTTTGAGGTCAGAGGGCATGGGGTCGGACCAGAAGAAGTCGTGGTTGAGAGCGTCGTCGCTGTCAATTCTCTGAGCCGGATCCAGAACCAGCAGTTTGTCGATGAGATCCAGAGCGTACGGGTCTTTCACATAAGCCTTGAGTCTGTCCTTCACCTTCCGCTTCTGGCCTTTAGGAAGCTCCATCTTCTGATAGAGTTCATACTTCTTATCCACATCGGGCCAACCCTGAGACAACACAGAATACATGTCAAAAATATGCAAATAAAAACATAAAACTGTTAAAAAATAAATCTAGAACTTGAGAAAAGGAAAATAAAACTAGCATGTGTGTGTAAAAAAAATTATAAAAATGTTTTGGTCCTATGAGCACCCAATACAGCCAATCATACAAATCTTAACTAGCTTAGGATACTTCTTCAGCTTTCTTAATCAAGGAGCCAAGAGCATTTTTAATACTTATGGAGCTTTGCAAATCAAACTTATTCTTAAATCTAGGATTAAGAGTAAAACTGTGTAATTAAGTGGCTTTATACATATGGCCCCAGATCACAAATGGACACTTCGGACACATTTGAAACATGGTAATATCAGATAAAACAGTAGTCGTTCTCGGGTGACTCTTTGTGATCTGATCAACAGATGTAAATGGATTTCTAATGTGTGTGTGTGTGTGTGTTACCTCAGGAGTAATAGAGCCACACAGCTGGCTTATGAGGGTGAGCTGATGTTGTTCTGTGTTGCCCTGCATGATGGGGCTTCTGGTCCACATCTCCGCCATGATACACCCTCCACCCCACAGATCTATAGGAGGCCCGTAGTCTCTTTCCCCTGAAAAAAACAAGCAAAAAACAAATACACAAAGTGAGAAACAATCAACTTAATCCCACATAAAAATGTTCAAAAACAGGACCAGTAGCCGTTTAAAAGAATTATATATAAATTTCTTGTCACACGTGATAAACAGTAAAAAAATTCACCTGTCGACTCTTTTTAATTAACTTTTTGCCTACTCTATTATGAGTAGTGGGTCACGATATATCATATTGACGATCTGGTCAATTTTTTACACATCGGTTTTGTTTCGATGTCAAAATAGGACTGATGTGAACAGGCCGATATCAATCCTGTGTATTTGACATGTAGATGTGAGTGTGGGGGCGGGGATGTTTGCTTTTGCACGAGCGCATACATTACAAGCGCAAGTCAGTTTAAATATCAAGCGCATGAAGACTGGAACTTGCGTGTTGTTTTCTGTCAGCCTTACAAAGGTGTATTTTTGTCCCACCAGAGCCTATTTGACCAGTGAGTGATGTAATGAGTGACTGATGTGCTTGTTTAACTGAGAGAACGAGCAGAGAGAGTGAAAGCCCTGGTCGCACACGTGCACTCTCACCGTCTTCAAACTGTTTTGCTCTCTCTCCCTCCCTCACGCATATTAATGAATTGAGTTGAGTGAATATCTTTGAGAATACACGATGGTAAAACATGTTGGGTTTTTTTCTGAACTAGCACTGGTTGTGAATTGTGCTAAAATACCGTTGCCTAGGGTGACCATATTTTGATTACCAAAAACCGGGACACTCGGCCCAGCAAACACATGGCCCAACTCAAATGATACTCGATGTTTACTCAAAGATACCTTATTAATTTCAATACATTTAAAGTAGGTTATGCCTCCTCTGTATGGATAGAAAATTCTTATATTGTTATATGAAAACAAGACAGTTGGTCACCATGCCGTTGCCTTATCTTCTCTGAAAAGCTTTCTACACATTTAGATGACATAAACCACACAATAAACAAACAATAAACAAACAAACAAACAAAAAAAGTATATCTAGTGAAGAAATGTTTTCTGTGTTGAGACAAATCATGTGGGATGTCCTAACCTGCCTGGATATTCAGTGATGACACGTCCGATTCGCGAACTAATGACTCCTTTGAACCGATTCACTTTAATGAATGGTTAAAACAACTGATCTGTCCAACACTGAACTTAAGAGACATAAATCGGAAACACTTTACAATAAGGTTCCATTTATTAAAGTCTAGTTTACTACATTAGTTAACATTCTATTAATATTAGTTTCAATACGGATTTACTCCATGACAAAACCACCCCATTCATTCTAGAATGATTCATTCTTTCCAACCAGAGCTTCAAGTCATCTGATGAAATTGTTTTTATATCGCAATATGTACAGCAGAAAAAAAGGTGAAATGTCTTTTTTTTACCAATATCGTGCAGCCCTAATCCTCGCAATGTGTTTTCTATACAGAGATTTCGACATTGGTAAATACTGGTATCGGCCATAACAGCAATATTAATATCGGTTATCGGTATCGGCATCGGCCACAATTTTCACATCAGTGCATCCCTACTTATGAGTACTGTGAATTCAGACATACTTCTTTTTCACCTCTCTTACGTCCAATTTCAAATGCAGCTTGAAAGAAAGTGCTTCAGCCAAGTAATATTGAGTCAACAGCACTTTTCAATATGTTCTATTATTTAATATTATTTCATATACTATTTTCAATATATGAAGAGTTCAGATGCAAAAGCCTCTAAATGCCATTTGAAATTTTCTTCTTTAATGATGATTTTTTATCAAACTTGTATATTTAAGTTCAGTAATTTCACTTAAATAACAATTAATAGGTAATTATCATTGCCATTTAAGTGAAATCACTGAACTTAAATATACAAGCTTGATAAAAATCATCATTAAAGAAGAAAATTTCAAATGGCATTTAGAGGCTTTTGCATCTGAACTCTTCATATACTGTATGTGCAAAGCATATATGAATCAATTGTGTTATAAAGTCTCAGTGAGCAGGTAATACCGGCTAATTAAACTTTTACTCATCATATTTTTGTCAACAGGATCTGTTTTCCATTTACTACTGGGAAAGAAAGTGGAATACAAGAATGAAACTTCACTCACCCAGCAGTAGTTCAGGTGGTCGGTACCACAGTGTGACGACCCGGTTTGTGTAGCGGTTCCCCTGACTGTTCTTAGCCAAACTAAACGCTCTGGCCAAACCAAAATCAGCCAGCTTCAGAACACCATCTCTGGTGATCAGAACATTGGCAGCCTTCATGTCTCTGTGGAGGATCTGACACAAATATACAAAACACTTTAGTCTGAGCCTAAAAACATGAGTTTTTACAATATTAAGTTACATTTACCTCAGATAATCTGGACATGTAAATAGCCACGTCTTACCTTGTTTCTGTGTATGTAGTAAAGTCCGTTCAGCAGCATCTGCATGACCTTCTTAATCTCAGCCAGGGTGAATTTAACATTAGCGTTGCTCAGCAGTCCAGCGAGGTCATGCTCACAGAAATCAAAAACCAGATAGATGCTGCCCTTATAGCGGTTAAACTGGGTGGCTGGAGAGAAAGAGGCGAGCAGAATAAACTGTTACCGGCATTATAATCATTCAATCAATAGCTGGACATAATGGTCATTAATTGTCTACTGATATAGGTTGATATAGGACTCCCACACTTTTTGATTCATTCATTTTCATTGGTTTTTCATGATTACTGCATTAAGGGCAGTTGACACCAAGGTCAATAACCATAACAATGAGGTTTAATAATTGGCACATTTACTTTAACACACACCTTTTGTTCTGCAGATCTCGATGAGATTCACCACATTCTCATGTTTCAGCAGCTGTAAGATCTTGATCTCCCTCAGAGCTGTGATGGGAAACTGAGGAGAAAAGCAGCAAAACACAGGATGACGTGTGACATCCACATAATCAACCGTACAACGGAGGATTGAGCTGCATGTTCTCACCCCTTCTTTCTCATTCTCCATAAGAACTTTTTTCAAAGCCACATGCTTTCCAGTCTTTCTGTGTTTGGCCTTGAACACTTCCCTACACACAGAAAACACATCAGAGATCCACTAAAACCTCATTATATCAGCCATTACACAAGCATTAATCACTCACCCGAAAGTTCCCTGGCCGATCTTCGCCAGCTTCTCATATTTAGAGAATTCATCACAGAAGGGAAACTCGACCCCATCATAGTATTTAGACATGATGGCCGTCTCTCTGTCCGGCCTAACACACACACAGACAGACAGACAGGACAGGACAGAGTGTTATTAAACACGGTGAGGAGCTCGCATTGCCTTCTGGCATTCTTACATTGAGATAATTACTTAACAATACTCTTACAGACACATTTTGGCAGAATTCTGTTTTAATTAAGACAATATTTAGTCTTTTATGAGGCTGTTTTGGTTGCGTGGGTGATCTCATGTTGTTCATTCGGGCCTGACAGACACAAAACCAGACCCACTCACAGAAATAGTAGCTTTACAGCGTCGGTTAAAAGACTAAAAATATTTAACAAGTACAACTGGGTGCTTGACATGTTTACGATAAACAAAAGTGACGTTTTAATATTTTAAATAACTGATAAGAGATAGAAATGTATTAAAATATTCGTACTTTTCCGCGCCGGCGGAGCTTCCGGTTTTGTCGCGCTGCATCGTTGCTGTTTCTCTGTGGATCCCCAGGACGGATTCAACAGCGGCAAGAAAAACTCTACCGCCTCCTGCTGTCCGGAAGTCTTACGTAAAACTACTTTAGTCAAATGTATTTCAAAACCTTTTCGAAATAGTGATTGTACTATCATTTGAGCATGCATTGTATCATATCAGCTCAACTAGGAATTAAACAACGTACATTTAAAAATATTTAGGAAAAATATGATTGAACAATACAGACCAAACATCTTGACATTGTTTTTATTCAATTTCCATCTGTGGTGATTTTTTTGAATAGCATCCTATGGCACTTTAAGACAAGAGTGGCATCTTTATTGACCAAAATAGTTAGTCACATTTCTTGATATAATTATCAAACTTTCCCAGATAACAAAACCAACCTACAATCTAAAAAAAAAACAAAACAAAAAAAAACATGTTCCATTTGAATATAGCAGTGTCTATTTAGACTAGGACACACTCTCCCATCATAACTACAGTACATACAATTCTACAAAAAAATATATTACACTAATAGTCAGTTTTTATAGACCACCAGTCCTCTGATGTGTATGTGTATGTATGTATATATATATATATATATATATATATATATATACACACACACACACACACACACACAACACATTTAAAATGTTTATTTACTATGAACGGGTGTGGGCACCTCTGTGTTGAAATACTTTGAACATTTCGCATCCACTTGAATGCAAACTTTCCCATACATGTGTTAGAAATTACACATTAATAATATTACATTATAAGAGAATAGTGTTTTATATAGGCACAATTCTTTCAGTGCAACAAAAAAATAACACAAATACTGATGGATAAGTTACCTGACTTTCTATTTCATGAATGAAAAGATCCAGATAAAAACATCAAAATTGAAATGTAAAACAAAGAAGCTTACACAGAAAATGAACTGAATGCACTTTAAAATCAAAGTAAACATGATTAGCTCAAGTAGTTTTGAATTTATGTGCTCTTTACATAAACTGACAAACGCTCAATGTTCGATGCTCTTCCCAAGTCACAACGTTGAATGCATGGATTCTAGAAGAAGCGGTCATGATTTAATTCGGGCAGTAAATCTTCTGAACTAAGACTGAACTGTAGTGTGACAGGGTTTAGGCACAAGGTGGCGCACTTGCTATGTTTGTCAGATGCGCATGTCTCCATTATGAGTTTAAGGAAGGGTCCAAGTGTTTTAAAGCCCCTCCCACCAGGTGTAAGCTACCTGTGATGAGGACGTGTATGTTCACGGCCTCTCGTAACAGTGCAGCTTTCGAGTTTATGCTCGGTTTAACGGGTATGACACATTTGTTTGGGTCTGACAGAACCGAGTCTCTTCCCTGACTGATCCACTGCAGGGCGCTGAGGATGCAGGGAAACACCAGTGTGTCGCTGTGCCTTTCTGCCACTAAAGGCAAACCTCCCCCGATCAGAAGCTCCGCCTCTGGCTTCTTCTCCTGGCCATTCATAATGCGCCAGCTCTGCTGGTTGTCCAGGCAACGTGTGAGCATGTTCTCCACGAAACGTTAAAGTTCTGTTGATCTGAAGGACAGAGTATGTTAGTAAAATACACTGAAGTAACTGACATAAAACCTCATTAGAGACTGGTTTTAATTATTAACAGCCACTTACAAAAGACTCAACTAAAACAAGTCACACAAGTCTGATATTGACATGATATTAAACAAATAAACTGATACTCTAAAAGGGGGGGGGGGGGGGGGGTTCATTTAAAATTGTACTGAAATATTCCTATGCATATTTTCCTATGCATATATTTTTGCGTACACAACGATTATAAATGAGGCCCCATGGGTGTCCAATCCTGCTCCTGGAGGGCCACTGACTGTCCAGAAAAGTTTGGACACCAATTAAACACACTTCAACCTGCTAATCAAGGTATTACTAGGCGGTACTACAAACTTCCAGGCAAGTTTGAGCCAAACACTGCAGGACAGTGGTCCTCCAGGACTGAGTTTGGACACCTCTGGACTAGATCTTTAGATCTCTGACACTGAAAGCATTTCTTACCTGCATTACAGGTCGCTATGGCCTCTGTGATGTTCGGACAGAACACAGCAAAGTCGAAATGACAGGGCTAAAACATATAGCATTTAAAAATGAGTCTCTGGGTTACCTTAGAAGAGTAACATGATAAAAAAGCACGAATTGATAACTCACTGTGAGCAGTTTGAGCATGGCAGCACAGTCTCTCTCTCCTGAAGCGTTGAATAAGAGAACCCTCACCACCGAACCCCTACAAACACACACACAACATTAAACACCAGCTATCTGCAGATATGCAACGTTTAAGAACCACTGCAAGGCTGACCGCAGGTCAGTGTTATTTCATTAATAATATACTATTGTAGCATTAACCATGTATAATAGTTTCTCACTTTTATTTATATATATATATTTTTTTCAGTTTTATATATATATATATATATATATATATATATATATATCATATTTATTTATATATTATAATATATATATATATATATATATATATATATATATATATATATATATATATATCAGTTTTTATTTGTTTTTGATACTTTATTTCAGTTCACGTTAATATAACTTTCATTATAATTCTGTCAGGACCACTATCATCAAATACAATTGACAATTAGCATACAGTTTGGGCAAGAGCAGCAATTACCCCCTTTAGGGTAACAGAACAGAACCAACATGAATGTATTGCACATATCATTAATTATTATTAGTAATTTACAACATAATTAGAGAATTATACACTGATTCAGGAGTAATCAGAATGCCAAATCCTGACTGACGAGAGGAGGGTAATGAGCTCCTGAGAAAGGCGATAGATGCTGATAACACTGAAGCAGCTTATATTTTAATATAGTGATAGGTGCCGTATTCCTATAGGTAGACGTGGATCAACTGGCAACCAAATAGAAGTCCAAATCAATGCAGTTTCAAAGGGCTCTGCATTGATTTGGACTTAAAATATTTGGTTACCATTGAAGTCTATTGAGTGGAGAAAAATATCTGAAATGTTTTCCTAAAAAAAAAAACAACAACAAAAAAACTTAATTTCATTTCCACTGAAGAAAGAAAGACATGAACATCTTGGATGGCACTGGGGTGAGTAAATTATCAGGAAATTTTCATTTTGAGGTGAACTAATCCTTTAATCATTTTACAAATATATTTGTTTTAGTTAACAATAACATCCCTGCTGTAGGTTCTCTTTTGTACTGTTACTGTATGTTTAAAGATTTCAGTCTTGAAGCCATCAATCATACAAGGAATATTATAAAACAGAAATAAAAATAAAGATCAAGGCCTTCTCACCCAGCATTTCTCTCATGATGTGTTGCGATCTCATTAAACCAGCGGACGCAGGCCTGCATGCTGCGTGTGGTATGAGCTCCGTCCAAGAAATACGTCACAGGGCCGTGTTTTAGCGTCTGATTGCGCCCAGGCCACTCAGTCTCTGCAAGACCTGTCAAAACATCAT
Organism: Pimephales promelas; assembly: GCF_016745375.1. Next base: position 11,177,829 of record NW_024121876.1, on the reverse strand, counting down.
TTATTGTATATTGGCTTAATGCATATTTGACTTAAAGACCATTTAGTAATAGTGTAACATAGTGGTTCAATATCTAGGCTACAGCAGTAAATGTGACATTTTGAAAAAAATCAGGCAAAAACGAAATTTGTTTGGCGGTTCGGGAGTTCGAAACGGCGTGGTAAACACCTTTGTACTGCGATTGGTCCATGGTGATGATGTAACACGTAGGTGTGGCTCTAAGGCTCTGCCTTATTTTAAAAGGAAATATTCTCCAGTTTATCTTCTGTTCAGTTAAGGTCAGATGCAAGCAAAAACATAAATACACTGCAGAGCTGTTTTATAGTAAAACATGAAGTTGTAATTCTAATTGAAAGCAATACTAATTGTTTTCACGTTTAATTCTGTAAAGCTGCTTGCATTTAAACAATCCATTGTACAAAGTGCTGTATTAAAGGGGAACTGTAACGAAATAGGAAGTAAAGGGGATATAACAGATGTGTTATCATTGTTATTTGTGGTAGGACACTTAAAATTACTGAAGTAATTACAAGGGGGAAACAGTGATGTCAGTTTGTTGTTTTGTTACTAGGGTGCAGGCATCTTGAGCTTCAACACTCCGTGATGTCACTGGGATGATAGGCTACCTTGACAGCTCCAGCAAAATATATATGTGACCACGGCGGGTCCTGTCTTACAAGTCCTCTTAGTTATACTCACAAGATACTTATTACTGTGATTTCAGCCGCTTTCAAACAGTGTAGCCAGTTTAAATTTGACGAGTGCACACGCCTTAACGCAATGCACAGACAGCCAGTGGTCACTCACAGTGCGTGCACTAAACTAAATTCTCTTTATCGTCATTTAGGCCTATGTCACACTTCCTGCTTCCGGAACTCGGAGTAGGGATACAGAACTTCCGGTTAACAGTATTTCTCGATAAGGATTTAGATTATCAGCTCTAATGTACCATGCGAGGTAGACTGACCACGAGCTATGAGGTTGTGAAACAAAGGTTTTTGCTTTCATATGAAATCAACCTTGTTTAAAGGGATACTCCACTTTTTTTGGAAATAGGCTCATTTTACCACTCCCCCAGAGTTAAACAGTTGAGTTTTACCGTTTTCAAATCCATTCAGCCGATTTCTTTTATATTTAGAAAAATATCAGTAACCAGACAGTTTCTGGTCTCATTGACTTCCATAGTATATTTTTGTCCTACTATGGAAGTCAATGAGACCATCGGCTGAATGGATTTGAAAATGGTAAAACTCAACTGTTTAACTCTGGGGGAGTGGTAAAATGAGCCTATTTCCAAAAAAGTGGAGTATCCCTTTAAACAACATGTTTTATCCACAATCTTATAAACAAAAACTACACTACCCAAAATCCTAAGCGTAGCAGCAACGTCTGCTGATTGGCCCAACTCGCTGTTAACATAGAAACGTTTACCTTACTGGCGAACTGCTAGAGCTACCCGCGTACCGGTTTGCTCTGCATCAGGAGGACGTAGACAGCCAGCTTTCACGCTTTCCCACTTGAAAGTTTTAATTTACCATCCGAACCACATCGTCATATGTGACTTCAGCCAGGTTGCGGAGAGATTTGGCCCAGCGGTATCTATAGGACTCCACCATTGTAAAAAGCCAACCAGAAGAGCCATATCCCTACTAAAAGACGTACTTCCGGTCTTCAATTTTTTCGTGACATAGGCCGATTGCATTTAAAGTGTCAAAAACACAACGCTCTATGTGTATCAGTATATTCTATCTAGAACCTTGCAGTGCTGTAGTTCTTAAAGTGACAGCAGTCTATATAAGAAGCATTATATGGTTCATTCATACAGTGAAGAATATGCTGTTATATTTGATGATTCAATTTCTTATATGCTGTTTTAGTGTTAACTTGTACAGTTCTCCGTCAATACTGTAAAAATCAGTCATTTCAGTCAGAGTAGCAGGAGAGTAGCCTGACATAACGTTACTAGCCAACAGTGGTACCATGCCAGTGACGTCATCGAACACAGCTGCGCTCTAATAACAACAAATGTTCATTTCAACATTAGGAAAAACTTCATATATATTTAGTTTTAACATTAATTTTGAATTAATTTGTTTACAACTTTAATAACAAACATGTTATTAATATATATTTTGTTCGTTTCAGTTCCCCTTTAATAAACGTGACTTGACTGGAGAGCCGAATCACAGAGCTGGTGCAAACAAATCCACATTTCTATGATCAGATGCTTTCTTTACTGCAATTTCTCAACATTGTAAATTTTTGTTTATTTTGTTATTAAAAGGAAAGCATGCAGCACATATTTACATATTCATCTAAATGCCACTCTCATCAGCAGCGCACAGCATTGGGATGTTTGCTAATAGTATATCGCCGCTCAGGTATTTTTCTTACCCCTATGTGGAGAATGAAAAAGGACTTCACTGTGAGTATTTCGGAGCCTTGAAAAGCAACTGCCTATGTAGGCAGTAGACATCAAGGCTGCTCACTAGGTTTTAGAATACAAGGCTGTATAGTGTGTTTTTACAGACCTTTTATCATTGCAGGACTAGGCTGGAAAGCTGGAGCTGGACTCACACCGCCGAACTTCACTAGAGATGATGACGATGCAGGATCTGAGAACAAACAGTTAATTAAATCACTATATAAGAGATGTGAACAAATCTACAGAGACAGAAACACACACCTGTCAGGACATGTCTCTGCAGCCAGGTGTGTGAGAGCTGTAGAGCCAGAGAAGCGTTACTGCGCTGATGGTGACCAGCTAAACCCAACCTGAGCGAGCCCTCGCTCTCATACTCATCCAGATCAGGACACACTGACAGCGAACACTGAGAGAGAAAAACAGAGGACAATGACCACGTTTACATGCAGCCATTAACCCGTTTAAAACCGGGATATTAGCAATAACCCGGTCTCGAACGGCCATGTAAACACCGGCAAAAACCCGAATATGATCATATCCCGGATTTTTAAAAACTGGGATATTATACCTGGGGTACCCCTTTTCTAACCTGAATTTTTGTTCATGTATCGGCATTTCCCCATAGTGATTTGTGTTCTACGCATGTTCGATTCACAAGGAATCTTGGTCTTTTGAGTAGAGAAACTTCTCAGCGCATAAAAAAAAATCAACGTGCAGAATACATAAACATGGCGAGACCAGGCGAGACACAGCACAGCACAGTTTTGGAGCGAGGTCAGTAACGTTACCAGCATCAAAGCGCAAACAAAGGCGATCGCTATCTGCCCTGAACTATTCAAATCCACGTGCTGCTGTTGTTGTCTTTGGATACAGGAAGAAGAATCGGAAATGACGAATATTGCGTTTAAAGGTTGTCCGTACGTCTAGACACTAACCGCGTGTCGCGTTTACATCGGGATATTGCAATTCCGTGTATACATGAGAAACTCTCTCTGCTCACGCATGTAAACGGGTTATTCCTAATGTTTCAGAAACCCGAATAGTGACCTTAACCCGACCATAACCCGAAAAATGGCTGCATGTAAACGTAGCCATGGTCAGCAAATTGTGTATCTGCAGTATGTTCGTATTTCTTACCCCAATTTCTTCTGCTCTCTCTTGAAGCACCTTCATGGACCCATCAGGCTGTTTGACTGTGAACGCAGGAACCCCCGGCTGCAATAAACACACATACACTGAATACCTTATAACACACTCAGTTTTTATAGTTACAACACACAAATACTCACCTTAAAAATCCCTCCTTTCTGCCAGGCAATTTTCTCAATGGTATCTCCCAGTAAGCTGGTGTGATCTATGCCCAAAGAGGAGATCCCACACACCCAGGGATGCCTAGGAAACACAAGAGACATTTCAACAAATTAAATCTTTAAAGTGAAGCAAGTAATTTCTTGTAAATATTTAAAGTGCCCTTATTATGCAATTTAAAGGTTGCTAATTTTGTTTAGAAGGCTCCTACAAACGGGTTACATGGATATGTAAAAAAAAAATGTAAAAAAAAAAATATTTCATTTCTCATAATATGCATTGCAGAATCAACTCTTTCATCAGTGTCTGAAACAGTATGATAAAGGATTCAGTCCCTTTTCAAACTCCTCTCAGAGAGCTTACTCTGCTCTTATTGGTCAAATGGCCCAGTTAGTCGTGATTGGTCTACTGCTTCCTCAGAGCTTGATACACAGTGATACGAACAGTAACAATGGCATAATTTTTACCGTATTGATTCAAGTCCGAGACCTCATCTATTGGAAGAGCATGCAAAGTGGATTTGCTTTGCCACCAGAAAACAGTGCCAACTCTCATGTTGACAACATGAACCAAACTCTTTCAGACCTCATCAGCAACAACTACAGTGTTTGAGGGCGATTCGAAGTAGATGTTTTACGCAAGTGAATGTTACAAACCTTTATAGGTTCGTGGAATTACTGACGACGCGTTTCAGGCAGTTTAGAATCGGATCTTTCTTTTAGGAGACAATAACTTTATTTGTTGTGCACTTGATTGGTGATGATTGGTTTGATATGGCTAATGAGGATACAATTAAATTATGAAGAATGCAGATCAATGATTGGTTGATTTGAGAGGAATGCGTCACGCTTAATCTATAAAGCCAGACGGATGAAGATGAAACGGTTGAAACTAGGCTAACGCGGCACAAAGAGAGAATTAGACACGCTACACTGAAGCAGATGGGAGGGAGACTAGAAAACAGCTCTGGTACCTAATAATATTGGTGCAGTCATACGCTCCACCGATCCCCACCTCGAGGACAGCCAGATCAACCTGAGCGAGACATGGAGAAATAGAGAATTTAGCTCAATTAATAACCAGCATCTATAATAAACAACAACTGTCATGATCTTTGAAACAACTTATTAAACTTTGACATTGATGATAAAAGAGTGCTAAAAACAATCACTATTAAATGCTTGAGCTGAATACATGTGGGTTCCATTACGTGCTCAATGTTATAATAACTAAATAAATAGTTGCACACCTTCTCCTGAAGAAAGACGTGGAAGGCCAAAATGGTGAGAAAGCGAAAATAAGCAGGCATGCTGCCTCCATTGGCATCCTGAAAGGTCAAACAGAAACTCTTATGACACAAAAGTCTTTTGCACTTTTAGATACAACTCATATTACTGCTGTGCTTTGCCATTTAAGTAGGATACATGAATGTGAATGTTCACAGACGCATTTTAGGTTCAAGTGTCTGAACAAACGACATTGTTTCCATCCTCACATGACTGACATGCTGTTGTGATTATGCAATTATGTGACCAGAAGCCTCACATTTACACTTAACACAATTAACATGGTACAGACACAAACCCATAGGAGCAGTCAGCAGGAAACACGCAATCCTTTCATAGGAATTATAGCATTAGCACTGTGTAGAGAAAGCAACCAGATCATTGTATAAAGCTACTACGATGTACTAGTATTAACACGTATATTAATCTTCTTCGAAGGGAAAAAGCTCAGACATATGCACATTCTCACTCAAAGGAATTTAAAGGGTTCATGTTCAATTATTTTGTATACTTTCTTGCACCAAAAGTGTTCATAACACTATTTTACATGGCCAGGCCACTTCCTATCCTCTCTCAGAGACAGAACCAAACAGGCTCTTTTTGTAACTGTACTTCTAATATTAAATTATGCATCTTTTTTCCCACTTTCATCATATGTTAATGTGTTCAGGATTGTGTCATAGCCATGGTGATTTATGGATTTTTACCATTAGTTTTTACAAATGGTCTGGTGTATAAACATAAACTCCTTCCCAGTTACACAGTTTGAGTTGTGAAAGTTGCATATTGACAAAAAGGAGGGAGGGAGGGAGAAAAATAACATCCGGCTCACCTTTGTCTCTTCCAGTCGCCCGTACACCTGCCAGAAATATTTGGTGAAAAGCTCTTTTCCTATTGGCTGCCCGTTGATTCTGATTCGCTCTCTCACTTGCACCAAATGAGGTGAACTAAAAATCAAGACGACATAGAAAACAACCAACTGACATTAGATAATGCAGTATCTGTAACGACTTTACTACAATGTTTGTTTAAGCCCTTTAAAACGTCTGAAGTCTTACTGTGAACAATGGTCAATGATTATGTAAATCATTAAGCTTAAGATAAAGTTCAACTAAACAAAACATATCGGTTAGGACAGATCGATTACATAATGTGCAAGGTAATAATGACGCAGTGCATAGCTTTACTTTTTACTCTGAGAGCTGGTTGATTTAAGTGGAAAGATCAAGCAAAGTTCAGCATGAACTTATATGTTTGTGCATGAATGAACAGTAGTTACGCAAAACTCCCCACCACTCCCACAATCACTACATAATGACTATACACACCCTTTATCTCCAAACACTGCATTATTTTGACTGGTTATAATACCTGTAGAATCCAGTGCGGAAGCCATAGTTTCTCAAAATCTGTTCTGTAAAGGCACACGTTGAACCCTGAAAATAAAATAAAAATTCAGCGTTTCACTGAACTTTTGTAACTTGATTCAGTTATTAATTCCTCAGTGAACTTGTTTACCTTTCCTTTTGTTCCAGTTACGTGAATAATATTGAGACGATCAAGGTCTTCTACCTGATGACACACAGAACACAACAGTTAAAAGGTTATTTACAAAAGTAACCTGAAATTAAAATACAGATTTGAACATGTTTCAACAAGTCAAGAGTAGGACGAACTTGGTTTCACGATGCAAAGCAGAGTTGAGTTGTTTTTAGTTCCTGATGTGCCGTCAGGCATAAATGTACCATTTATAATGGCTTCATTGTTTTTATTTTAATTATATGAATAACATTAAGCTGTTTTTGCACTGTGATATCAGACTTATAAATCATTTAAGTATCATTTTGTTTACATTGAGTTGCAAATAATAATTGACAATAATTAAACAACCTTTCATTTATAAAGCATTTAATTCACTGTATTATCCACAAATGGGCTTTACCACATTACTTAATATACAAAATAATATGCAAATGCAATGTAATTATAGAAATGTACTGTACACATATATACTCAAAAGAAACAAATATTTTGATACAATATTAATTGAATTCACTAGAAAATATTTGAAAACCAAATTGGCATATTATCTACTCACCAAGATTTTAAAAAGAAATGTTAATCGGCAAAAGGGGAATGGTTATTTGCCAAGTCTGATAGCAAAAAGCCAAATAAAAGCTGATTTGTTAGCATAAACAGTGATCAATCATACAGTTTTCATGATATAAAACCATTCTTACTGCGATGAAAGGATTTTGGTCATACCGTCATGAGTAATTTTCGTGTCGGGAAGCTGTGTTTGATACCTTGAGTCCTGCCCGCTGGAGAAAGCCTCTCATGGCCTGCAGCTGGAGCTGAGGATGACCTCTCTCTCTCTTCACCTGCTCCAGAGCGCTGGCGTTTGTCTGGAGTGTGTTGAGGGTGCACACCGCATCCTGAAAGACATTCATCATAACGCTACAGCTGGATCTCAAAGACTTCATGCCATCTCAACACCTCAAACACCAACCCATGGAGAAAAACACCACCTCTGGAGCTTGAGAACATTTCATGTTTACATCAAATCCAGATTTATGACTCGCATTACATGTGCTGCTGAAAGTAAATTCATAGCTAGATATCCATGTGGAGCTCTAGTCTCTACAAACTGAGGCTTTACTGTTGCTTTGATAGACACACTGAACTTCTGAACTCTTTCATAATATGTGTTTAGTCAATGTTTAGCCAGATCTGGTGTATGCACTACAATCCTATTACAACTGACAAATGAAAACTAAATGTTTTTATTGCTAAATGTTTTGGTTGCTGAAAGTGATCAGATGAATCATACAAGCAACTGGCAAATATAGGCTATATTGTAAGATGAGGTGAATCTAGACTTGACCCTATAACAAATACAAGGGAAATCTCAGACAAAAATCAAATTAAAAAGTTTATTAGTAATTTTGTTGTAGGCTACATACTCTATATATATATATATATATATATATACACCCCTATATATACACTTATGCACAACATAGATTTTTTTACCTTGTTTTTTTTTATATTTCCCGTTTTTTCTAATAACATTTGTCCACCTTATCACTCACACACATAACGTTACAGCACTTTGTAGGCTATAACGTTATATTCCAAATGCAAAAAAATTATGCCAATAAAGCTTTGTTGACACTGACTATCTGACTAAACTGCCATCTAATTATTTAATAGATATAAGAACACATCCAGCACAATTATGAATTAAATAATATCTATTTTCTTCACACACATGCATTTAATCCTCAGTTATGGCTGCCTGCACACTGAGCACATGGCCTGAATAAAGGTTTTCTGGCAAGCAGTTTTGAAAGTTATTGCATAACCGAACTTGTATAATTATGTTGTTGTTACTAGTACTTTTAAAGTAAAGTATAATTTAAAGTTTTCTGTCATCCAAATAGTGACAAGTTTCAATTAACTGGTAACAACTTGTTCTAGTTAGTAACCAGTAACTGTTACTTGTTACTAAGTAACGTTACTTAAGTCAATAGAAGCAAAGAAGCCAGCAGTATCTCATAAGTAAGCGTTAATAATATTATACACATACAATAACAATAGATAGTAATTTATTATTATGGATAATGTTGTACGGCTGGTCGTAAGACCTCAATGGAGTCACTCAATGGAGTCAAAATTGCCGCTCTTTGAATTAAAAAAACTTAACGGCTGTCGGCTGATGTAACAACTGTCATGGATGAATCATCGGCGTGCGTTCGGTTTATCTGTTAATACTTTTTTATGAGTCAAAAACTTTCCAGCCCAAAGTCCGAAATAAAGTGCACAAACGTACCATTTTTTGTATTAATTCCCATAAATACGCATAACGTTTAGACAAGGGAATTGAAAAGCTTTAACGTTACCTGGTAGTCCATTCTTCGGAACCGCGGAGCAGCTTTTGTGCTGGAGAATCTCGGTGACACTCCGCCGGTCGTGCACAGTTCGGTCCACGCGCGTAAACGCGCCAGCGCGCGGAACAGGCGCATCGTGAGGACCCGTAGAGTGCAGGAAGCAGCACCAAATTTGGGGAGTTTTCCTGTCAATATGGACCTCGCGTCATACCACGCCTCCTTTCAGCTCACCATACAGATTTCACCAGGATTTCACTACTGTTTGTTATTATTGCCAGTGCGAATGACAACAATCTGATGGATTCGGATAAATAGAGAAGAATTGAATGATGATGTGTGATTCGAGGAAGGCGGTTTACAAAGTCAAAAGGCTGCAAAAGCGGGCAGTTGAATCCGCATAACATTTCCAGTTCGCTGGCGATTAAAACCACAGCAGACATCCTGTTTTAACCAGGTTGCGTGCTGCATGTTTAAAAAAATGGAATTCTCTAGTTTGCCATGCAATGCTGCCGAAACGCTGCTCACGTGTCAGCTGTCTTCTAGAGCAGAAAACCTTGTGCAATGTGCACAGAACACATCGTACTGCGCATGCGTATTATCGCATATAACACTGCACCGCCGCCTACTGGGCATGGCAGTTTCATGACATGTTTTAAATTTAATTAAAATTAATTAATATATTTTAAGTAGAGCTGTGCAAAAATTGATTGCGATTAATCGCATCCAAAATAAAAGTCTGTGTTTACATAATATATTTGTGTGTGCTGTATATAATTATTTTGTATATATAAATACACACACATGCATGTATTTAAGAAAATGTGTTATTCATATATAAAATATTTATATTTATATAATTTAGATTGTGTGTATATATATATATATATATATATATATATATATATACAGAATTTAAGCGCAAATAATTCTTAAATATATACATGCATGCATAGGTATTTATATATACAAAATAATTATATACAGCACACACAAATATATTATGTAAACACAGACTTTTATTTTGGATGCGATTAATCTCAATTAATTTTTGCACAGCCCTAATTTTAAGGTAAAGTTAATTACACTATAATTATGTTAATTAAATATTCACAATCACAATCAGGAAGTAAAGTGTAAAAACAGGGTTCTCAGTTACTTCTGGACTGGAGATCTGTGTTCCTGCAGAATATAAGTCTATTTCGGTATTCGGATCAAATTTTTTAAACAAGTTAAAACATATTTTAGTTTCACTGGACTTTTGCAGATGTGTTCTAGCAGGGTTTGAACTTTGAACTCAAGAAGGTTTGGGTTTGATAACCTCTCGCTCGAGTTTGATAAATGGCCAGTAGATGTCGCCAAAAGACACAGGATGAATATGAATCTAGACAGAAGACCCACATTTTGATTGACTGTCATATTCACCACATAAACATGATTTGTTTCTAAAAAATATTTAAAACAAAGTGTAATTGTTTGTTAAATTATTTCAGGGTTGATAAGAGATGTAATAAGAGATATATATAAGAGATATAATCAGTTGCACTGATTATAATTAGTTCACTTTATAATAACAATGTACAATATCTTTACATGACACTGCCAAGTTTCTAAATTGTAGCGTGTTAAATGTATTGTGCTGTGTTGTCATGTGACGTGTGCATGCACTGTAAGATTTGCTATTTAATTTAATTGTATAGGCCTGTTATATGCAATGACAATAAAAGGAAATTGAATTGAATTATTCCTCAGAAGGTAATAGGTACGATGAAAATGAAGAATGTTTTCTCCGTACTATAGATGACACAAAATCTCATCTCAGCACTCAGATGAATGGCTATGCTATTCTTAATTTTGTCGTTTCATCTGAATAACAATATGTGAGATTTAGTCAGCTGAGACACTTAAGTTATCTAACTTTGTGTCTCTGGAAAATAGTGATATAATATCATATCGGCGGTGCGGCGATAGCTACTGCTCATCAATATCATGTTTTTTTGCATCTATTTGTTAATGAGGGATATTTGTTGTAAAATATATAGTTTTTTATTTTGAAGTAAAAGGTTAAAATAAGATTTTATTGGCACAGAAGTGCCACTGGCATGTTGTTAGTGTTATTATTTTTTCAATTGAATAATTATTGTAATTAATGGGTTTATTATTCATTCAGTAGGCTATTTCTATAAATTAAAGGGGTGGTAAAATGGCATTTTCACAAGATGTAAAATAAATCACTGATGTCCCCAGTGTGTGTGTGTGTGTGTGTGTGTGTGTGTGTGTGTGTGTGTGTGTGTGTGTGTGTGTGTGTGTGTGTGTGTGTGTGTGTGTGTGTGTGTGTGTGTGTGTGTGTGTGTGTGTGTGTGTGTGTGAAGTTTTAACACAAAATACCCCACAAATATTTTAGCATGTTAAAGTTGTCACTTTTTGAGGGTTTGCAAAAACGCACTGTTTTGTGTCTGGCCCTTTAAATGTAAATGAGCTGATACAGCGGTGGGGTTTCAAGAGCTCACGTGTGTTAGCATTCAATTTGCATGAATATCTTCATTTAAAATATGGGTAATTAAATAAGTAAATATCCATATGCCTGTACAGAATAATTTTACCTTTCAGATAAATCTCTGAACTGATCTGTCATTAGTTATTGAATTATCCAACTAAATAGTCCAAATATAAAATTTCAAACAGTATAGTTGATCTTTGTATTTTACATTATTGACGCTTTTTAAAAAAATTGTTTCAGTTTATTACCTATATAATAACCCTATAATTGACAATAGTCAATTTATTACCCAATTACATTACATTAATTATAGGTACCAATAATAACAGCCTATAATGGCAGATATGCATCATCATCATCATCATGCTAAACTTATCTCTGAATACGTTACTGTTTAAAAGTAAATCATTGTTCTTCTTAACGTGGGGGAACATCTCACCCTACATCAAAATATACATTAGTGGGGTTGGTATTGAGAGGTGATGGCATAGCTGAAGGCTGGCAGATCAATGAAGGGTTCCTCGTGGCTTCATCCAGAGGTTTATCTTCCTCATATACTCACTGCTATACAGTGACCCATGGGTTAATAGAGCAGACGTGCGTTTGTACATCCCATTATCAGTGCAGGACAAACAGTGAAGGTGAAATTCCTGAGAAAAGCCACATATCAAGAGATGATCAAAGTAACTACTAACAACTCCGTGTTAAAGTTGTCCAACCATGTGATGACATTTAGCCCGGTGTCTTTTTGCTTCATTACTTGCTAAATCCATTCCCGTGATGAGATCCGTCGATTAGCCTACTGAAATGGAAAATATGCGAATCAGCTCTGGTTATCTTTTTGAAAGAGGCATATGCCGTGATAGTGAGCAATTTAAATAATGACCAGTCATTCTCCCGTTCACCTGCGTGCAAACACGGTTTATCTCAGCGAAACATGTGAGGGAAAACGTTAACGACAAGACTAGATGTCAAGGATTAGGTCAAAGAATTACAAGAAATGACAATATTGTGTTCTGCAGCAACAGTGGACGTTTTCAGAACTTTTGCTATGTTCTGACAGGGTTATTTCTCATTAACACGTTTCATTTTAGGCTGTTCCAGTAACGTATTGACGTCCGTTCAAAGTGTTCTGGCCTTTAATCATGTTCTCAAAACCTAGGTTAGCACAAACCGTATACATCATTGGTAACACTTTACAATAAGGTTCGTTAGTTAATATTAGTTAACTACATTAGTTAATATGAACTAATAATGAACAGCACATACGGCATTTGTTAATCTTTGTTAATGTTATTTTCAACATTTAGCCTACTAATACTTGATTAAAATCTTGCTAACATTAATTAATGCACCGTGAACTAACATGAACAAATGATGAACAGCTGTATTTTCATGAACTAACATTAACAAAGATGAACAAATGCAGTAACAAATGTATTGCTCATGGTTAGTGCATGTTAGTAAATACATTAACTAATGTTAACTAATGAACCTTATTGTAAAGTGTTACCACATCATTCATGTAACTTTTTTCTGAAATATTATTAAGGCATTTCTTGAATAGGGGATTATCACCCTTCCGGGTTTCATGGGCGGGATTTGTCAACTTTGTGCATTTCCACTTCCGACGAAGGCTATATATGTCACTGCTCTGTTCCACTTTGTAAATCTAACCAACAACACCAACCCTACTTAAGTTTTCATGGATTCCCGACTGAATTGAGTATAAGGAAGAACTGGATTAAAACTTTAAAATAAAACAAGGTAGCGCGTTTGTTTGCAGCCGGCACTTTAGTGAATCAGACTAATTTACCAGGGATGCCGTATAAATAAACTTAGTGTAGTCCATCATCAGTTCGCCAGCGAGATCGGTGATTCAACGGAAGTGGCAGTGCACAAAGATCACTGAATCCGGAAGTCCTGCGTATGTCCAGCGTGATAATCCCCTATTGTTATTGTATGTTTCGTGTGTCGTTGAATAGAAGAGAGGCTCTTGGGAGCGCATGTAACCGTCACATTCTTTTGATTTTCCCAGCAAAAACATCCCGAGCCATTAAAAAGCTTTCAAATAGAAAACCTAAAATTTTTAAGCTTCTTTACAAGCTGTTCACACATTGGTCTTGTGGCTGCTCAGTTTTCCTACAAAAGCTGTTGGATAAGGGAACGTTCCCATCCACGCTTAAAGTCTACAAAGTTGAAGTTGACAAAGTAGCGTTCCGTAGCGTAAGCTAAACTCTAAACTCTAAAAGCTAAGCTAAACTCGTAAAAGAACGTCTCAGTTACCTAACGTAACCTCGGTTCTCTCTAGAAGAGGGAACGAGTATTGCGTAACCTGCCGTGCTCGCGCCACAAGCGTTTTTCACTTTTGTCGATGAAAACCAGAGAAACAGCCTCCGAGCCCTGCTTATATATGCTAAGCCACGCCTATACTGGCGGGTTATGACACTGTGAAGGTGCGAGCGCCCTTCATTGGACATGATGTCACGTCGGGCTCAGTGGTAGGTTGCTGCAGTTCCCTATGAGCACGCTATACCCTGCTAGGTCTGCTAGCTGCTGCACTGCGTTGACAATGAATACAAAATTAAGGATAGTTTTTTGGCTTCAATATCTCGAAAATACAAATCTTTCCTGTTGCGTAAGCAAAACGTATGCTCATTCCTTCTTCTAGAGAGAACCGAGGTTACATTAGGTTACTGAGACGTTTTATTTCTCATTTCTTTTTAGTTAACTGGTATCAGTCTCAGACATGTTTGCCAGTATTTTATGGAAAACTACTTAGGTTGTTCCATATTCTCATGCAATACAGTATATGGAGGGAGAAAGATCGTTCTGAAAATGAAAAGCATGAAATGGTGCAATGACAATTTTGAGTTGCGAACTCAAGGTCAACTCAGTGGTTCTCAACCTCTCCTGCAGGGACCCCCTGACAGGCCATATTTCTGTTTTAACCCTGAAATGGCACACCTGATTCAATTAATTAAAGGCTTAATGAGTAGTTGACTAATTGATTAATTGACTCATTTCTACTTCCTACTCTAAGGAATCATTAAGCCTTTAATTAATTGAATCAGGTGTGCCATTTCAGGGTTCAAACAGAAACATGGCCTGTCAGGGGGAGAGGTTGAGAACCACTGGGTCAACTGATCACTTTTTACAATGCTAAGAAGACCAAACTATTCAAACCTGTCTGAGATTGATATCCAATCCTGCCAGTTATCGAAAAAGATATGAGAAATAAAACAAACAACTCTTTCTTTGAAAAACTAAAATCTGAATGCTTATTGTAATGAAATCCTACTGATAACTTGCATAATAATTTGTAATACAGATTTCAGTTAGCTGGGATGTTGTTGGATTCGGACGGGAGATCATTCACGCTCTAGCGAATTCCCTTGATCTCTTGAAGGTCAGAGATTACAAGGACTAGAACACATCTCTGGCATGGGCTTTTATCCAGGTTAAACCCAGATTCCTGGTTCAGGTTCTGTTACATATCCGTGTTGGCCTGGAGAACTTTGACCTCAGAGGGAGATTCTGGAAGGTTTTTTTTTGTTTACTTTTTTTTTCGGGAATTAGAGAATTATTGGCCATTTTTTAAACTTAAATCTATTCACATAAAAGTGTAAATCAATTTAATCCAAATCCACATATTCACAATGTATACGCATATACATACTAGGCATGTGTGTGAGTGTCCTTAAGCAAGTGTCCCTCCCTACCTTATTATTTCATTTCTTTATAGTGAACAATATTCCTGTGATTGATTCAGCATGTAAAAGGTCATTTAAATGCATCACACCATGAGAATGAGTTTTAATAATTGCTTTAATTTGCCCATCGCCTCACAGTGCTACATGGTGATTCCCTTTTACAGAACAGTGATCAACTGTTAATCTCATTATTGCCTGTAGCGTCATCGTTATAATCAGAGTAAGACAGCTTCCAGAAGAGAAAAAGAGGACAATAAATACATCTCAACAGGTTTAAAAAAAAACAAAAAACAAGTGTGCATCTAAAAGAAACGATAAATGACGTCCTCTCTCACATGTCTCTCTACGACAGTTTAGTCCTTGAAAATGCAATTTGATTCAATCAAAAGTAATGGAAGACATTTTAGATGATGAGATGATGATAAACAGACCTATGTACTGTAACTGTACTGTACTGTGACCTATGTAACACTGACTTGTGTGTCTATATTCAAGTTTTAATGACTGTGGAATTATACATTATGATAGTTAAAGGAGCTGTATGTAAGAAATGTATTTCAAATAAAAAATAAAATGGCCCTGATAAGTCACTAGACATTAAGAAATCATGTTTACTTCAAATACTTATATCACTGACAACAGTAGTCCAGCCAGGATATTGTCATTTAAAAAGTGAAGTTGCAGCCCTCAACTGATGTTGATGTTGTCATGTTGTGTTTTGCTCTGATGCTCCACCCTCCACATATCTACCAATCACAAAGTCAGTGGTTGCCATCTGGCAACCTCGAGTCAGTGGGAGGGGGAGGGGATACACCGGTCTACAGTAATTTGAAAGTGATTGCAGTACCAGTTTTGGCCACAATCTTACATACAGCTCCTTTAATATTACACCCGATTTGCTGACTAAAATATCTTTGTGCTGAACGTAAGAGAAGTGATCTTTCTTGAATGGCAGCATAGGTTCTCACACACACACACACGAAAACAAGGAAAGTTGCATATTGCTGTCACTTTGGTGCAGCTGTTCGACATTAAATCTTAATATCAAGTCCTCACACCTCTCATCTCAGTATAAAAGACGTCTCTATCTACAGCATTACTTCTTTTAAAAAAAAAATATATATAATAAAAATATCCAGACAATAAAATCACCATAAATCATCGGTAAATAGTAAATACATCGAACGTAATCACATTGAAAGTGTCCGCCCTGTTATCGATTGTCATTTATGATCGAAGAAACAGATCTTGAGTTCACAAAAGGGCAGAGGGAATTTCATAGACAGAAGAATGTTGAAGAGGCATCCAGCGCGGTGGCCACTCTTCCGGTCACGTGACTTTAAGATCCGTAACGTACTGCATAGAGAAATGCTTCACTCAAATAAGTGCCTGGCACCTACAGTGTCCATTACAAGAGGTAGAACTAGAAAATGATAGTCAAATCGAGTGTTTTCCACTTTTTAAGCACAGGAAAGTTTTAAGTAGGCTAATTGTGTCATTAAAACCAAAGTTTCCCTTATTGGGATAAGTAGTTGCACCCACAATTGTGGTTTAGAAATATAAGCTTAAATACGCAAAGTATCAAAGAGAACGGAGATACTAATACAAATTTGTTCATAGACATTTAAAAAAAAAAAAAATTGATCTAATGTGCTCATTTGAATGAAGTGCAGTTATTTGGCCAAAAGAAAAACTCAAACTGCAAATTAATGTTATACAATTGGATGCTACATTATTAAGACTGATTATGTCACCATTCTTGTATATTTTCTGCTTCTATATTATATATTTTATAATATAATTATATATTATATTATAAAATATTATGGTTATAAAAAGTATTTGAAATCTATTGGAACAAAAATCAGTCTGGACCCAGAACTTAAAACTAAAACGATAGCAAACTCCGCCTCCACCCCCCAAATAAAGTAGGCTAATGCTACCAAAATGTCAGGAGGACATAAAGTTTTACACTTTTTAGTTTGTATTTGTGCAGCTATAGGTTGTAGTGTTGAAATGACATACATCAATTAGTTTAGACTTTAAAATGAAACTTTCAGAAAAGTTTTTCATTTTCAAACCATCATCTGGACCTAAACGTGTGTACACCTAAACAAGTGTTTAAAGGGATGTTTCAGAGGATGGAGTTTTCCAGAAGAATGTGTTGTTGTCCGAGTCCAAATCGATTCTGATCTGAGGCATCATCTTCTTAAAAGGGTTTAAATCCTGACTAGGTGAAAGCAGAAGAAAGAAATCTGTAAGATATTTAAAAATATATAGCCTTGCATACACACAAAAACATGTGAACTCATAGGCATGCATCATTTATAATGTTAATTGATTTAATTGACTGTCTTAAGGCCATGCATTAGACCAGCACTAAAGCCCAACATAAGACCTACTGCCTCATGTTCATACAGTTATCTTAACTGCCTTAACCCGAACCCTTAACCTAACTATAACATTATCCCTAAAGCCAAGTCTTGACCCTCAAACGGACCCTTAAAGGGGTCTCAGAAAGTTAGGAAAGGTCCTCACTTTACTCACTCTGATGGTCTAAAAATGGTCCGCACAAAGACAAGTACACACACACATTTGTTTCACTACATTAGTGGGCATTGCCACATTTTTTATATTAATTATATTTTTATGACCTAACCCAGGTCTACCCATAAACCTACCCTAGTGATATAAATACACAAAAATATATTTGAAAGACATTTATTTTATGCTAAATACACAACAAATACATTTACATGTTAAGTACTTAATATAAATACCCTACAATTGTACTGTTGGTATACTAAATTGGTATACTTAAAGGACAAGTTCGGTATTTTACAATTAAAGCCCTGTTTTAAGATCATTTCTGATGAAATACAATGGTTAAGATTGTTTTTTAGACAGTGCTAAAAATCAGATGTGCTGTTTTATTCCGCCGCCTAGAAACGGAAATGGGGTTGTTTTTGTAGTTTTATGCAGTCGCGGTATCGTAGGTTACACTATACACGTGGTTTGCTTGCAATTGGCAAAGGTGCATTATCGCCACCAACTGGGCTGGAGTGTCTATTATTCAAGCTCAACGGAAGAGTACGGTTGTGAGGCGTTCAAAAAATAGGTCTACACAGTTTTACAACGAATGGTAAAACACCTGTTGGAAAGCATCTTTTGCAGCGATTTCTGTGTGAGCATATCAGTGAACACCCTAGACCACTCTTTGTTTTATGCGTTTTATGAAGGATTTTTCCTGTGCACCTATGCTACCACAGAGAGCCTAAGTCCCGCCCCTCCACTTCCGGGTCATGGGACCTTATTTCGGAAAAAATATGTGTGGTGGTAGTCAATGGCGAGAGACAACTTATCTTTTTATTGCGTCTGAACTGTCCCCTCAATTACACATATGATGTTTGTCAATTTAAAAGATAATTCTGAAAGTCAAAAACGTCGCAGTTTGTCATAAAACAGAAGAGTAACTTTTAGTTTTATGTGAAAATCACTCAACGAACTACATCTCAAGTGAAACAACGAGCAAGATCCACTGCTCGTGTGTGTGTGTGTGTGTGTGTGTGTTACGGCGTAACATTACGATTATAACGTAAGAGCCTTCAGTTAAATCTCTCCAAAACAGTGGGTATGTTTTTTAGTAAAACCACCAACTCTGCAGTTGATCCGGACATTTTTATTAACGGTGAGAAAATTCAAATTGTTTCAGAATGTAAATATCTTAGTATTATCATTGACTCCAATCTTAAGTTTAATTCCCAGATTTCAAATACTGTTAAGAAAATAAAATACAATTTATCTAATTTTCGTTATATCAGGAATTCAATGTCTACCCAAGCTGCCAAAATGTTTATGCACTCTATGATTTTTTCACATATGAATTATTGTCTCACTACGTGGTCTCAGGCCAACCACTCCGCCTTGCTACCAATACAATCTCTGTATAAACAAACGCTAAAATGTTTTGATAAGAAACCACATCTTTTTCATCATTGTAAAATTCTATCAAAATATAATTTGTTGAGTTGGGAAAACTTTGTTAAGTTTTCAAACGGCTGTTTAGTTTATAAAATTCTAAATGGCCTGGCCCCACCACCTCTTAGTGAGTTTGTGAGTTTAAGGTCGGATAATAGTCGTCTCACTAGAGGTTCCCTTAGAAGGGACTGTGTTATTAATTTTAGGAAAACTGCTTTTAGTCAATCTGCCTTCTCTATTAAAGCCTCAAAAGAATGTAATGACATCCCAACGTCTGTTAGAGAATTAAATAGTTATAATGAATTTCGTTCTTCTTTTAAAATGTGGCTTTTTAGCATGCAAATATGTCAACATTGATTTTTTTTTATTCTATTGTTGTTGTTTTTTTTGGGGGGGGGGTTTGTAGTTGTTTTGGTTTGTTATGTTTTAATTATAATTGTTGTATGTATATTGTATTTTTAGGTTGCCTATTGTACATCTCGCCCAGGACTGCAGATGAAAACTAGCCTTTTGGCTAACTCTGGCATATTTTGACTTGTCATGTTAATATGCACTGTCCTTGTAATAAAAAAAATAAAAAAAAATAAAAAAAGACTATAGAAACAATGACAGACATTAGCCTCAGTAAAGTTAGCTTCATTCATTGAGAGAAAATGTGCACCTTTGGGGTTTGTAGTCTTTGTAATAATTACGTATTTTCACAGTCTTATACCTCAACGGTTTCACATCAAACTGCGACCTTCTTTACTTTAAAATGTATCTTTTAAATTGACAAACATCATATGTGTAATTCAGGGCACAATTCAAACGAGATCAACATGTTTGTTGTCTCTCGCCATTGACTACCATTCAATATTTTTCCGAAATAAGGTGGTCGACCGGAAGGGGAGGGAGGCTCGCTATTGTAGAGGTCTGGGGGTGCAACCACAGAATGTGAAAATTCTCGGGACAGCAGCATTTGTCTAAAAAACAATCTTAACCATTCGATTTCATCAGAAACAATCTTAAAACAGGGCTTTAATTGTAAAATACCGTACTTGTCCATTAAAGTCTGCTAGATTGGAGCAACTAATCTTTCTTTAGTTATCCGGAAATAGTGCTGAGGTCCAACTAAAGATATACTATAGGTATTTTTGATTCAGCTAAATTGCAAGTATACTTCAGGTACTGTACACTTTAAATATCTTGCATTTAAAAACTGATATTATCATACAATCCTTTCTAATAGTGATACTAAAACACACACACGCGCACACACTTACCTTGACATAGTCACGGAAGGGAAAAAGTGCTTTCCATCAGTAGGGAGTGAGGAAGGACAAGGGCTTATTTCCTATAAGAAACAAACAACCATACTGTTAATTTATATACACACACATGGCAGATGATCAAATCTTAGAGGGTTCATATAAAGGGGTTATGATGCAGCTGAAAAGGAGTTGATTGGTTAGTAGTTAGAATAAAAAGAGGTAGTAAAGAACAGGAAATTCAGACCCACAAGCCATCCAGATGAAGTCAACATGAGAATGTGTTAGCAAACCAATTTACTTCTGTAATGAGTGAAAACGGGTATTTAAGACTTGATTTTAATTTCTTACTGACCCTAAACTTTTGAACAGTATGTTCAACGGGTAACAACAGGTGTCTTGTTTTATCAAACACTGTACATTGTATATTCCAAAAATTACAAAAAGTATCGTCAATGCAACCGTTATGGATCTGATCTTGCTAATCATTAAACTCCACATAATTTCCATCCCTATAGACCAGAATAAGTCCTGGTGCTTGGAGAGATTGAGAAATAAGAGGGCTCGATGACATCAGACAAAAAAAAAGTTATTTTAATGAAAGATTAAGGAACAAATATGTTTTTTCTTTGGAATGAATCATGCAATGGGAAAGTAAACAAGGCCCGTTTTAAACGCATGTTGACTTTATTAATACATCCACGCCACAGTGATTAAGCATTTGTTATCGGTTATGAGCGGATTATTGATCCACACAGACCAGGAAACCAAGCAACACCATAAACAAAGAGAAAGACTGGATTAAGAAATGTTTTCTGGAGAGATCACGAAGGAGTGTGTGACGACAGCGAGAAGAGGGGAGGGTAGAGCCATTATTTGAGTTGTTAGGAACAGGACAGTGTAACGTCTGCAAGCCCTGCGCGAGGCCGAGGGAAACCCTGTGTGTTTACTCACTGTCTGAGGGCTTCTCCCCCAGCACGGGATCCTGTTCCATGGTCTCCATGGAGATCTTTATGCTGGGAACATTCTCATTGGCTGGGAAATCCGACTGTGAACGCAGGGTTGGGATATTCTTACGGCTGGAGTTTTACAGCAACACCGGTTCTAACCGCACAAATAAAGAGATTCCACTCACGTCGTTCATGTCACTGTCGATGCTTCCTTTCTTCTTCTTTTTCTTCTTCTCATCCTCTTTCTTCTTCTTGTCTTTCTCGGGCATGACGTCATCCAGGTAACTGAGATCGTGCTGCGAGAACACATAATCCATGGCCTTTCTCACCGCGACCAATGCAAGAATCTAGAAAACCGACAGAAAGAGATCTCAGGCGCATGCAAAAGAACTAGTATTGGCTGTATTAACCCTGACTTAATAACCAGAAACTAAAAAAGATGAATGGTTTATTTAGCCTTTAGACAAAAGTTTGCATATGCGTTTCTTTTTGTTGAGTGTCACATAAGGCTTTTATGGCTCATATAGTGTGATATAGTGAGAATATGGAGCATAGTCTAACATAAATTTGATTTTTATAACTGTATGTTATATGACTACTTACATAAATGCATATAAATATCAGCTGTCTCTAATATATCTCCCAATAATACTGTATGTCTTAGTATGATGGCATTTAAATGCTTGGTTTTATGATAAAAGCTCTGTAGTTTTTTATGTGGGAGTCCAACATATAATAGAAATACAATGAGGGTTGAGAGAAAGCCTGATGTATCATATTTGATACTCATATTTTAACATGGGTTTTCTAAAAAAATAATATATGGATAATAAAGTAAGCCCAAGTTGCTTTGAGTGTTCTTCTTAAAACAATATAGAAATGATTGTTTACTTTGTAAAAATCATTAAAGATTTCACAGCAAAAAGACATGTGAACCATGACCTGAAAGATGATGTTTTTTATAATTATATTAAAGGTTTTTACTTGCTAAACAAGTATAAACTGTTAATCAGAGGGCTGAATAGATGTAGCACGATGTGTGCAATGTCTTAAAAACTAGAGAACAAAAGTTGTTTGTTGACCTGATTAGTTTTCCAGTTTTGTGTACAATTCAGTATCAGATAGTAATTAAACTGACTGGGCGAAGTTCAGGGAAGTATTATTTTTCTTTGCAAATCACATACTCACCATGACGGGGAAGATGATGGCTGCTACTGTTGACTTCAGGATCCACAGGAGGGCCAAACAGAGCATCTATGCACAAAACACACGCATTAATGATGCATATACAGCACTTAAGCAATAGAGATGAGTCTTGTATGAGGATTAGCATGTGACCACACACACACACACACACACCTGTAAGAAGGTGAACAAGTGAACCCGTCTGAGCGGTACGTGTCTCAGGTAGATCAGATCTGGTTGGTGTTTTGCTGGCATCAACAAGAGCTGCAGACGATCCATAAACTACACACACACACACACACAAATTTTTATTCATTGTTTAAAGTATTCAGAGGCAGACAACCTGTTTTCCCCCCACAAAAATCTAAAAATCATGAACTTTTTTAAAGTGTATATATATATATATAAATTAATTATATTCAAATATATATATATATATAAATTTTAATTTTCATATATAATTAAAATAAATGAATTATATGAAATACTTATATTATAAACTTATATTAAATAAACATAAAAAATAGAATACATAAATTTTAAATATATATATATATATATTTTTTTTAATATATCTTATATTATTGAATATATATATATATATATATATATAAAATATACAATAAATAAATATTACAATTATATATATATATATATATATATATATATATAAAATTATTGAAATAATTGTATTTATAATTATTTACAACAATTTAAATACATATGCAAATGATACAAATATATCTTTAACAGATGTATTTAAGAGTTTTCCGATTTATTGAAAGAAAAGCTAAATATTAAAATATATTTAAAATACATAATGTCAATGTTAAAATATATATTTAAGAGTATTACATTTTATTGAAAGAGAATTAAAAAATAAAATTAAAATGCAAATCGTATTGCCACTATGCAAACTATTGTGCGAATCTGAATGAATAAGACATGCAAAGTAACTGATTTTAGCATGTTGCTATGTTTTTGCCAACAACTTGTTCTGCGTCAAAGAATTAACAGCAAGCACCGTTAATAAAACAAATATTTTGATGCCCAACTCTTTCCTCTAGGTATAGCCAGGCGTATTACACCCTGAAAATCCTGACAATGTCTGAATTATCCCGACTTTCCTGAACTCAGATCAAGTTCCAGGCTCCAGCGGAGATCAGGTAGTCAGCAGGATTAGGGGCTTTCTCTGCCGAACAGTAACACGACACTCACCTGGACGCCATTGAGAGAGGCGACACCCATGTAGAGGAATACGCCGTACAGGACCGGCATAGGAATGAACTGCAGAGATCAAACACATGAGCATTACATACAGAATACTGCTGCCATTTGTCTTCAAACACATATTGTACACACATACAGAATCAATAGTTACTTGAAGACAAAAAGTTATGTCCACCGAGCACACCCCAAATCCCAACCTTGTCAACATAATACGCTCCAAACGGAGATTTATGCAAAGCAAACAGTTTCTAGTGAAACAGAATTTGTGTTATTGACAAAAAGCTCACAGCAATGAAAGCCTCTGTCTCATCTCACATCCTGGAGTTTTATCCCATTCAGAGGTCAATATCCTCTTTAACCAAACCGTGACGTTTACAAAAGTAAATGTCCAGCAGGGGGCAGTAACTGCACTGACCTCTAAAAAAAGTGCCATGGTATAATAGGTTTTTGAACATGTATCACAAATATAACATGGTTTCCTAAAACGCATCAGATGGTATTATCATACTGAACATTGGTACTGGAAACCACATATTACATGGTACTTCCATTAATATTATAGTACAACTATGGTACATGTCCAGAAAAAAATATTTTGTGCATGCAAATACCCTTATATATGATGAATAAGATATTATAATAGCAAAAAATGAAGTACTATGGTGCTTTTTTATTAGTTCTTATAGAATTCAGAAATAAAGTGTCAGTTCATGGAGATCTGGATAAGGGCATGATTTATAATTGAGCCTTATAATGTATTCTTTTCAAATAACTAGAATAGCTTAAAATACCCTAAGAACTATTTTGTAGACACAATTCATATTTTCTCAAATATTCTTTAGTTTACACCACAGCTATGAATCATGATTTGCTTCCTGATATTACGAACCACAGTCATGAGTCATTCATATGTTTGGTCCATTTTCCCAGAAGAGAATAAAAAAAAAGCGATAAATATGTACATCTGCTGAAAAAAAAGTGTGTTTTGTCAACTTTTAGCAGTACACATGAACTCCAAATCCTATTTTCATTTCACGGTTTGTTTTGTAACATTCTCTCCTATTCTCTTAGACAACGATCAGTGTCAGAATGTGAAAAGACAGTATAGATAGAGTTTATGAAATATAAAAGTTCAAACCTTCAGAACGGGGGCCATTAAAACCGACAGGCCCGTCAAAATGAACACCATTGTTCCCGTGACTCTCTGCTCTCTGCAGGAGAAAGAATCGACAAAACAAGCATGAGCCACGGTCAAGTGAATCTAGAAGATGTTATGTGACACTAATAAAGCAATATATGATTTATCAGATATTTTATTTGAGATATTCAGTCATTTTGGGATTATAAGCATCGGCTGATAACGTCTGCGTGGCCGATGAAGTGGGAGTGTAACTTCCTTCTTGTGAAAGTCAATGGATAATAAATGTTAATGGATAAACTACTTCTGAAATACATTGTGTAAAATATTGCACAATTTTGTGTATACCTCATTTGCTGTCATTAAATTGTATTCACTATTATATCATCCATATTATTATTATTATTATTATTTGTAGATATCCTCCTTGTAAAAATGCTTATTTCTTTCTTAGTATTTGTGTCATATTTTCCAGCACAAATATCTAAACATTCTCAAATCAAGATACATTTACTTGAGAAGCAAAATGACTACTAAGCATAATAAAGTTATGCTTAAAACTAAACAAACCATCTTAATTTTACCATTGAATTGAGTTTATTATGTCTTGTTTTAAGCATAAACTCACTTAACTTTGATCAGTGTTATTGAGATATTGTTTTACTTTTTATTCATGTTTTTATATTTTCTGCTTTCATTATAATTTTAGTTAAAGTTTTAGTCATTTTTATAATGACAATTTTAAAAAAAAATGCCTATATAGTTTTTATTTTAGTAATTATTTTAGTATATCAAGTTAAACTAAATGAAAATGAGAAATGCTGCCTTGCAATTAGCTTAAATAATAAAAAGTTTAAGTGTTTTTATATTTTATTTTATTTCAATTAACATTTATTTTATGTGCAAGGAACCAAAAATGATTTTATAGTTAAAGTTTCAGTAAACTAGAACACTGATTTTGAAACTTTGTTCAGAAAAGTAATTTAATGTAAGTAAATGTATCTTTATTTAGGAATTTTTTGATTCTTGTAACAAAAATACAAGGTTCTTAGGAGACATAGTGGTGTATTAAACACAACTTGTTTAATTGGTTGTGATTGGTCAGAATTTAGAAAGTACTTGATAAGCACAGACACATGATGATGCCGTAATCATGTTCTGCATAGTTTAAATACAGTTTACAATGTAATCGTTTTTAATTCCCAATATGTGAACAGCTTGGACTGAGATCTTCCCCGACTTCCTAAGTTGTCTATGAACCTCTCTTCCGTTCAATGACACAAAATGTTTATACAATGTTCTGTATTGTACTATCCTGTACTGTAATGTCAACGTGTCATGCAGCGAAAAAGGATTCATTCAAACTATAACCAGATGTAGTCTGTATAATGTCAAATATACTTTTTAGTCAAACTATCATAAGAGTGTAATTTTAATATGCTCTCCTGACATGATGCCGGTAAATCACAGATCTGGTGCAAACACCCACATCTCTATGCTCAGATACTTTCTTAACTGCTGCTTGTTATTGTTGTGTGATTATTTTGTTATTAAGAGGAAACACGCATATATTTAACTGGTTCTTCTAAGCAAAGAACGAAGAATAACTTCGCGGTGAATTTTATCGGGGCATTGAATCACACTTAGCCACTTGTACGTTACGTGTGCACGAGTTCACTTAATGGCCACAGGTGTCACTATTAACAAGGGTTTCTGAATTCTACATATAGTCTTGAGCAAGATTAAAATGCATTTTGGCTTTCCCCTTTACCTGACTCCAAGGAATTTGGGTTGTTCCCCAGGCGCTGAGGTTTCAGTTTCCATCTTGAGGGAGTCTATGTGCGCGATGGAGATGACGGTCGCCGCTACGTACCAGGGCAGCCCCATGAACGAACACAAAATCAACAGAATCGAGACCCAGAACAGGTCGAGGTGGTACCCAGCTCCCTTCTGCACTCAAATGGGAAAAATAATGTCAAATAAACAAGTGCTTTTTTCTGTATTGTGTTTGAGAGGTAATTCCTGTCTGGGGTAAAACAGTTATAGTTTGCGTGCAGAACAGCTCCGCATGTGCCGGTGTAATCCTCTGATGATAATCCCAGATAATATTCCACAACAGTACCTTGAGCTTGTGCTCCTTGCGGTTGACGATGACGGCTGTGATCTGCTGGTCCATGAAGACCAGGATGGTGACCAGGAGAGCAGGTAACACCGACACCAGGCAAACCCACCAAGGGTTTCCTCCAAATGGTGGAACAAACCAGCCACGATGGGGACTCGTCGGCTATTTAGGTTAGAAAACAGGATAATTAAAATTTTAAAGATGTAATCCCGCAGGTCTCTATCATATGATCTTAATTACATTTCTGTACTATACTATAAAATAATATATATATATATATATATATATATTATAACTCACAGATTATATAATATTATATAAATGTACAAAAATAATGTAATTATATAATTTATAAATATATTTATAATATTATAAAATTTCTAAGTTATAGTACTTATTATATATATATATATATATATATATATATATATATACGGTATATCAATTGTACATTAACCATTTCATATATTTATATTAAATATTTTGATTACTTTTTTAATTACATTTTACATTATATCATTATATTTTATCATATAGATATATGATATTTAGAATATAATATTTAATTATACACAAAAATATATTCGAATATAATGTTATATATGTATACTGTATATATATGAATGTATACATATATAAGAAATATAATATATTTAATTACACTTTTTTAAGCATGACAAGAAAACATTATTAGCAAACATTATATAATACAGTATATATATATATATATATATAGTTTATGTATATGCAAATTGCATTATAACAACAATATTCAATTATCTATTGATCTGTTATGCATATAAAATGTATTATGGGTAAAGCTAATATGAAGTGGAAGCTGTATTGATTTAGCTTGAGTCAATACAGATTTTGTTGCAACAATACGACCACAGAAGTCTTGATTCTTTGTCTGTATGTGAGCGCACACACACACGTATTCAAGTGTCGTACATCAATGAGCAGTTTGAAGGTATAATGTGGCACTATTAAAGGATTACTGTAACATAGATGGGTCCTCAAAAGAGATTAAACCTTTTCGACACAAATACACACCTTGAATTCACTTGGCACTATTAGTTTGGGCGTATCAACGCCGACCAGGGCGTCCACACCACAGAAGATAAAAATGGCGAGAATAATGGCAAAATCACTGATCAGTTTGCGGATCTGCAAAATGTAAACAACCATTCAGCATAAGAATTCACATGGGAAGATCACATGACACAGTACAAATAATGTACAAACAACACGGGCATTACAACATCAGGACAGATGGACGGATAAAATGAAGGACAGACAGATATAGAAATACAGACAGACAATTACAACAAAAGAGCTATAATAAACTAATATAATAACGATCTGCAATCAAAAATGTCAACTGAAGAAATCAAACAGAAATACACCACTGATCACGGAGCAGAAATGCACAATAAATACCAGAATCAAAAGTGAAAACTCTAATCTTTAAATCTGTAATCTCTAATTAGTGGAGATTAATGGAGATTTACAATGTTTTAATGAGTGCAGATTGGTAATATGCTGCAGCATTTTTGTAAGGATCAGTGATGGGCCATTTTCCATTACAGCTGCCAAACCAAAAGATCAGTTTAATTCAAAAGCAATGACTTTCAGATTGAAGCTTAAAGTGTGTGTGCGTGCGTGCGTCGGTTTTCCTACATCCTCATGAGTACAGTATATAACCACATCAAGATCCTCATTAATGTGTGACGATGACGTGTGTGTTAGTGTACCGTAGTTGGGAAAAATCTGCTGGTTTTGAACTTCTTCAGGCCCATGGAGCAGGTGTATGTGCCGAAGAACAGAATGAAGGACATCAGCGTGATATCAGGGACGTATTCACAGGCTGGTCCGAGCAGCTGACCGCCCCACTCCAAACACTCTGAGCGGGTCAGAGACATCCAGGTGGCGTTCAAGTGATGCTGCGCAGGCACAAGCGCAAACAATTATAGTCTTTCCAATCAATTAAAAAAAACACAACAACGTTCAAGCTGTTTAAATATATGCTTTGTACTTGTGCAACTAGCTACTAATGGCTGTATTTAACGTATCGGGGTGTACTGATGCATTGTGGGTAATAAAGCAATAATGTAAAAATAAATCACAGAGATGTACCTGTCCAGTGCTGTTCATCAGGGCTTCCATTTTCTCCATGTACAGACCTGAACTGTTGCCTTTTGAAGAAAAAACAAAAAAATACGAGTTTAGCTTTTGTAAGAGAAATTTTAAACTGAATATTAATCTAACCATGGTTTATCAGTTGACCTCATTTATCTGCTAAATCTCTGAGACAATGTACTAAGACATATTGTACTTTAGAGATGTGTGTGTCAGAACACCTGATTGTGTGTATAAATGACAAATATGAGAAATGGAACCAGTTCGGACCTGACATCTATGAAGTAATCATTTAAAGAAAGTCTCCTCTACCTAGTAACAGAAGAGGCAGTAAGTGAAGAACCAATCATATTATCTTTCCTTTTTTATGTATCTTTTCTTTTTGAACATATGCTTGTGTGTTTTATAAACATAGATGTTTTCTTGTTTTAGACAGAGATGATTTATACAATAGATGTGTCTTTTCAGTAAATGCTGTGTCAGGGAAATTGCAAATAGGACAGACAGGCCAGGTCAAAAGGACATAAAATTAGGCACAAGACAAATCGCGAGACATGTGTGATTAAGGGGAAATGAAACTGTGTACGAAGAGGAGGGGGTACATCTTGGAGGGTGATATTTTGTATATAAGCTCTTTGCCCTCCTCATATCAGACCCTGTCTGTGTGGGAACTGCCTTTCTTGCAAGAAATAAACATGTATACTTATGACTTTCCAGATCTTCATTGTACTTTAATTATTATTTAAGATCTAAGTACAAAAATTTCCATAACAGTTCATCTTAAATCTGATGTTGAATGCTAGCGGTCGAATTAAATCCCTGAGTTTCTTACTCTCGGGGGAAAAAAAAATATTCTTTGATCAGTATTTTGTCCAGCTTTTTGCAAAAAGAATATCTAAGTGCATAATATAAACAAAACAGGGTAAAAAAAATAACTTGGTGAAAACAAATATTAATATCAATCTGTTACTATTATTTTAGTAGTATGTTAATATTAAAAAAAAAGAAATTATTTATAAAAATGTACAAGACAACAAACTGATTATTTTTTGTAGCTTTCTCTCTCTATTTCATACGTTCTATCTCATTTTCATTTTCACTGATGCACTGTTACAACAACATAATAAAAAAATATATATTATACTGATAAAAACAAAGTAAAAAAAATAATAAGGTAAAAAATAACTTTTAAATAATTAGATATTTTTTCTAAAAACAAGTATTAATATTAAAATACAAATATAAATTTAGTAATATATAATATTATTAATAAAAATAAAGTGTGAATTCAAAAAAACGTTCAAGAAGACATTATTATTGTCTTTCTCTCGGATCGTCTCACCGTCTGGAGGACTGCAGCGGCAGCCGTACTGCGTGACCAGGTCTATGTCATAACCGGAGTTGATTGGATGATGGTGTGCCAGTTTGATCATTTTCTTAAAGGCGTCGTAGATGAAGATGAAGCTGATGAGAGCCGAAAAGCCTTCCTCAGTGAAGCGGGTGAAATACTGCACCAGGAAACTGGCGTCTGTGGCGACCAGGACCAGACACAGAAAACCAGACCACAGGCCGATCCACAGCCGGAACTCCAGATAGTCGAAATCATTATCCCTGAACCGATCAAACAAACACACAGCATCGTTACAGTGTACCTACTAACAATCAAAACACAGGCGGGAATAGCCAACCAATGAAAGAATAGGGATAAAATGAGAGTATTTGTTAAATGGCATAATACACACAGTATGCATATGCAAGCTTTCTTTTTGCATGGGTTACCAGGATAACTTTCCACTTCACCAAAAATCATGTTGTGCCACTGATCCCAGAATGCTCTAATAATAATAACTGTGACTTCTAATCTTGTGAGTTATGTTAGGTTCAGGTTCAGGTTCAGGTTTATTGATATAGCCCATTTCATACACAGGTAGCCCAATGTGCTTTACACAATCATAGCAGTTAAGAAACAATTTACATACATCAATCACACACACAAATTCAAAAAATAAATATCATGATAATATCAAAAATAATAATCATTACAAAAAATAAAAACATGTAGCTTAACAAGGAAATAAAAAGAGTCAGTAGAAAAGCATCGTAAAAAAGTTTCGTTTTTAATCTAGATTTAAAAATAGAGATAGTGGGGGAGGTCTTAATGTCTACAGGAAGATGGTTCCAAAGACGGACCGCATAGCAGCTGAAGGCTGCCTCTCCCTGCTTAGTACGAGCGCTGCATTGTACTAGCTCGAGTTTACCAGCAGATCTAAGTGATCTTGAGGGGGTATATTTTTTAAGCATATCTGCCATATATAGAGGTCCTTGACCATTTAGTGTTTTAAAAACAAGAAAAAGAACTTTAAAATCAATTCTATAAGTCACTGGTAACCAGTGTAGAGATTTTAAAATTGGTGTGATATGATCCTAAATGTTAAAATGTGTGTGTGAGTGTATAATGTATAAACACATACACACACATAAATATATGTATATACAATACCAGTGTTGGGCAAGTTACTCTAAAAAAGTCATTAATTACTAGTAGCTAATTACCTCTTCAACAGTGTAATTAGATTACTGTACTCTCTCTAAAAAGTATTTCATTTCTTTTAAATACTAATTACTCTAAAAATCCCATATCAATCTCAACCAGCTGAATAATACAAGGACATGAATCTGTTTTAATTATTTCAAATAAATACTATAAAATTGCATGAATTATCCTTAAACTGACCACGGTGGAGAAGGTTGCATTATAAAAACATACTTTTTAACATCAGACAATACATTTTGATGTTAAACCCACTATTGTTTTATGTCTGATCTCATGACATTTCACACTTTTTCCATACATATTTTACAATAATTCATACGGATTTGTACGAGTGCTGTCGTACGATTTAGACACCTCATAAAATGCATACAAATCGCTGTGAGATCGGATTGATCCATACACAGTATTTACCTCAATTACATCAAAAGTAAATGTAATTAAATTACAGATAAATGAAGAGTATACCTTACTTTACATTTTCAAGGGAAAAGTAATTAAATTACAGTAACTAATTACTTAGTAATTAGTTACACCCAACACTGTACAGTACAAACACACACATACTGTATAAACATAAACTTTTATGTTGGATACGCGATTAATCGTTTTGACAGCACACACACACACACACACAGTGTTGGGAGTAACGCATTACAAAAGTAATACATTACAGTAACATATTACGTTTTGCTGTAACGCAGTAGTGTAAGGCATTACTAATCAATTTTCAGTAATATTTTACTCGTTACATGTTCAGTGAGGCTTGTATTACAGTTGTATTACAGTGTATTGTCTGCTTTTACTTCTTAAAGGCAACAGACTATGTGAAAGTTTTAAAGCAGACTTTTAGTGCCAGTTCAGAGCGGTGGCGTCTGTAACATTGTTTTTTCCTCATAAATGCGAACACGAAAACTAAAATAAAATGAATATTTTAAGTTCTATGGAGACTGGAGAGCCAACCCTTCCTCATCCGATTTGCGCAGTGTAATTAACAGAATTACAAAAAATGTATTTTGCCTCCTATTTTTTTGTCATGCATGAATGTGTCTTTTCCCTAATATTAAAAATAAAACATAGACTGATATTTGTCTAATATCTGGAGTCCTTTAAGGAAGTAGCCTATATACATTTCAATACATGTATTTTCTGAGAATTTTTATTTCAAGTTTTGACTGCAAATGTCATCATGTCCATAATGCTGGACTTCCCCAATTTTAAATAATTTATCCTCAACTAGTTTTGTGGTGTAGGTCTATGTATTTTATAATGTTAACTTCAAATAATACTAATAGCCTAATTTAAAGATAAGGCAGCATTTGATATGGACGGTAAGGAGAATAACGCTGGAGTTGGAAGAGGTGTGTCGCGATTCTGTAGGTTCGTTGATCTGAGTAGTGTGGCGAATCGCGATTTCGGTTTCATATTGCATATCGTTACAGCCCAAAAGTTAAGTTCTACTTAGTTATTTTGGTGAAAGTAACTCAAAAGTAATACATGAGTAATGTAACACATTACAATTCTGGGACAGTAATATTGTAAGGTAATGAATTACTTTTAAATAACAGTAACAAGTAATACCTAATCTATTACAGTTTGGAAGTAACTTGCACAACACTGCACACACACACACACACATATATATATATATATATATATATATATATACTTGTGTTACAGACTGAATCCAGACATTTTTATTGATTTAAAATGTACTCATCATATTAGTATGCTATCTTACTCATCAAATATCTTACACTTCATAATTATAGACTCAACGGTTTAGACAGGAACCCTCAGCAAAGCTTAACTGATCCACGCTAGCAGAAGCAGACATGAAATCTGACTCAATTATTCATAATGGAACATAAACACAGAAACCTGAATCTAGAGAGATAGAGAGAGAGAGAGAGAGAGAGAGAGAGAG
This sequence comes from Pimephales promelas, assembly GCF_016745375.1. The sequence continues at coordinate 11,144,243 of NW_024121876.1, read as the reverse complement.
AGAGAGAGAGAGAGAGAGAGAGAGAGAGAGAGAGAGAGAGAGAGAGAGAGAGAGAGAGAGACAGAGACAGAGAAATGTATTCATGCACACACACAGACAGACACACACACAAAGGCAGAGACAAAGTGACGAGACCTTGCCGGAAAGGTTGAAAACAATAAGATGTGTCTTGATTTCAGATAACTTAGAACATGTTGTCCCTCAGATGACACACAACTAAAAGAGTTCCTGGGAATGTTGCTTGTTTTTGGTCAAACTAAATATTACATATCAATACAGAAAGGATCAATAAAACATGTAGATTTGGACCCAAATTCATGCCGATGTTCTCAATTGATTCTTTAAATGTGAAATGGACATATCTGGCTATTAAATCTGATTGAAATAGCTCATATAAACAATGAATTAATGAATGAGCACCAAATTATTAAAATGATGGAGGACCAACATTGCATATTGCAAAAAGTATTTCTTATAACTATTATTAATGTGATTGTTATATAATTAATAATAATAATACATTTAGAAATTAAAAAAATATATATTATTATTATTATTGTTTTTAGAAATTTAATAATTATAATTTTTTTTAACAATGAACCATTAAAACAGCCTACAGTTGGAGGATCTACATTGCATGGTGAAAGAACCATTTATTGATATTATAAGTAATGTGATTATTATATTAATTTAAGAACAGCAATAATAACAATTGTAAAAAAGATAAAAATATTAAATATAGTAATATTATAATTAAGTAAATAAATATTTATTAGTAATACATATTGTTTTTGTTATTGTTATAATTATTTTTTCTTTTATGATTAATGCAATCCAGTGTATTAATTTAATAATACTAATATTAATACTAATAACATACTTAGGTAAGTTAATACATAACTATTAATAGTAAATACATTATTATTATTATTGTTGATATAATTATCATAGAATTATTTTTTCATTTTATTATTAATGCAATAATTAATTCAACACTTTTTTTCTTATTTTGCTGCTCCCACTGTTTTCTAACTGATAGTTAAGTGGATTTTACCACACCACATTTTGCCTAACAAATCTCGTAAACCAACCTTGTGTTTAGTATGTACTTGTGTATGCATGTTTCAGTGTGTAGGTGTGTGTGTGTGCCACCCACTTGCTGAAGTTAAAGAGCAGTCGTTCGAAGACGAGCACGGGCCCGGTGCTGCTCAGGATGGTCAGAGGTTGACCCGCAAACAGACAGAACACAGCACCGGTTAACGCCGTCCCCAAGAAACTCTCCAACACGCCCTGCACAGAGATCCAGCGGAAAAACAAAACCACTAAAACAGAGCACTAAAACAGGAACTCTTATCAGATTTGAACCTGTATGATGTCAGCTGTTTCTGAAAACGCTTAATCAGACAAACACAGTTTCCAACACAAACGGCTCGAGTTTTCTCAGCTAAGCATCACTATTACAGTCATTTGCTCATACGATGGGTTGGTTATTTGAACAAGCCTCTTAATATTAAACATAAATACACAGTAAGAAACAAACAGAAAAGGCCATTTTCATTTCATTTTCAACCCTAAAACAACACAATGCAATGCATATAAAAAAAAAGAAATCAATACAGAAATTATTAGAATGTCAATTTTGACTTTAAATTTAATTTTGAATAAATGAAAATTTTGACTTTTTAATCTCATCATTTTTACATTTTTATTGAGATTTTTTGTGTCTTATAAAAATGATTTGGTATGTCATAATTTCAACTTTTGCAATTTTTTAGTCTCATTGTGACTTGGTGTGTCATAAATTAGATTTGTATCTTACAATTTTGACTTTTAATTGAATTATATTAATTTAGTTTGTCTAACTTCGACTTTTCATCTCATAATTATAACTTAGTATGTCATAATTCCAACTTTGATGTCATAATCATGTTTTACCAGAGCATGATATATATTCTGTATATATTTTATGAATTTTTGTAAGTATAACATCAACCTGTCCAGGGACAGCGGGTGGAAATTAGCATTTTTTTGCTATAACCTGGCACATGACATCTCTTCTTTTTTAGACTCATTTTTTTTGTGCATTGTCCCCATAAACAAATAAAATTAAAAAAATTAAAAAAAAAATGTTTTTTTTTTTTTCTTATGTGACAGAAATGGGCTTCCATAGAATTGTGTCTTGAGTGCATTTTTAACGAGCATGTTTGCATATTTACCTTCAAACACAAGTCATCTTCAAGGTTAATGAAACACAAGAGAAAAAGTCCTTGTGTGCAATTCAGCAACCTGCAATCTGAACCTAAAGCTATTATTTGACGTATCTGAAGCAGGCTTTGTAGGTGAGGGCAGAGGTCACGATGGATTCCCTTAGAGGGATTTTTTAGAAGTGTAGTTGTGTGATTTTATGTGTGTGTGTGCTTGTGTGTAATCTGAGGATATTTATAGCTCATCCTCCTTAGCCTGCGCCATATAAATGCACTGCTAAATATATGGGCAAACTTTGCAGTCACTGCACATGTCCGAAAGTACCACGCACAATCCTGACTATTTATATACACAGTTGTTCGAAGAAAAGTGCTCTTCCTCCCTCTCCCTCTCTCTCTCTCTCTCTCTCTCTCAGTATAGAACGGATCAAATCCCAACATGCAACATGTACATCTGTTTCCAGAAACACAATCTAGGAAACACATAACATATATTTGAAGTGACATGTTTAATAATCAAACAGCTATCTGTGGCCTTTAAATCCCTGGAGCTGTGAACACAATGTCAGCCAAATTTCATTTCCAGGAGCTCCTCAATAAACCCACAATAGCCAAATCGCCGGACACTAGTTCAGTACAACACACACAAACTCACAGTGAAAAAGACTTGAACAGTCTAACCTGCATGTTCTCCGTCGCATCTCCCAGCAGCCCTCCGAAGGTGATGGCGTTAGTTACGGTTCCCAGGTAAATAAACAAGATGGCAGACAGTGACTGAATGTGGATAGCGTCGTAAAAATCGCTCGCAAAAAATGGAAGTTTCCTCTTGATGTCCAGAATGAGACCCCCGCAAAACCTAGGAGAGATAGGGATTGTGTTTTCTTACTGAAAAATGCTTTCTCAGGCAACCTAAAAAATATGCTGACATTAAAAATCTATTTTTTGTATTCATTTTAAACAATAATATTATATGGTTTTAATATTGCATACACCATCAAAAGTAATAGAGTGCAACAGCGCCCGGCCACGTTTTCAGTGACGTTGGTTTCCATTAATTTTTCCCAAAGGGATTTCAAAACAGTCTTTGTTAAAGCGTTATAAGCCATGAACCAAACTAACCAGCTACAAGGTAAATCATATCCTTACAAACTATGATTTGAAGCAAAAAATTAAAGCAAAATTTGCAAATCTGACAAAAATACAAAAGTACAAGACTGTGTAATTAACGGCTCAAGTGAGGGAAAGAACTACAATCCCATGAAGCATTGCGAACAGCATAATTGAATTAAAGCTACACTGTGTGATTTTGACCCCCATCTAGAGGTGAAAAGGTATATGAACATCCAATGAATATTAGTTTCTGTTCCTCTCAATTACGATTTCGTTTTAACTCCTACGGTGGCCAATGTGGTCCAAGATTAACATGGCTTCCAGTTCGACCTCGTCCATGAGTGTTAACTCAAACGTAAACGCGAAAGGCGAAGCTTGAATTAACGGGTATGTCCCTCTTTGGCTAATGTACATTCAAGATGGAGGGTCAACATGGCGACCGACACTAGAACCCCTTACCCGTATGTATTTTCAATGGCATATTATACACTCACGAGAATACTTTATTACTTGAATGAAGTAAATATACATTAACCTTGTAGTTCACAGTAGGACTGTCTTTAAAAGTTTGCAAGTTATCATTAAAAAAAAAATTCTCTATGGTGAAAATGAATACTGTTGTAAATAGATTGGTGAGCAATGAGCATATGAGACTTTCCAGAAACATAAAAAAACAACTTGTGAATGGTAGTGTAAATATAATAATTGCGCATTTTTACAGCACTTTTCATAGTTTACAAATAACAAAGGTGCTCACTGTGCTCATGAACGTGTATTGTGCCAGTTTATACACTCACTTGCCGGTCATTTTGAGTTCATCACCGACCGCATGGCCGCCGCCTCCACCCGGACTCCCATCATGAGGCGTAGCGCCATTCATCTGAAAACCTTCCCCTCCGGCAATAATGTTTTTACTGGAAACACACACACATTTGCTTCACCACTATAAATCGCTGTCATATAGTTGATTAAATGAACATTCACCAGATTCATTATCCTGTAAGGTCAATGACTGCTGGTACCGTTTATCAGCAGACGGGATGGATTTAGGAGGTTCAATTCTGATGTCAGGATCCCACTCTCCAGGAGGAAGAACAATGACTTCATCTAGGAATTCGTCAATCCCTGCCAGCAGGTCGCCACGATCTTTCGCTTTATATGCTATGTCGTGAAACACCTGCAGGGGCCCAAATAAAAACGGTGAAAATACTGTAAGCATGCATATAAACACATGAATGAGAGGGCTTTCACACACACACACCTCATCAGACATGAGCGTGGCGATTGCACGTCCGATTTCCCGGTATGAATTGGCCTTTCCTTTGGGCCCCAGCAGAATAAAAAGGAACCTATAAATACAAATAGATATTGTTTTAATCAGGGCTTGACATTAACACCAGCCAACACGGCGTGTAACACAGTCACTCCTACTGGACACTTTGGCGGGTTGAATTTTATATATAATATATACATTTTTCTAATGTAATCTTTAAAAAGGCATCTGAAATAATAAACTAAGTGCAATATAGCGTCAAAAATACAGATTTTTCGATACATATGGACACAGAAATATCTGAAATGCTTCCCATGCTCATTTTCTGCAGTATACTGTAGATACACAATACTAGCTGCGCTTTCTCTCTCTCTCATCTCTCCGCCAGCGAGTGACACACAAACCCTCCTCGCTTCACTGACACGTTTCATTTGCTCCGGATGAATGTTATTGCTGTTACAGGGCCTTCATTTTTGGTGGGATTGACTCATTCCCGCAGATTTTGTGCTCACACCCAAAGTGCGGCGCATAAAGCCGCCTCTCAGTTTTAAATTGAGTTATTTTCCGTGGCTTATTGCGCAGTAAAAAAGCACTAAATAATGTCAAACTTTTTGGTAAGTATTCATGTAAACACAGTCAATTATGTTTTAAAGCTACACTGTGAGATTTGTACCCCATCTAGCGGTGAAAAGGTACTGTATATGACCATCCAGTGAATATTAGTTTCTGTTCCTCTCAATTCCGATTTCGTTTTATCTCCTACGGTGGCCAATGTAGTCCAAGATTAACATGGATTCCAGTTCGACTTCGTCCATGAGTGTTAACTCAAGCGTAAACGCGAAAGGCGAAGCTTGAATTAACGGGTATGTTCCTCTTTGGCTAATGTACATTCAAGATGGAGGGGCAACATGGTGACCGACACTAGAACCCCTTACCCGTATGTATTTTCAATGGCATATTATACACTCACGGGAATACTTTATTACTTGAACGAAGTAAAAATACATTAATGAGCACATATATTTTTGAAAGAACTAAGTGTTTTTAGCTAAGAATAAAATAAAAGAGCTGCACAGTGTAGCTTCAAGTGAACATAAACAGTTGAGAAAGAAAACGCATGTGTAACAGTAAAATGGATCCTTGTGTCAGTTCTTAAACGTACAGTATGCGATTTTTGGCCACCAGGGGTCACTCATTTAAAATAATAACAAAAGACATACTTTGATGACGTCGGGAAAGAGCGTGGGCTCACGGGAGTTGTTGTCGCTGTCAATGACAACCAACTCAGCTCATGACATCATCGTTTCACAAAATATTCGGATATACGGCATCTCTCTGTAGATTTAGCTTGTCAAGAAGCTTTAAATGCAACCCCAATGTTTACCTGTGTCATGCTTCTCCTGTCCCAAACCCTTCTCGGGTCATATTTTTCAGGTACGTTTGAGCTTTAGCTAATGAGCTGGCTGTAGCAGCAGAACGTGCACGCAAAGCGTAATCGTGGTCCATAACTATAATACAGACGAATATAAATATTAATATTACTACTTCAATGAATGACCTATTTTAGAACATTTTTCATATATAGAGCGCACCGGATTATAAAGCACATAAGATACTGCAGTCAAACGTTTGACTGGGTTTGCGTTATTCATCCACTATGTGCTAAAGGCTAAAGGGAATGTAGTGAGTGCCGGAGGTGAGGCGTTTTTTTAGTAAGCATGAGAGAGCTGATCCGGGCACGTACATTCGCAGCCTGACTCATAATGAGTATTAATGTGCGGCAGCTCGCTAACAGCAACAGTTGGCTGTTTTGAATGAGACGACACGGTTACTGTGAACAGGGAGCGCTTTATGCGCGAGGAGCAGCACCGGGGACAGTGTGTCTGTTAAGAGTGAGCGCTCGTGAGCGGGCACGTGATTTACACACATAAAAATAAGTACTATTTTTTTTTCTTCATCATTTTCTTTGCTTTATTGGCGGTAGTCCAGTGTTCCCCTTTGTGTTTGGCGGTTTCGCCGGGTTCCGCAAGGAAGTTAGAGAAAATAGAGGAGTCAAAGGTTATATGACGCCATAGACGGGCGACGAAACGGAAATAAAGAAACGTCCCGTGTCTTCGAATTAAACTATAAATTTCTCCGTATTTGAAATTTGGTGGAAACTGTCGGGATAATGTAAGTACACATCTAACAGAAATATATAACATAGATACAATTATTTGTGCTATTTTTAATGCAGAAAAAATACATATTGTGGCTTTAAAGTGACAGCAGCCTAATATTCATGCTACCAAATTATAAGATAATATTACAATTATCTATATGGCAGTTTTTCCCTTTGGTATCGATGTCAAAATTGTGGCCAGTGAAAATGTTGAGTAACTTCGGAAAGCCACTAAATACAATAGTCAAACACTGGTTGTAACTAGGGGTGTAACGATACCCTCGTGTCACGATTCGATACATATCATGATCCTGAACTCACGATACGATATTATTGCGATACTCCAAAACATATGGTAAAAGGTTAACAAAAAATCTACTGTTGATTAAAATGCTAACTTTGATATTACATTGTGGGTTTAAATGAATAGGCTTGAACTTGGTGCTTGTAACCCAAGGACAATAGAGACACCAGAATAAAAATATTCATGATTCTGAAGCTGAAAATTGCACTCTTTCACTGACTAGATATATTTAAAGTAATGTTGGCCACTTTTTACTGGTAACATCAGATATTTGGCATTATCAGAACCCACAAATATCCCCCCAGTGCATTATTATACATTATAATCAACATTATATATAGTAGTTTAATGTAGTACTTACACTAAAACTCTGAAAACTTGAATTTTTTTCTCACACATTAATCTTTATTTTTGGGGGGACTATCCACGATACATATTGTCACTATTGTTGCTGTTTTGTATTGCGATATATTGTGGGACGATATATTGTTACACCCCTAGTTGTAACTATAGCAACAGATTTATGAAATAGTGAGTTGGTTACCGTGTGGGAACAGGAACCTCGGTGAGACCTCCTAACATGACGGACTGCTGAAGACGCACAAACGCCACGAAGGGGGAGTCCAGAAAATCCACCTCCCCGACCAGCACGTTCGACGCCTCCGCATCTCGTGGAATTTTCTTCATGAACTTATTATTTAACTAGCGAGAAGCAAAAAGAAAAACATAATTTGAATTACATTCAGTGTGTGCACTGTTTTAATTTGTTGGTTTGTGGGCTTTTTACACTTGAACTGGGTCATTCTAAACCCTGGGTTATCTCGCTTGCTGATAGCCAGCATTGTCTCAAAACCGCTGTGATGAATCCGATCTTCAAGCAGATGCAACTGGATGAAATATTTTGAATGATACCAATCCACAATTATTATTATTTATACCAATTCTCTTATTATTCAAAAATATTACTGATCTGAATGCCCTGACATTGTTGTATGAGAACTGAGCTGGATGATGACATCATGGTTTCTGCAGAACTGCTTCATAGAGAATTTAATAATTGATGAACTTTACAACAGAACTGAATCAACATTGAACTGACTTCAGCTGAACTGAACAATGACACTATTTTCTTTTTAGAGCTGCAAAGTGAACTCTGTTTGCATCATTGTACAAATATAGTAAATAATTAATAAATGTATCTCTATACACCTTATATCCTTAGAACCATCTTCAGATTACATTATTTCTTTCTTTCACGCATTTGTCCAAAGAAGCAATAAGTCTATTTATGAGATCATGTTTCAAAGGAATATGAAACTCTGATAAGATTTAAGCCGAGTGGAAAGAAACAAGCTCACACAACTACATTAAAAAAAAGCAAAGCACTTCATTAGCGATGAACACCGAGATGACAGAGAGCCTGGAACACACACACAAACTCACTGACACTATAACACAAAAGAGGCCTTGTGCAATGTTAGCGGTCTAGGTGATTTTAATCTGAGGTTATCAGTATAATTACTGAGGTAGTGTCAATAACACACAACAAGAGTTCTGTGCATTTGACAAAAGCACTCACGCTAATCCACAAATATTGACGCAACTGACGACAGAAGCTATGTTTTGTCCTTGTGTGAAAGACAGCCACTGAGTTTCATTGTGCGCTACAGTGTGTTTGAATAAAGAGTTTCTTTTGTCCTTTTGCACTCATTCCTATCCTAGCGATGTCACGCCCAGGGCTGTAGCCTTCCTAACCAAACTCCCCACAGGAGAAACATTTATCCATAGTCATTTACCCTCCCTGTAATGAACTGAAACCGTGGGAGAATCTCACAATTCCTGTTAAGAACACACCTGGATCAGACTTCAAGATTAAATACCACAACATTTTTAAAGAAAATGAAGCCTGTTTTCAAACCATTAAGACAATATTTTTTTGTGATGAACTCTCATTAATGTAATGAAAAAACAACAACAACAACAAAACTCAGTACTAAAATTAGTATTATTATTTTAAATATTATTATATTATATTTAAATAATAATAATTGTTATCATTATTTAATATTATAAAAATGCATATATATATATATATATAAAATTTCTCTTTTTACTTATCAATTTAATCTTTAAAAATTGTATTATATTATAAATATTATATATATATATATATAATTTATCATTTTACATTTCAATTTAAATATGATTATATGTACTGTTGTCATCATTTTAAATTTTAAATTAAATGATTTAAATGTACATTATTATATTATTAAATTGTCCAGCATTTATATATCCTGGTAGTATTTGATGATTTGATGGAAAAAAATAAAAATAAAAAAAGATAACCTACTGACCCAAAACATAATTTCTTATTTTTTCTTTTGATTTTGGGGGTAAAATACATTTTCATGAGATTTACGCTGGTACTCTAACACACTTTACCATCATGTCTGTGATTAGACCCAATATCATATTTGATATTTTTTCGCAGAATTAATCTCTGCTTCTAAATGTGAAGAATCCACTCACACACACACACACACACTCGTCACAGTACCTGGTCTTTCTCAGGCTTGTCTGAGAGATCGTTGAGACTGTTGGAGGTCAGGTTACGATGGGCTGTGGTTGGACTACCTGCAGAAGTCGTACAAGGTCAGAGGTCAAACACCTGTCAGCAGCTAAAACGCTAAACACATTGCGGAAAAAATACAGAAAAAGTCTTAGAAACAAAGAGGCTCGAGAATTTCAAATATGAGTTATTTTGTATATCTACATCTCAATAGATTCCTTAAAGGAGTAGTTCACTTTAAAAAAAAAAAAAAAAACTTTTGCTGATAATTCACTCCCCCCCCATGTCATCCAAGATGTCCATGTCATTCTTTCATCAGTCGTAAAGAAATTAAGGTTTTTGATGAAAACATTTCAGCATTTTTCTTCATATAATTCACTTCAGTAGGAACCAAACATTCGTGACTCTCCTGTTTGAGCTCATTCGAACAAATCTTTTTTCGAGTCATTTGGTTCATTCAACGAACGAAATGAACAAATTGATTTGGAAAAAGATTAATGTAGTTCAATTTGATGAACGAGTTTGAACAGGAGAGTCATGAACGTGCATCACAGAACAGAGCAAGGCAAGCATTTGAGCTTAGAAAACTTAAACTGTGTTATTTATTTATTAAATGAGTGATCGTTTCGGTTGATAAGACCCTTATTCATCGTCTGGAAACGTTTAAAGCCCTTTAAACAGTTTGCACTGAAACTGTCTTTTGGACCTTGAACCGTTTGGTTCCCATTGAAGTCCATTATATGGAGAAAAATCCTGTAATGTTTTGATCAGAAACCTTCATTTCTTTTCGACTGAAGAAAGAATAACATGGACATTTTGGATGACATGGGGGTGAGTAAATTATCAGCAAAAGTCTTTTTTAAAGTGATCTACTCCTCTACTAACTTGTTGGAAGGGTTACTGAAAACGAAAACACATCAGTTATCTTTTAATTTTTTAATTAAGAGGTTTATTAAGAGATTAGACTAAATTTGTGATGATGATGATGATAATAATAAAGAGTCATCATACTATTTTTTAAATGTATACAGCGTTGACTTCATGGCATCTTTTACTTTTTCAAAGCGTATAAAGGATTTACTCTAGTCATTATCTGCAAGTCTCCAAGACCTGATCTTCAGGAAAACTAACCGCAAATCTAGCATTAATCAGTCTGAATCTTCAGCTAGACTTACAGAGAAGTCCCATGCTGTTGCTTCTCTGCATCTGAATTTGCTCGTCAGGTTCAAAGTTGATAAAGCAAGGCACAGGGTGATCAAGAGGACGCGCTTTACACACAGAGAGAGAAAGAGAAAAGACAGGGTGCATGCATGTCAATCAAGACAAGAGACAGGGAACAGAGAACACAAAGCATTAGAGCAGAGAAATCAATCAAAATATGTTTCAAAGCACTGATTCAGAAATTGAAAATTAAAATGAAAGTAGACAAGATTCATGAAAACCAAATCAGCACCTCAAAGTTTGAAAGAAAGAAATACGACTTTCTGAGAGAGTTAGAGAAGCTGTGAAACTGCGGCTGCTTTAGAATCTAAGCTATACATATTTATAAATAATATATTTATACATTATATGTATATATAGTAAGAAATAAGAAAATGAATGAATGCCAATTAACCTTTTTTTGAGAGTGGTTTATTTATATGAACACTCTGAAACAAATGATTCCCTAAAATAAAAAGGTGTGTGCATGAGAAAGTGTTTGATGATTGTTTCAGCTCGCCCAACTGTAAACTTGTGAAGTACAACATGTCCAGTACATTAAATTATATAGCATTGCACCACTACTTGGAAGAAACACCTTGCTTCTGGAATAGTTACAATATTATGAAAACATCTGATCTACTGTCACTCTACCGAAGAATTTAGTCAACATGTCTTGAAATTTAGACAACACTTCTAGTTCTTTAAACATTCAATTCAAGATAAAAGCTTTTACTTTCATAGTGAGAAAATGCATTTTAATTGGATATAAGGTATAACATATAAGGTACACTATATGATTCTGTTTCCTGTTCTCTTTTTTCCAGCAGACTTTTTTTCAACAGGTGATTCTCCGGAGGTTGGAGATTTAGCTGCTCCATGTCAAACTTTCTCTCACTCGTTTGGAAACTAACCTCTGCCACTATCATGTGATGGGGACGAGACTACCTATGCCGAGTCCGAGTCAAGACAGAGTCTTTGAAGGGTCGAGTCCGAGTCAAGACCGAGTCTTTGAAGGGTTGAGTCCGAGTAAAGACCAAGTCTTTGAAGGGTCGAGTCTGAGTCAAGACCGAGTCTTTGAAGGGTCGAGTCCGAGTCGAGACCGAGTCTTTGAAGGGTCGAGTCCGAGTCAAGACCGAGTCTTTGAAGGGTCGAGTCCGAGTCAAGACCGAGTCTTTGAAGGGTCGAGTCCGAGTCAAGACCGAGTCTTTGAAGGGTCGAGTCCGAGTCGAGACCGAGTCTTTGAAGGGTCGAGTCCGAGTCGAGACCGAGTCTTTGAAGGGTCGAGTCCGAGTCAAGACCGAGTCTTTGAAGGGTTGAGTCTGAGTCAAGACCGAGTCTTTGAAGGGTCGAGTCCGAGTAAAGACCGAGTCTTTGAAGGGTCGAGTCCGAGTAAAGACCGAGTCTTTGAAGGGTCGAGTCCGAGTCAAGACCGAGTCTTTGAAGGGTCGAGTCCGAGTCAAGACCGAGTCTTTGAAGGGTCGAGTCTGAGTCAAGACCGAGTCTTTGAAGGGTCGAGTCCGAGTCAAGACCGAGTCTTTGAAGGGTCGAGTCCGAGTCAAGACCGAGTCTTTGAAGGGTTGAGTCTGAGTCAAGACCGAGTCTTTGAAGGGTCGAGTCCAAGTGAAGACCGAGTCTTTGAAGGGTCGAGTCCGAGTAAAGACCGAGTGTTTGAAGGGTTGAGTCCGAGTCAAGACCGAGTCTTTGAAGGGTCGAGTCCGAGTCAAGACCGAGTCTTTGAAGGGTTGAGTCCGAGTCGAGACCGAGTCTTTGAGGAAGCAAGTCCGAGTCGAGATTTTGTCCCGACATATCAGTTTTGATACTTGATAAGTTTTGATATATATATCACCCAGTTAATAATCAACAGTTAAGCCTACAGACTAAGCTAGATTGGGAATTGTTTAGAGTGATGGGGACGAGACCGCCTATGCCGAGGCCAAGTCTTTGAAGGAACAAGTCCGAGACAAGTCCGAGAAAGCAGAAATCGGTTTTGAGACCGGTCTCGACTACTACATCACTAACGTAGTTAAGCAAAAGGCTAATCATATGAGTTAAGGCCGTTGCACACTGAGTTCGAAATTTTTGTATGCGTCTTTTTGAGTTCGTGATCCGGTGGCTCTGAATTGTCAAAACACCATTCAAACTGCTTGATACAGTTGCGAAAAATGCAGAAAATTTAACCCGATTCGATTTTTTTTTAATGATAGACGAAAGTTTCGGATGCAGTGTGCAAAGCGTGATTGACATAACGTGTCATTTATTTTTTAGCGTGCGAAAATTTCGGATGCGAAATTCGGACTGCAAGGGCCTTTACCGTTAAGTGTCTGACGATGTAGAGAGCGATAAATAAAAAGCATTACCATTCTGATACTTCGACTTGTAGACAATCCTGTATAACTCACTTTTCTTCTTATATGGCTGAATTTAACCAGTATTTCCACTTTCCATTGTGCAGCATTTACTGCAGTGAAGTTGAGCGAGTGAATCAGGAATTCTGAGCTGCTGTGAGTGAGTGGAGGCGGGGTTCATTTACATAATCATGGTTCCGTGCATACTTAATGAGGCAAGGGTGTAGAGTTACATTCAAGCTAATGTGAGGAAAAACATTTTTACATAAAACATTTAAATGTGAAATTTTGGTGATCAAAGGTGCGCTTTAAGGGATAAAATTATTGAATATTGTAGTTCATTTTGACCTTTAAGTTAATTTAGTTAAACCAGTTACTCCCCAAAACTCAGAGAAACTTAATTACATTTATATTAAATGAGATTAGAAAAAATACTAAAGTTTTTCAGCAGCAAATTTCAGAAATCAAAAAAACATGTTTTGATTTGTTTCTAGTGGTTTCTAGTTCTTCCTGGTGCGAAAATCGAAAAGTCAACTGCATCTCATCAGCACATTTGATTACTTGCGTTTTTGAAACATCAAAGGATTTTCAGTTCTGCACTGTGCAACAAACATCTGTACAGCTATGAATGCAACATTTGTAAAATGTGTGAGAGACGTGCGGATGGATTGATCAGATGCTGACGATGAAAGTGAGAGGGGAGATGTTGAAACCGATAGACTGTAAGCGAGAGGCGGCTGTGTTACCGTTCTCCTGGTTGGTGAACAGACGACTCGCGCTCGACACGCTTTTTCCAATGTCTGCCAGCGAACGCAGGTTGGACTTCTTGGTCTGGTGGCGATGTTTCCGTAGCAAAGTGTACATGACCATCTCCTTCAGGTCGGCCTTCAGCTGCCCGTTCTCGATCTGACTGTCAGTGATCATTTCTGAAAGACATAGGCAGATTTTCAAAAAGCATATACTAGTGCTTTAAAGAACCCAGAAACCAAAACACTAATCTGAAGGACTTTTGTAACCTCTTAAGAACCATAGAACAATTCCAGATCCTTATACAGCCGAAATTAAAATTGTGAAAAGTGCAGTTTTACCAACGATCTGCTGAAGTGAGTTTGCCTCCATGTCCAGCATGATGGTTCCTTTCTCGATGCAGTTTTTCAGCTGGAAGAGCGAGTGAAGAGACAGAGTGGCCACATGGGGTTTACTCCACCGTTCCCCACCCTTCTCCACCTTCTCCTCAAACTTTATCCATCTGAGAAAAACAGAAAACACACTGAAATGTTTAGATAACAGCTGAATCTTAGGCATTGAAACTTGAAAAAAAAAAAAATTTAGAGTAGAGTGACACTATTCCAGTACTTATTAAAATACCATGATTTATCACAATACCATGTTTTTTTCAGGATGACATTCACCTATTTACCAACATAATACCATATATTTTTGGTCATGCTGCATTAATCACACAAGTGTTTTACCATTGTACATGTAAATCTAAGTCATGTGTGTGTGTGTACATGTTTTCCTATACCAGTGGCGACTTCTGATTCAAAGGAATTTTTTTTGTTAGATTTCTTTGTTTTTTAAATTAACAATTTTATTTGTCGAGGATGTATTTTAACTGATCAAAAGTGACAGTAAATAAATACATAAATAATGTTACAAAAGACTTCTATTTCAAATAAACGCTGTTCTGTTGAACTTTCTATTTCGTGTAATTTGTATTCATCAAGAAACTATTTTCAACATTAATAATAATCAGAAATGTTTCTCGAGCATCAAATCAGTATAATTAGAATAATTTCAATTTATTGACAGTAAAGACTGGAGGAATGATGCTGAAAAATCAGATTTGAATCACAGGAATAAATTACATTTTAAAATATATTCAAAAAAGTTATTTAAAATCGTAAAAATATTTCACAATATTAATGTTTTTACTGTATGTTTGATCTTTTATTGCCTTGGAGAGCAGAAGCGACTTATGCTCTTCGAGACCGGTATATTAATATGGCAATATCATGCTTTTACCATCACTCTTTGCAAGGACATATTATTATTTATATACTTACTGTAGGAACACGATTTATATTTTTGTTGGTTTAAGCTTAGACCATTTGGCAAACAGAAACACAGAGATAGATAGATTGATAAATGTGTAACTTTAGCTTTCTGCTGACTAACTGAAAGCTATTTGATGTAAAATAAGAATCAAAATGATTCAAAGCTTCTTAAAGCTCTTCTGGCCCTGTTATCAGCTTACCCATGCGAATATCTGTCTTAGAGAAATGATACCCAAGCACACACACAGGTATCCTTTAGAGCCCTGTAATCTTGTGCAGAGAGGCTGGTGAGCTGAGTTTAGCCAAGCGTGGGTATGATATCCGAGACAAAAATGATACTCACACACACACACACACACACACACACTGCGGCATGGTGTTTTGATATGTTACCTGAGACACAGGTAAACCCAGAAACCCATGAGAACCCTGTGAACTCTGTCCTGGGTTTGTGCACCCATCTATCCGCTCGTCCGTCCATCCATCCACCCACACATACACACACACACACGTGTGCACACACATAAAAACAATGGGCTCTTTGTTAGCAAATGGTTTCCTTTCAAAATGAGCCATGTAGATCTTAACATGTAAATCTGGACCATGCAAATTCAAAGAAAGAGACCATTCAATGAAAGGAGTACCATTTGTGTCCGTAACATTTGATGGCGTGAACTAAACACAAAATAACTGCTATGGACTGCTATGTGAGATATATCAATTCAGAATTAATTATAAACATACTCTATTAAAATATGTGTTGTATTTGCATTTTAATTTGTTGTATTTGCATTTCCATATAACCCAAATAAATAAATAAATTCTAAAACTTTGCCATGAGAAACTTTGCACTGGTTTTCCCTTGAAAAAACTTTTGTTGATAATTTACTCACCCCCATGTCATCCAAGATGTCCATGTCATTTTTTCTTCAGTCGAAAAGAAATGAAGGTTTTTGATGAAAACATTCCAGGATTTTTCTCCATATAATGGACTTCAATGGGAACCAAACGGTTCAAGGTCCAAAAGACAGTTTCAGTACAAACTGTTCAAAGGGCTTTAAACGATTCCAGACAATGAATAAGGGTCTTATCAAGTGAAACGATCGCTCATTTAATTAATAAATAACAAAGTTTAAGTTTTATAAGCTCAAATGCTCGCCTTGCTCTGTTCTGTGATGCGCGTTTGTGACTCTCCTGTTTGAACTCGCTCATCAAAATGAACAAATCTTTTTCAGAGTCAATTGGTTCATTCAACGAACGAAACGAACGAATTGACTCGGAAAAAGATTCATTCATTTTGATGAACGAGTTCGAACAGGAGAGTCACAAACGCGCATCACAGAACAGAGCAAGGCGAGATTCAGAGAAGCAAATTTCAAAAGCTTGTTCAACTGACATTTAAAATCCGCAAGTTTTTTTCATGTTCAAGTATAACATATCCAAACCAAGTTCCACCTTATCATTTAAAAACACCCATTTCAAAGAATGACTCAAAAACATGATTTAACTGTGTGTGTGTGTGTGTGTGTGTGTACAAAATATAGAGTATTTTAAAACTTGGTATTACCAAAACTATGGTATTGATGCATATACACACAAGCACATAACATTACTAAAATTAAAATGACATACTACGTATAATAGTATAAAAATAATCCTAAAATAACAATGATGTTAACGGTTAACCAGTATAAAATGGCAGCATTAACTGTCATTACCTAAAAAATCCACCTAAACCAATGATTAAATAGCTATTCGGTTATTGGTTAACATATTTTCCCTTCCCTGCGCGGTCTAGGTGACATCAGATGATCATCCGTTTCAAGCAAAGTGTTACAATATGAAACATGTTTTCCTTTGGACTAACATGCTCTGATGAATCAGGCACAAAAAGTTCAGAAAACATGTTTTAAGAAAGTAAAAAGTGTAAATTTAGAATTCACACTGATGAACTAATGACCTTTTCACCAAAATGCCTGTAAATCCAGCAGCTCTGTGTCAACCTCGACTTCACATATGAAATCAGTGCTGTGCTCCTGATACATAAATCCTATTTCAGAACACACTGCGTATCGTGTGAGAGTGAGAGTGTGTGTGACAGTGATTGTTTGTCAGTTGATATGGTCGTGGCAGGGAAAGACCTGGAGATCATCCGTCACTCAATACACACAGGAAATCAAAACTACCTGAACCAGAAGAAAGCTGTATTGTTAGTGTAACTGAGCCAAAATAGTAAAAATGTTGTCATTATTTACTCTCTCTCACAGTGTTTCAATGTGAAAAACAAAACAGTCTGGAATGATGGCGAGTAAATGAGGGCAAATAGATTTTTGGGTAACAAAAGAATGTCTTAAGTCCAGATTTGTTTCTCAGATCACTTTTGTTCTCGTGTAATTTGTTACTGTTTTCTGCTACACCCTCATTCTGGAATCAGAACGCTTAACATACGTGAGCGGCGAACACAGACAGGAATGTGTAAAATCCTAAGATCAGTCAAGTGGCACTAAAATCGTGAGCATTGGTAAATGATGTGAGTGTTGAATATTTCTGTTGTTTTAGCAGAGACAAGCGAGAGGTCTCCCTCTTTCAAGCGTGTGTTTCTGACCTACATCTCCGTCTGAGGACAAAACAGCTGGAAATCAAATCTGCTGAAGTTAACGAAATTAGAAAATTATGCAAAATAGTTAATAAACACAATGATGGGATTCCTGTGGCTCAAACTGTAAAAAAAAACTGTCTACCAAATGCATCAATGTAAATGTAAAAATGAGCCAATCAAAACCAGTGATTTGTCGATTAGCCAATGAAATTCAAGAACTAAACACCTTACGAATATAAAATTAATTGGGAATAGTATATTCTTAACATTTCTGCAATATAACGTTATGTCAGAAACCGAAAGAGTAGATTGATAACATGCTATTTTGAATTAAGACAAGCCCTGCGTCCCAATTTATATCCTGTTTGTCCGAAATAATGTTCGCTATTGGTATTTTTACATACTAGTTAGGGTGGATAGTGTGCTAATCGGGGGTCAGGCTATAAAATATTATATAATATAGCACACTATTCTATTTCTCCAATATAAAAATATGGCAGAAACAATAAGAGTGCTGTTTTGAAATAAAACAAATATTACATTGAAATTTGCATACAATTCGGCCTAAATATTATTCAAAATTGATATTCTTAAATACTATTTAAGATGGATATTGTGCAAAGTGGGATTCAGGGATAACAGACAAGAAAAAAAATTATAAAATTCAACTATTAGCAGACAAATCGTACCATTTTTGCAATTTAAAGATACGGCAGAAACAGTATTAAAGCGGTAGTAATCGGACGAAATTCTGTTCAATATAGTTACACTAGTTACATTTTTATTTTTTTTTATATTCTAGGATATATTAACTTTGCTCCCGTCGAATATATTTAGTGTTGGAATATATTTACTGTATATTTTTACTTGAGGTACATTTATATTTTTATATTTTTATCTTTATTTATTTCTATTCTTATATTTTTATTTAGAAAGCTGTGTTTATAATTGCTGTGTCATAGAAGTGCTGTTTATGGAATTGTGTTTGTGTATAAAATTGCTGTGTTATTTTTTGCTTAAGGCCGAGAGTCTCATACAAAATTTCGTTATGCGCGAGCATAATGACAATAAAGATTCATTCATTCATTCATTCATACACCATATCGGTATAGTTAATGAATCCTCAAGGCCTAGCAGCAACCTATGATTTCTTAAATGAAATGTACAGTAGAGGTTTATTTTCAGTAATATCACAACCCAGTAGAGTGACACGGACAACTTCAACATTGATTGACAATATTTTTACAAATAATATTAATAAAAACTCTTTATAGTGGTTTGCTATTCTGTGATATCAGTGATCACTTACCAGTTTTCATTGTCTGTGGCCTAAAAACTGCCAAAAATATAAGCGGTGTTGATAAAATCAAACACATTAGAATTCGGACGGAGAAGGAAATAGACTCATTTAGGAAAGATCTGATTAACCAAGATTGGAGTAAAGTTTTTGTTGACGATGTTAACTGTGCTTATGAGGTCTTTCTGAATATTTTTGTAACCCTTTATAATAAAAATTGTCCCTTAAAAATGAGCAAAGTGAATAAATTCGATAAAAAACCATGGATAACTAGTGGGTTACAGAAGGCCTGTAAAAAGAAAAATAAACTATATCGAGATTTTATTAAATACAAGTCGAGTAATTATGAAATTAGATACAAAAGATATAAAAATAAGTTAACAACTATAATGCGACAGGCCAAAAAAAGATTATTATAAAAACAGATTAAATGAATATAAGAATAACATTAATGAAACCTGGAAAATCTTAAATAAGGTTATGAAGCCAAATTTGCAGAGTACAAATCTACCTGAGTATTTTGAACATAAAGGCAAAGTTATTAATAGTGGAAGAGATATTGCAAATGAGTTTAATTCTTTCTTTGTCAATGTCGGACCTAATATTGCGAAAAAACTTGAAAACTCCGATTATGAAGCAGGGTATAGGGTGACAGGAGGTAGCAGAATTTTGCAGTCAATGTTTCTTAATGATTGCACCGAAACTGAAATTTTAGAGATTGTGAGAAAGTGTAAAACTAAAAAAATTCTTGTGACGGTGAGGGAATAGATATGAGAATTGTTAAAAAAACTATAGATTGCATACTTCAACCTCTAACTTATATTTTCAATCTTTCTTTTAGTTCAGGTGTTTTTCCGCAAAAGATGAAGATTGCCAAGATAACACCTATTTTCAAAAAAGGAGACAAACATGACTTTAATAATTATCGACCTGTATCAGTACTCTCACAGTTTTCTAAAATAATTGAAAAATGGTTTACTTATAAATTAGATCTATTCTTGGAAAAAAACAATTTACTTTTTGATTATCAATATGGATTCCGATCGAATAGATCGACAACCCTTGCATTAATTCATTTAACGGATGAAATTCTTGCCACAATAGAAAAAAAACAGTATCTTGTAAGTATATTCCTGGACTTACAGAAAGCATTTGATACTGTTAACCATAAATTATTGTTGACAAAATTACAATACTACGGACTAAGGGGTCAGATATATAAATGGCTTGAAAGTTATTTAAGTAACAGAAGCCAATATGTTCAATTTAAAAACCATAACTCAGATTGTAGAACTGTTGTATGCGGAATTCCCCAGGGTTCTGTAATTGGCCCTAAACTTTTTATTTTATTTATTAATGATATTTTTGAAGCTTCTAAAGAGATGAATTTTTTGTTATTTGCTGATGACACAACGGTATTCAAGTCCGGGACAGATATTAATGAATTAATGACCACTACTGAAAGGGAAATGTCAAAATTAAAGAAATGGTTTGATTGTAACAAACTGTCTTTAAACTGGGATAAGACAAATTATATGGTTTTTGGAAATACGGGAAAAAAAGAAGGTACAAAATTAAATATTGAGAAAGTAAACATCGAATGTGTTTCAGAAATAAAATTTTTGGGGGTTGTCCTAGACAGTAAACTTAGCTGGAAGCCTCATATAGAATATATCAAAGGTAAAATTAGTAAGAATATTGGTATTCTATATAATGTTAAACATATATTAGATGAAGCTTCATTACAGCTTCTATATTTAACCTTAGTTGTTCCATATTTAACATATTGTACTGAAGTGTGGGGTAATGCATACAACAGTTATACAGACAAGTTGTTTGTACTCCAGAAGAAAGCCATAAGAATTGTGGCTAACCAAGGTGCACGAGACCACACAAATAAAGTGTTTATAAAACTGCAGACTTTGAAATTTAAAGAGTTGGTCAGTTTCAAAATACTAAAAATTATGTGGAGAGTGAAAAATAATTTAGTACCAACACATATTAAAAATAAATTCATGTTAATCACAGACAATAACAACAGAAGAAAAGGCAATTTTAGTGTGCCATATTCACGTACCTCAAAAAACAAAAGGGGTTCCTTGTAACTGGGATTAGTTTATGGAACTCTTTGGATAGAGGTCAAAAATCATGTAACTCGATTGTTCAATTCAATAAAATGTACAAAAAATATGTACTTGAAAAATACAAAGGAAATGAAGCATAAGAAATAAGGTTTTATTTTTTTTTATTTTTTGTGTGTTTTTTTTTTTTTTTTTTTTTTGTTGTTGTTTTTTGTTTTTTTTTCTAAATTGGTAATTGTTAATTGCTGGGATGTGAAATAATACTGAAGAAATATGTATGTGTATGTATATGTATGTATATATATATGTGTGTATGTATATGTATGTATATATGTGTATGTATATATGTGTGTATGTGTATATATATGTATATATGTAGATATGTATATGTATATATATATATATATATATAGAAAGGAAGGGGAACGAAAAGGAAAGACGAAAAAAAAAAAAAAAAAAAAAAAAAAAAAAAAAAAAATGGCGAGCCATCTGTTTTGTATAAGCTTAGATAATTGAAAAAAGGGGCATTAATTTATAAGACTATGTCTTCTTTATGCTCCTATTCAGTAATGAATGTTATTATTTTGTTGTAGTGGAGATTATGTTGTGTCTATAATAACATCATGACTGAATAAAGAAATTTGATTTGATTTTGATTTGATTTGATTTAGTTCGATATAGTGTGCTTGACTATTCTGGGATAACTGTCATTTCATAACTGAAGAAGAAGACAGTTTACATTAACCACTATAGCGCCCCTTGTGGTCATACGGAGAATATAATGTAACATGGATTGTGATGCATTTTTCTGTTGAAAACATTTGTTGAGTGTTTGGTACACTTTACCTGGCTGTTTCCTTCCACTCCATCTCTTGACCGTCGACGGAAAGAAGCTCGTCGAGTTCGGTGAAGAGCTGTGGTGGAGGTGGGCCGCTGTCATCTTCCCCCAAAATAAAGCGGATCCGCTCTGCTGCCGGAGAAACTGATGAGGAAACAACAAGCGAGGTGTGACAGATGCCAGCTTATAACATAAAGACTGCAAGCCAATACAATCAAAATACAAGACAAAAGTGCTCTGTCTGCTTAAGGTGAGACTGTAACAGCAATCACTGGTTGGTTCCTGCATAGGTGTTACGTAACATCAAGATCAATGAGCTTTTTTGTAAATTTAAGTGTTACACCCAAAAAGCAGTCAGTACGTGAGACTTTATTTCCTGGAGAAACAGAAATAGATAGTGTTGCGAAAGCAGACTGAGCCAAAACTGGCCCCTCTTTGAGATTTCAATCTCAGTTGCACAGGGAAGTTGCCTTAAGATGCAAAGCACAAAATGCATGCATGAGGATACCTATGTCAGCATTTCTCATAACCACACTGTTGTAGCTGTAATGTGAAAGTTGCACCATACCTTTTCTAAACGTGTACACATTTAAATTACAAAGACTCAATTCTCTGCACAGACAAGGCCTTTTTTTAAAAAAAAACTATACAAAACAAACAGTTTAAGATGAGACGTTTTTCCGACACTAATGAGATCTGGCCTACCCTACTAGTTAGGGAAGTCCGCATATGGGGAAATCTGTTGTTTGCAATGCAACAGGACTGGTTATTTTGATTCAATGTCTGCAATGGGACATACCAAGCGTATTTACATGTGTATCAATGCATGTCGTGCATGTGCACCGATGTACATGCTTCTTTTAAGTCTAGCCTCAGGTCAAGGTAAAGACAGGTAGGGACAGGATGGTCTCTTTCATAATACAACATCAACCTGTAATACAACAATACCAATAATACAACTCCTTATGCTAAAAACTAATTCATATATATGTTAAGTTTCTAATTTTTTTAAGAAATTATTATTTTATTCAGCAAGGAAGGATCGATCAAAAGTGACACTAAAGACATTTCTAATTTTCTTTTTCAAATAAGTTCTCCAGACACCCTAAAAAAAATCACATTTTCCACAAAAATATTTTTAAAAGCGAAACACTTTTTTTTTTTACTTTGATAAAAAGATGAAATGTTACTTGAGCAGCAAATCAGCATTTTTAGAATCTTGTTCTGAAGGATTGTTCAACACTGAAGACTGGATAATGACGCTTACATTTACATTTAGTCATTTAGCAGACGCTTTTATCCAAAAGCGACTTACAACTGAGGACTAACAATAATAGTATGTTGTAAAACAGATGAGCTTTGTATCACAGGAAATTACACTTTAAAATCTATCCAAACAGAAAAGTACTTTAAATTCTAAAAATATTTCATAATATTACTGATTTAACTGCAGCTTTGCAAATAAATGCAGCTTTGGTGAGCATAAGAGACTTGAAAAACAATGAAACACTAAACGTTAGTTTAGAAGGAGAGAGAGAATGTTAATGTTAAAACTCTCAGTCTCTCTCTCTCTCACACACACAAACACACAAAACTAAATACATTTCAAATCATGTCATGCATGACTAAGTTAGCTATAGCTATAGTTAGCTTTGAGTTTCTAATTTTGCTTCGCAGTAAATTGATGAGTATGGCCGTCTGCCGATAGTCAATAAAGTTTTAAATATGGATATTTTTCTTACACGAACGCATCGCTTCACCTCAGGAGGCCTTTATTAAACCTTTATTGTGGAGGACTTTTATTATGAAGCACATGTATCATGGATAGATGCATTTTAATGGCCTTCAAAACATAAACGGACATTCACTGCCATTATAAAGCTTGGAGCCAGGACATTTTAAATATAACTCCGGTTGTATTAGTCCGAAATACGGCTTCAGGGTAAACTCATTTTTGAGTGAACTATCCCTTTAAACATATCAAAGGCTTTTTAGCACTGCCTTTCTTTCTCTGTTTATTTTAGCACATTTGGAGCATGCTAAGCTAATCTAAGCTAAATTAGTCAAAGCTGGAGGATTATTTTCCTCCCTCAGTGGCCTGAAACAGCCCCTCCGGAATAAATAAGGCCATGGTGTACATAACACAGAGAGAGGAAGAACATCCCTTTGGCCATGCCTGGCTCCATGGCTCTTAACCTGAGCTAAAAGTTAACACCTCTTACCAGAAGTGGCTAGAATTACCAATTATACACTAGCATATACTCAACACTGAAACTAGCGGTATTGTTGAAATCAGCTGACCACTAATGCTAAATCCAGCCACAGATCCAGGCCATGAGAAGCCGTACAAACTATTTGTGCGAGAAATGTGTTTGTTAGTTTAACCCAGTGACTTACTGTAAGTAATGACTGTGTGAAACGTGTGATTTCTGCACTCTCACACGATCTACAGTCGAAGGAGCGATGGAGAGGTAGAGCTGGGTTCACAGAGGATAAGCGCAGATAAAGGTGACTATGCACTTGTTTAGCTTGATGCTTTGCCTTTTCAGCCATGCCAATGATTAGGAGAGATTAGCACACACAAAGACCTTTAACTGAGGCTGTAAGGACCGCTTTATCTCGTTCTCTCTCTCCATCGCACTCGGACTCTCCAGAACATCAAGGATTGCTCTGGGATAATCTGTAAAATAGTTTTTCTTCTACAAGAATGACTTGTAGAAATGTGTATTGGTTTAGTGAAACACAAAGGAGATGTCCAAGCTGCTCTTTTCCTTGCAATAAAGATGGCGACTATACTGCCAAAAATCCCCAAAAAGTACTATGAAAATATATTAAAAGTAGTCAATAAAGGCCCGTTCACACCAAGCATGATAACTATAAAGATAACGATAAAGATAACTATATATGCATCCATATATAACTATGTATGTGATGTGAACTTTTTTAGAATTATATCTTTATCATTATCTTTATAGTTATCGTGCTTGGTGTGAACGGGCCTTAAGACTTCCAAAGTAAAATAGCACTGTGTCAGGAATACCAAATTTATGTCATTGTATATTAGTCATGTGACATGTGCATGTGACATTTCTGCCTAACTTTCACTGGTGAAACAAATGAAATCCACACTTTAAAAAAAAAACCTTCCTACAAACCAAAAACCAGCAACAAGGTTTCTTTAGGGCGAGTAATCTCACTCAGCGCCTGCCTTTCAAACACCCCTCGGGCAGCTATTTCAGTCATTCAAGTACAGCTGCTATCTCTTAGAATGAGCAAATATCGAATTCTCCAAAGCTGTTCATCAAGCTTATGAAAAAATGTCATATTTGAAATCTCCGTCTCATAAATTATGTTTCTAAATGCTCAAATCATAACAAAAAAACATCATTTTTACAGACATAAGTGTAATTTTAGAATGGCTGCGTCTGAAATCGCATACTCTCTTAACTAGGTACTTATTTTGAAAACGTAATCACTAAATAGTATGTTCTATATAGTATGAATGTGTGTTGTATGAATGAATGTAATCTGGACGTACTACATCTGCCATGTTGTCACTGTCATGTGACCTACCAGCGTCAGTTGCGTCGCTTCACCTCCATACATTTTTTTTTTTCAAAGGATGTTTCGATACGCCACTAAGTAGGTGGATTACCAATCGAAGGATCCCTGAGTTACCATGCTCAAGCCTGGACGCAGGCCTCATCCATCCTAGGCTATTCGGGTAACTCGCTTCACCTCCATTCATAAATCCTCTCCCGTGGCCTCATGGGACAAAAAGTGCTTATCGCTTTTTATCGCAAGCAGTTTTTGCCTACTTATGAGTACTGTGAATTCAGACATACTTCTTTTGTCACACACTGTTTTTGGCCAACTATATAGAAGGGAAGTGTGCGATTTCAGAAGCAGCCGCAGTTTCTAAAGCAACCAGAGCTTATAACAGCTGCAGTGATGCAATGACAACAGAATGCAGTTACGCATTGAAACCAACCTAACTAACTTTATCTGGACAATAACTTTATTCTACAGCTGCTCTAAAGCCAAAACAATCTCTGTGACTGTAATTTTCTATTATCACTGTAAAGCTGCTTTGAAACTATATATTGTTAAAGGAGCTGTATGTAAGATTGTGGCCAAAACTGGTACTGCAATCAATTTCAAATTCTTGTAGAGCGGTGTATCCCTTCCCCCCTGACTCGAGGTTGCCAGATAGGTTGCAGGATCCAAAAAAAAATGTATCTCACACATTTGTAGCTGCCGTTGTGGTAACTAGAGCGGAGCTGGCAACCCAGATGCTGCAACACTGATTAGTAGATTGGTGGAGGGTGGAGCATCAGACCAAAACACAACATGTCAACATCAGTTGAGGGCTGCAACTTCACTTTATAAATGACGGTATCCTGGCTGGACTACTGTTGTCAGTGATATAAGTATTTAAAGTAAACATGATTTCTTATGTCTAGTGACATATCAGGGCCATTTTATGATTATTTGAAATACATGTCTTATATACAGCTCCTTTAAGAGCACTATTTAAATGAAGGTGACTTAACATGACTTTAACAATTGCCAATTGGCTTATCCCGCCATATTGTGCATTGCACTTTCTCACATTCGTAGTAATATCAGTGCACCGTATTGATATAGTATATCTAAAGTCTAAGGCCGTGTCACTTACTGAGTGGTTTGAGGATGCTGGAGGAGGGATCATCTGCATTCTCTGTGTCTGATTTGTCGCTCACGTTTTCCGTCACACGTTCCCTCCTTTCTCTGTGATTGGATCGTCGTTTGTGTCGCCGGCGGCGACGGTAACTCTTAGGCACATTAACGCCAATGTAGACTGTGTGATGACCTACACACAGGCACAAGGCATGGTAAGATTACAGGATTACAAACAAACACACACATACACACTTCATCAGATGAGAGGTTATAAATTAAAGCCTAAAATAAATGCACTGATAACGAGATAAAGAATGATGACGTCATTGGAACAGCGTTTTTTTCTGTTTAATATGTTTAAGCCTGCTGCTGTCAATGATTATACTGTCAATTTGATGGAAGCCAAAAACTTTTGCAATATGGATTTCAACATGTTAATCAGAGTTGAGACTTTTTACAGTATTAAAGCAAAAAAGCTATACCGTATCAGACATTTATTTTCAATGAGAGTTGGTCTTTTCAAACTTTATGCAAACAATAACTTACACAATGTGTTGTCATCATTGTTATCATTAACTAAGTCTATGATAGTACAATTGTTTTTATTAATTGAGATAAAGCTGAAATAAAATATTAAATGGAATAATATATTAAATGAAAAACTTTAACTTTTAAACTCTTAAAAAGATTGCCTTGGAAAGTAACTGAAATAAATAAAATCTTAATAAATATAATTAATATTAAAAACGAATAAACTGAAACTATTAAAAATGACAAAAACACATACAATTACAAAGAAATGAATGAAATTAATATAAAAAATAAAAGCTAATTCAAAATATGAATAAATACTGTAAAAGTATATAAATAATAGTAAAACAACACTGATGTGTTGACAACCAATAGTATCACATTATAATTCACTTCCTGTGAGTGTTTGCACGAGTGAAACAGAAAACAGAAGAAGAAGAAAATCATTTCAGAGTTAAATTTATACAATATTTATTTTCTTTGGAAGACAATGTACTGATGAATCATTCACAATGAGACCAGGGATATGTGTACAGTATGAAGGTAAATCAATATCACTGTGTTTCTGTGTTGGCATGCATTTGTGTTTTGTTTTTTTTTTCTGAGGGAGAAACTGATTTGTATCTCACACTTGTTAGATTATAGATAAATGGCAACAACTTCCTGTACAGCTGATCAGGCAGGAAATGGTAAAACATCTTCAGGAAATGGATGTAAAAACAAAAAAACACACACGCCTAGATGAACACACACTCACTGAACAATATAAGAACTAATTGCTCATCAATTCAGTCATATATCAATCATGCTTCTGTCATCCATCATTCATTTCAGGTTCGACAAATAAACAAATATGTCCACCAGATGGTATCTGATAGAGTACTAGTGTGTGTGTTTGTGTGTGTGTGCGTGTGCGTGTCTGTAACCATCATTTGAAAGTCCAAAGTTCAGGGATGACGAGAGACAGAGAGAGAAAAACAAATATAGAAAGAGCATGAGTGTGTGAAATGCTCATGTTTGCGAATGTGTTTGATCTCCTTTTGATGTGAAGATATTTTTAGATGTCTTAACCTGTAATACTTTATACATTCCACAACTGAGAGGGGAATTGTGAACTGTGCCGAGTCAAACACGGACAAAACCGGAGCTGACAAATTTTTATATGGCCCACAGTGTCAGTATTCTACTCATTAAACACATTAAAATTATTGTATGATGAGCTATATTTGCACAGAAAGAGACATGACAATAATTTATTTTAATCCCAGAATTTAAAAAATTGGGTTTAATTTTTGAATTTTTTTATCAATAAAATATATAACTAATACTATAATATAATAAAATGTATAATATATATATATATATATATATATATATATATATGTGTGTGTGTGTGTGTGTGTGTGTGTGGATTAAGATAGTAAACATCTTCACGTGTAGAGCTTTGGCTTGTTACATCTGATTCACTCATAATCCTCTCCTGTCCTTAAACACAAATTGCAACCAATGCAACAATAAAAAAAAAAAAACAGCTGGCCCTCGACAGAGAGAGACTGAAGTGAGTGAAAGTGAGCGTGAAACTCAATCTACAGTACCTAAGAGTATTAGGGATCTGCAGTCGTCACTGAGACACAGGAGATTGTATATCCCACAATATATTTAAGTGCACTTGTGTGTGTGAGTGCGTGTGTGTGTGTGTGTGTGTGTGTGTGTTTCGTACCCTCAACCTCCTCGTCACACATGTTCTTGATGTAAGACGCTCCCCTGTCCACTATGGCTTCATCCTCCATTCTGTAAAAGAACAACCATAGAGAAGAAAGTCAAATACAAGGCAACTATAACCCAGACTTTGTCAGGAAAGAGTAAACATGTTTATTCTCGCGCTGCACATGCACGTTTTTCAGAACTGTGTTTTTTTTGAAGGAGTTCACTCACTTGTGTTTTAACCTTTCCCTTTTACTTTTACTTGTTGTTTATCAGGTGTGTAAACCTGAACCAGTCTGGTTGTGATTCAAGTCTTCACATGTCTTTCACTGAGGATTGGATGAACTCTTAAAACTTGAAACAATAGGAAATCACATAGAACTCGAAATAAATTAGCAACAATATAGCAACGCCCTGGCAACCGCAAATAATATCCTTGTGTGGAGGTGGAGAATTTTGCATGCATCCCAATCAGACCAATCAGAGCAGAGTAGACCAATCACAACAGACTGGGCCATCTGACCAATCAGAGCAGAGTAGACCAATCACAACAGATTGGGCCATCTGACCAATCAGAGCAAAGAAGACCAATCACAACAGATTGGACCATCTGACCAATCAGAGCAGAGTAGACCAATCACAACAGATTGGACCATCTGACCAATCAGAGCAGAGTAGACCAATCACAACAGATTGGACCATCTGACCAATCAGAGCAGAGTAGACCAATCACAACAGACTGGGCCTTCTGACCAATCAGAGCAGAGTAGACCAATCACAACAGACTGGACCATCTGACCAATCAGAGCAGAGTAGACCAATCACAACAGACTAGACCATCTGACCAATCAGAGCAGAGTAGACCAATTACAACAGACTGAACCATCTGACCAATCAGAGCAGAGTAGACCAATCACAACAGACTGGGCCTTCTGACCAATCAGAGCAGAGTAGACCAATCACAACAGACTGGACCATTCGACCAATCAGAACAGAGTAGACCAATCACAACAGACTGGACCATCTGACCAATCAGAGCAGAGTAGACCAATCACAACAGACTGGACCATCTGACCAATCAGAACAGAGTAGACCAATCACAACAGACTGGACCATCTGACCAATCAGAGCAGAGTAGACCAATCACAACAGACTGGGCCATCTGACCAATGAGAGCAGAGTAGACCAATCACAACAGACTGGACCATCTGACCAATCAGAGCAGAATAGACCAATCACAACAGACTGGGCCTTCTGACCAATCAGAGCAGAGTAGACCAATCACAACAGACTGGGCCTTCTGACCAATCAGAGCAGAGTAGACCAATCACAACAGACTGGACCATCTGACCAATCAGAGCAGAGTAGACCAATCACAACAGACTGGACCATCTGACCAATCAGAGCAGAATAGACCAATCACAACAGACTGGGCCTTCTGACCAATCAGAGCAGAGTAGACCAATCACAACAGACTGGGCCTTCTGACCAATCAGAGCAGAGTAGACCAATCACAACAGACTGGACCATCTGACCAATCAGAGCAGAATAGACCAATCACAACAGACTGGGCCATCTAACCAATCAGAACAGAGTAGACCAACAGTAGTGAACAGTAGTGTATATAATTTAGGGGAAATATATTTTCTATAGGCTGGACAAGATTTCTACTTCAAAAACAACTAGCGAGAAGAACAAGTTACAACTGTTTACTTTAATACATATTCTCACTTCCTATTCCATTATTGTAGTTTCTCTCTGACACTTTTATCCATGTGATCAGTGAAGTTTAGATTCACAGCTGGTCTTGGTGTTCTTTATGCATGTCATCTCTTCAATTCTTACATTCTGTTATACAATCATTTCATCCATCCTCGCTTACGCAGAAGTGAAGATTTCACAGTATAGATCTCATTTATCCCTCCGGTCACTAATTCATTTCCTGTGTTCTTTGGAATGACGAGCCCAGGTGGTCATGTAACCTGGTTAGATGCGCTGTGTTATCTTGTGATTAATATACGTTAAACATGAGCCGAATGTTCTGTAATCTCTGTTTGTAATAACCCCTCACACACCCTGAGGAAGCCAGACTGCCACATGGACATAAACTGGTGGATCAGCATTTGACAATCGGATTTCTGGCAGGGCATCAACTCTCTGCATTTCTAACTAAATAAAGTTCATTCATCCCTAGTGGAACACACGCGGGAAACTGAACGTGAGATGTATTTAACAGATGTTCATTAAGTGATTCAATATAAGTGGTGGGAATCTCTCAAAACGTTCCTAGTCATTTTTCACCCGTAAAAAAAACAATTAAGATAATACGCATATATAGCCACACAAATAGAATACAAAAAATAGAATATATATATATATATATATATATAGAATTATATAAAAAAAATAGAATATATATATTCTATTTTTATATAATTCAATATATATATATATATATATATATATGCATACAGTACAGGTCAAAAGTTTGGAAACATTACTATTTTTAATATTTTTGAAAGAAGTCTCTAATGCTCATAAAGCTTGCAGTTATCTGATTAAAAATACAGGAAATATATATATATATATATATATATATATTCATTGTATAGTTACTGTATATTTATAATACAATAAATATTTATAGTATCATTTTATGCTGATAAAAATCTTAAAATTTGTGATTTGAGAATCACATTCAAAATAATGAAAAATGACGACTATGACGATCTAAAACATCACAATGCATTTTGATGATGTAAAATATATAAATAAATGTGCTTTATTGTCACAATGACAAAAAAAGTTAAAATAGGTCTTATGCTCTTTATGAGAATCCTTGGGTGTTTGGGGGAGAAATATGACTTAGTATAACTGCAAACTACAACCATCAAATCTGTTACCTATGGAGAGACTGATCAAACACACCGATGGATTTGTTTATTACGGTTTATGGTAATGGGAAATCATGAGACCCGGGCAGAGGAATGTCATGAAGCTAAAGTAAATACAAGCAATAAAGGTGTGTAACTGACTGACGCACGAGCTCCCAGCAGCCCTAGCACCATGTTTACCTATTCAGAGGTGGGACAAACGACATCAGAAACCATACTGATAGCGACGGGGAACATCATTTCCTGCCAATTACACACCTGATCTCAGAACCTGTCGTGGTTTACAGAAGCGATCAATCAAACAACCAACAAGGAGTTGTCTATAAGATACAAACGCTTCCTGGGGTCAAAGGTCATGTTGAATCTGACACCTGAGGGTTGGGAAGAGGTTTATGAGGTGCTTGAGACAGTCATTGAATACAGTCCTTGAGTTAAGCTTGAGTTGTGACATGTCTATTAAGTTGTAAATAGATACTTCACTAAATACACAACAACAAGCACTGTTTGGCTCTCGTGGCAAACTCTCACAGCCACGTAAGAAAAGAAAGAGTGAAAAAACGAAAGAATAGCAACATCATTGTGTAAGTGGGATTTCAACAGAGCTTTTAATAAGACTTTCTGATCTTTAAATCCTTCTCATATGCTCTAATTCCTCAAATGTATCGGCTTCTGTGGGAACGGCACTTTGTTTCGCTTTAATCCGTTTTAAACTACTTGCCATTTTGGTTTTTGTTGTATGCAATTAACTTTATGATCCAAGCAAACAAGTCAATTCAAAAGTAACAGGATTGTTTGCCAGATATGCAACTACGCATTAGTCCAGCATTTATATTTAGCGTTTAGCATTTAACATGAGACCAGATCACGACCCGCAGAGAAAGATATAAACATCTTGAGAAATCCCAGATCCGCTGAGGTAAATTCAAATGAATCATTTAACTGAATCAGTTGATGAGCTTGACATATTAAATTGATCAAAAGTGACAGTAAATACATTTATAATGTTATAAAAAGGCTTCTAATTCAAATAAATGCTGTTCTTTTGACCTTTATAGTTATCAAAGAATTCTTAGGAAAAAATGTGTGTTTCCAACATTGATAATCAGAAATGTTTCTCCAGCAGAAAATCATCATATCAGATGTAATCTGGAGTAATGACCAGTCCTAGACTTCTGGGGCCCCAGGCAAAACTTTGTCCGGAGGCCCCTGACAATGCATTCATAACAACGCCAAAATGACCCCCAAACAAACAATAGGTTAAAAAACAATAGAAATAAAATTAAATAAACATGTAGTTCAGCCTACTAATAATAATAGCCTACTATACAAAAAATTAAGTAATCAAATGTAATAAAACTCTGTATAGTCTGCACTGTGAACATTAAATATACATTAATTCTTATTCAAGTTACTAAAGTTGTTCAGTGAAGAGCAGGGAATGATTCTCTCGTTGTTGTTTGATTAGGCGGTTTATTAGGCTGCTGTCACTTTAAGACCAAATGCACAGATCTAATATACTGACAAGCGTTCGATTACTTTCCCAACTGTTTATGTAACCGATTGCGTAAAACTCGCCAAGACGGGCATCTTGACATATTTGTTTGTTTAAAGGATTAGTTCACTTTTGAAAAAACTTTTGCTGATAAATTACTCACCCCCATGTCATCCAAGATGTCCATGTCTTTCTTTCCTCAGTCGAAAAGAAATTAAGGTTTTTGATGAAAACATTCCAGGATTTTTTTCCATATTATGGACTTAAATGGGAACCAGGTCCAACCGATGTCCAAACGACAGTTAATAACAGTTTCAGATGCAGCTTCAAATGTCTTTAAACGACACCAGACGATGAATAAGGGTCTTATCATGCGAAACAATCGGTTATTTCAAAGCTTATTCCAAAAATGTAACTTTTCTAAGGACAAATGCTAGGCTTGTAATATATTGTGAGGCGCGTTTGCAACGTCACGTAATACGTAATTACGTTCAAAAGGTCACGGGCGACGTAGCCGGAAGTACAGAATCAAAATCGTCCGACATCGTTGTTTTACCTTTTAATTCCTTTTTTGTAAACGGCGTTTGAGTTAGTTTGCACGTTCAACCTATGCGTTCAACTTGTAAACACTGACTCTGTACTTCTGGCTACGTCGCCCGTGACCTTTTGAACGTAATTACGTATTACGTGACGTTGCAAACGCGCCTCACAGAATAGAGCAAGGCTAGCATTTGTCCTTAGAAAAGTTACATTTTTGAAATAAGCTTTGAAATAACCGATCGTTTCGCATGATAAGACCCTTATTCATCGTTTGGTGTCGTTTAAAGACATTTGAAGCTGCATCTGAAACTGTTATTAACTGTCGTTTGGACATCGGTTGGACCTGGTTCCCATTTAAGTCCATAATATGGAAAAAAATCCTGGAATGTTTTCATCAAAAACCTTAATTTCTTTTCGACTGAGGAAAGAAAGACATGGACATCTTGGATGACATGGGGGTGAGTAAATTATCAGCAAAAGTTTTTTCAAAAGTGAACTAAGCGCACGCGCACAGAAGGACGCCCGGGGAAAAGCGTCTCTTTCACAGCTCAATGCAATTTAACTCTTCAGCTTTGATCACAGGAATAAATTACATTTTAAAATGTATTCAAATACAAAACAGTTCTTTCAAAATTGTAATATTTTACAATATTACTGTTTTATTGTACAAAATTATTATTTTATTGTATTTTTGATCAAATAAATGTGCAGGAGAGACTTCTTTCAAAAAAAAATTACAAAATAGTATCAACCTTAAACTTTTAAAGGGTAACTAAACCTTAAACCAACTTTTTTTAGTTAATGATTTGTAAGAATGGGGCTTTATTAGTGCTGATCATTGATTCAAGTAACTTTTTTGACATTTGGGTATAAAGTGTTTTAATTCTACAATATATGGTGTAAAAAGGTCTTCGTGCTGCCCTCTTCAGGTTGAACGGTGGCTACTGCAGTTGAATTTTCCTATTGGATGTTTGCGGTTCTTCGTGACGTACGCAGGTTTCAGCTCACCACACCCTTGGTACAAGCTACCATGCCCTAGGCCAGCAATTCCCAACCCTGTTCTTGGTGGCACACCAACAATGCGCGTATTCTTTGTCTGGGTTGACAACCCATGTGATTATGAGCTGATGAGTTGAATCAGGTGTGTTTAATAAGGGAGACAAACCCTGCGTCCCAATTCACTTACTTATACTTCGCCCTAAAAGTATGTACTGTTTTTGTGAAGAAAAAGTACATAGTTTTGAGTGTGTAGCAAAAGAGTAGGCAAGCTTTGGGACATACTATCACGTCATCTTTAACGGACGGCTCTGTCGCGTGCTGCGTGCATCCTGTCACCGTAAACTGCCCTGTCAATCATCTTGTCACAGTTAAAATCCTCCATTCAATCTAATTTGATTTCCTACCGTATCGGAGCACGTTCACCTGCCAGTCACGCGTCTTTCATGCAGAGACTCTCCTCGTGTTTGCAATTTGAATATAATGATGCATTTAAAAAGTAATGGCTAAACGTATCTTTACAAAAGTTCACAATGCTGCTGCAAATGCAATATAATGTGGACAACATTGAATAAATTAATTTTCGTCAGGTTAGATACTGATAATTAATCACTCAAAGCTTTTTTATCTAAACCTCTCAACATAACCGCGGGACTCGCGCGTCCTCCGTGTCTGTAGTTTTTTAACACTTTTTACTCTTATTTGTAGTTCTAACCGAATCCTCGCCCACCGCGCAATGGTTTGTGCGCAATTTCAGCCGTTAGAGTGTGCATCGATCTACACTTCGGATTCTCACCGGATATAGTAGACCATCATCCGGGTATCT
Organism: Pimephales promelas; assembly: GCF_016745375.1. The sequence continues at coordinate 11,108,551 of NW_024121876.1, read as the reverse complement.
TTGAAACACTCATTTGAACATACTACGATTTGGGACGTACTAATTCTATTTTCGAATACTATTTAGGACGGATAGTATGCGAATTGGGATGCAGCAGAAGAATACGTGCAGTGTTGGTGTGCCGCCAGGAACAGGGTTGGGAAACACTGCCCTAGGCAGTTTAAAAACCCTCTTGTTTCGTCAAAACAACTGCGAGTCAAGAGTGGGAATTACGAATTTTACGAAAGATTACGAACGATCAGGATAGAGTATTGTAGCATTTATTTAGCATAGCATTTAGATAGTTATTTTGATTATTTTGTGTGGCCTAGTTAGCATAGTACAGTTAGGATAGCTTCAAGTTTATCTGTGTTTAGTATAGTGGTCAGGATGGTAACGGAATAGAGGTGGACATGGGCTTCTCCACACGCAGTGCCAAACATTGCTCCTCCTTCATGGACTCCACCACCGCAGCGGCGTCTTGATGTGAGTGATCATGTATATTTTAATCACACTTTAGGGTTAGGCTAAAGTTAATCCTCTGGAGTCGACAAACGCGCCGCGCATTTTGCTGGATTTTTTCACAGCGCCAAAATATCAATATGAATATATGTCTACAGAGAGCGCGCGCTATTGACATCAACTCGACAAAACTCATTCAATGCTGATCGCGATGTGGGAGTTAAGACTGCAGTTTGAGCCAGCGGCTGGAATTGATATGCCCCTGTGTCCACAGACAATTCACCCTCCCCCCCTCCAGTTGAAGGTGGGGGGGAGGGGGGGGAGTCCCGACTTCAAATGACCGCTCTGTTGCAAAGCTACCAGCGTCACTCCAGTCGCTCTCCATTTTAGAGTCTGACAGCAGCTGTCACTCACTGCGGGTCTCAGGTGCACGCCCCCCGCTCAGCCCCGCCCTCGGTTCGTCCCCTCTATCTCCACTCCGCCCATTTTTTCAGCATTTTTCAAATATTGTAAGTGGGTGGAGTCAGGCTCTAACCAGGGGTTTAGTTACCCTTTAAAAACTTGGTTTCACAACAGAAAAAACTCAAACAGGTCTGACAGGAGTGCACATAAATGACAGAATTGAGTGAACGATCCCTTTAAGCTGCAAATTAAACATGAACTTATGCCGTTGAGGAATACTCCTATGTCATTCCCGGCAGCCATTGATTGGCCAGATAAGTTCTCAGCAGTTAGTTTAGCTTAGCCAGCGTGTTAAGCTGGAGTTTAGTGCAGCGTCTGTTTGAGGCATTTGGAGTAACAGATGGTATGACAGTCAGGCCGAATGGTGTAGATTTCTTTAAATCCTGAGCAGCCAGTAAATCATTCCGACTGACAGGACTAACAGTGGAGCATGCAGAGAGGATCCTAAACGACAGCAGAGGAGAAAGACTAAAACAGCACCTGAGACTCTCTTGGTGGCCAGACCTGATCTATAATCAATAATATCATCCTAAATTAATGGTTTCTTGAGCATCAAATATTAGAATGATTTCTGAAGGATCATGTGACACTGAAGACTGAATGAATTTGATCACAGGAAATAGAAAAAAAGAAAATAGATTTTTAATATTAATAATATTTCAAATCACATTATTACTGTTTTCTCTGATACACGAGACACCTGTCTGTCTGGAAACAAAAGCATGTTTATAAAGTAAAATGAGCACTTTTGAGGAAGAATTACTCACTGGATTTGCCAAAGATGACCAGAAATGTCATCAAATCTTTGTTTAGTTTGAGACGCTTAGTAGCAAGTAAACTGAACTGTATTTTCTGTCAATAATTTGAGAAATATATGGGAAATGATTATCATTTATTAACTTATGGCAGATTATTTATTCTATTACATTATTAATTAATCTTTGTAAACGCTTAAATACACCTGTTCATTGTTGGTTTATTGTTAGCTCAGGTCCATGAAATAATATTAACAGGTCCAACTTTTGATTTTAACAATGAATTGAACATTAACTAAGTATTTTTTTTAATAGTTAACAAAAGAAAGCATGTAGAGTCCAACAGTCAGAATCCAGAAGTAAAAACTGAATTTTAATGGTAACATAAAGATTTATAAGGAGGTTGTTAATCGATGGAATTTGCTTTTGTTTAATTCATCAGCCCACATTATTTCAACTTAATTTAAAATAATCAGTAGAATTCGAGGTGAAAAACTTCATTGATGCTGTACAATTCCACCAATCAGAGTCACAAATGTCAAAAAAAGATCTTCTTAGCTCCGCCCACTCCCATGAAGCACCCCAAATGTAATTGAGTCGATCTACCTAAAATGATTAAATGTTTGCATTATAGTTTTATATTTCTCCATCGTTTTTATGCTGTTTGCAATGCTTCATGGGATTGTAGAATCCCTATGGGAGAATTAACACACAAAAAATTTAGCTCCAGAACCAATGCCGCTGAAAAAGTGGATGGGCACTAATGTACAGATCGTAAAGTGTCACAAGAATAAAACACTGTGGTTGGTCACTTTATCAATCAAATGTCCTCTTCCTGTCTAAATGGGCAGTTTTTGACCAAAACCTTGATGTGACTAAACCACCCAGAGACATTCATCCTGGGACATCTGTGAGGTTCTGAATAACTGCAACTGAAATAAGGAGAAACTTTGTTAAAAGTCCCCTGACATGGGGTTATTTCATTATTTTATAATGTTTCCTGGGTTGCCCTTATAATCTTAGTATGTTTTTAGATCAAAAATAGTCATAATTTAGAAATAAAAGGCAATTTTCCTAGCCAGATTTTAGCCTCTGATTTGAACACTGTTTGAAGGGGTGTGTCTGTGTGGGATTCAGTGTGACCGCCCACTGCCGTGATTGGCTGACATGCTTGCATATGAAATAGCTATGTATTACATATGAAACTTTCTCGAATACTTTTACTTCAGCTATTATAGTTTTTTTTCTATTACAGCTATCGAGATTAACGAATCGTGAGATGTTTTGAAGTATTTAGATCTATTCCCATCACATAAAATGTTGCTGTGATGAGCTTTGAGCAAGCAGAGGACAGTCCGTTGATCGCGAGAATGAAGATCTTATCTTTGTAACGCAGTTTCTGCTCTCTCTAATGCTTTCGCCAATGCAGACACGATGATCTTAATACAGTAAGAGCTTCGTTGTGCAGTGTAAAGTGCGTCATTGATTTCATAACGACTTGTCCAGATAAACTCGCGCTGTGTGGAAAGATTGTTGATCGCTTTCTGTATAATTTGTTAAGAATTTAAATACTATTATTTTCATCCTACTAAAAGAAACGATGTGAAGTTGATATTTTAGTCACTGGCTTGACTTACTAAAGCATTAACAGTATTGAACGATTTTGAGAAATTGAAAACAGAAATTGTTGCTTGGTAGCTTGATCGATTTATTTTCAGACGTTCATCGAGTTGAGGAAACAGTCGTCGGTGAAATGTTTGGACCATACAAAACTTTGGGAAGTTGTGTCGACGCATTTCCAGAGAAAATAAAATTAACCCATTGTTTCTTCAGAGGCTCGGATGAAGGAACTAAGGAATACTTTTGTGCTCATTTGTACATCCGAACACTGAGCAACTGCCATGCTTCGCTCGTTTGCAAGCCATGATATCTCTAGAGGAAAAACTCAAATCTCAAAGCTATTTCTCTAGGAAAAACTAAAATCGCACTCACGCGTTCGTACTTCCTAGCTCATTTTCTCGTGGGCTATCTCCGGGCAGGCAAAGCAGAGAAAGGGGATGTTACCTTTCTTCGTTATGACGTAATAACGAGGAAATTTAAGATCAGCGCGTCTGAGCTGCAGAGAAGAAAAAAATAGCCAAAGCTTGGTTTTCACCCCGATTGAAAATTCTAAACACTAGGGGACCAAATACAGGCTTAAGGGAACTCAAATTAATGTTAAAAAACCTCAGAAAGTGAAAATGAACCTTTAGGCTTCACAAAACAGTAGTTTGTAGACTCCACACAGAATGAAATACATCTACATTAAACACCTGTACCTCTGTCCTCTCCATCCTCCCTCCATCTTCTGTCATCTACACCTATTTTCCTCATTCCACCTGTAATCTCTCTTCCTGTCAGTCCTATACAGCCATTCTCTCCTTTTTGTACAAGGCTTCCTTTGTTTTCTACAGAACATTTTCTGTCTTCTGTCTCTTCCTCATATTATGTTCTCTCCATCGTATTTTCTCTCTCTTTCTGTTCCTCTTTTTAGTCTACATCTCCTGCACACTGACAGACGGGATCAGGATGCAACAATCAAGGAATTAACCATTGCTTGAACAACGTACACAAGACAGTAGTATAGTCAAATCACGAACAAATGATTACAATGTTGCCGAATTAAACTAATAAACAATGTTCTATAGCAAGAGCATTTCCTTTTAGAAGTAAGTTGTTTTAGGTACATATCAAACGTTTTGAGATTTCTTTAAAATAACATTTAGAAATAAAAATTGAGGATTTTTCATTTAACGAAACACTGTACTTAACATCCTGAAATTAAATGAAATTCCCAACTTAATCTGTCATAAATCTTAGAAGCCTTTAAACACGGACTTCAGTTTGGTCACTTTTTAAAAGATGACACTTGCCGGATTATTGTAAAAAAAAAATATATATATATATATATATATATATATATATAGAAGTTAAACATTTTATATAAAATACAAATTTTCCAAAACATGTTTTACTGTAAAACTATGAAAAACCAAAGCCAAAAAGTTGTGCTCCGAATTTGAGGTTCATATCTCTTATAGATATCTCTTGATATCTCTTATATATGATTTAGCTTTCAGACAGAATTTGTTTGGGCGCATTACCAAACATTTCCACTAATTGAAATTCGCTTCACGTTCGTTTATAATTTGGCCATTCGTTTTGACCGTCAAAAAATACAAGTTTGAATATTTTTTTCAGGACAATTTAACCTTTTCGAATCCTGCCCATGATCTTTTTGCGTTCATATATAGCAAGTGCCAAAAACTGTACCAAGTTTCGATTAATTTTTTCATCAAAAAATAACTGAAGAGCACCCGAGGGTTAAAGCCTTTATACTAATGTATTAATTATGCCTTGTAAAGAACCTTATATGCATTGTATGGTCTTGTAAAATAATTGTACCCAGTTATCCAATACTCATCTTTGTTACACCTTTAGAAAGTATAATTAAAATACATTTTAGATGTAATAAGGAATCTGAATATTATAATGCTCGTTAACTTTGGTTACAATTTATTTATGAAAAGATATAATGCATTATAATATACATTATGAATAGCTTTATAATAAATTATACATAAATTATAAGTAAAGTGTTTAAGTAAAAGTGTTTATGTAAAGTTGAACCATTCTAAATTTCTACATGTTTTATATACATATAAAACATACTCACATTTCCTTCAAATTAAATGTACAAATAAAATTCAGATTTTTTAAATCTTTTTAACATTCATATAAAACAGAAATTTCTTTAAAATGATAAAAAAAATAAAACTAGACTAAAATGTATGGCTAAAAGAAATAATCTCTTATATCGTCTGACGTCTGATACATAATTTGGTTGATTCTAAGTGTAAAACATCAATAAACCGACGTAAATCTCTTTCTGTCACACAGAGTGGCATGATGGCAAAGTTAAAATAGAAGCCAGGTCAACACTTGTTTAGCATAATGAAATAATGTATGTTAATGTTATGAATGATTATACAGTGCTACAGCAAATTACAGAGAATTAAGCATTTATAAAGGGGTCATAAAAGAGTGACATTCCCTGATCTAACAGATAAATGAAACAATAAAATGCTTTTACAATATTTTAGTCACCTTGCACAGAAACTCTGGAATAACCAAGGAAATTCCACACACTTCAGCACTTGTCACTTAGACATCAGACAGTGAATATGTGTGAGACAAGCCTAAACACACAGTGACCACAGCAGTCACACCTAAAACACATGTCTGTTAGAGACCGCAGGATCCCAAGAAGATCCCTAATCGTCTCCTAAACTGTCAAAGAGGAGAAACATAGGGTGATTTTTAGGAGAGGAACTAATCCGAGACATCGAGCTGAGACAATCAAGAGTTAAACAGAATGCCAAGACACTGATTTAAAGTCAACATGAAACAGTGATCGCAACCTATTGTTATTTCCAAGCGAAACAGGATATTTAATGAGAAGAAAATTCGACTTGATTTTAGTTGTCCATTTATTTATTTTGTTATGTGTGTGCGTGCATACAGAATAGTGTATTTTAAAACTATGGTTTGATCAAAACTATTTTTTCACGCACAGAAAATTACTAAAATTAAAATGACATACTATAATAGAATAAATATAATCCTAAAATAACCATGATGTTAACCAGGATAAAATGGCAGCATTAACTGTCATTACCCACAAAATCCACCTAAACCAATGATTAAATAGCTATTCGGTTATTGGTTAACATATTTTCCCTTCCCTGCGCGGTCTAGGTGACATCAGATGATCATCCGTTTCAAGCAAAGTGTTACAATATGAAACATGTTTTCCTTTGGACTAACATGCTCTGATGAATCAGGCACAAAAAGTTCAGAAAACTTAGTAAATTTAGAATTCACACTGATGGAACTAATGACCTTTTCACCAAATGCCTGTAAATCCAGCAGCTCTGTGTCAACCTCGAATTCACATATGAAATCAGTGCTGTGCATAAATCCTTCGATTTCAGAACACACTGCATATCACTACAGAAGCTCAGGGCCACTTCTGTCCGTCACTCACAGGCGAGAGATGACCTCACTCTCAAGGAGAAAAAAAGAGATAGAAGAGTCGAGGCGAGCATTATCTGAGGGCGGAGTCTACAAAGGACATTCCACTGTGACTGCATTTTCCACTTGTGAAACTTCCTTTCAAAATACCTGCGCAGGTGAGACGAAGCACCAGAAAGATGGTCGGAGTGATGTCTGTGAGCTTTCAGACAGTCAGCGGAAGGGAAAGAGCAGTCACATACAGCTCAAAAGGTGTACAACTGAACTTATACACACAGATATGCCTGCATGAGTTCAGGTTAGGAATCAGGGAAAATCACATTTTCCCCATGAAATCCCTGCCATCTTACTTCTTTTAGGTGTGGTGGGATCATTTAGATTCTGAAAGACAGATTTAAGTAGCAAGATATTATCACTGATTTTGTAAACCTGTAAAAAGGGCGACTTAAAGCAGCACGAAAGTAGCGTTAGAATGAACAGGATGAACTACATCAGTTATTAATGCAGTTATTAGAGAGACTCACAGAGAGATTAGGTGTGTGAATTACCTGAGTCTGTGCGTCTCTCAGCGTCTCTGCTTATAATGAAACTGTCAGTTTATCTGCTTCAAGAACAGCACCGTTATTGCCTTGCTAGTGAGAAACGTCATGTTGCTTTTAAGTTGCTAACTTATTTACTGGTAAAATCACTAGAACAGCACTAACAATATGTTCCTGTGCAAGTGCGAGTCCGTAATTTATGTGTACTTTAAGTGGGAAAAAGTGAGAATTTGCTTTCCATACATAAAATGTAGCTTTGTGGCAAAAACATGGGGATAATGTAGGGCTGTCAAACGATTAATCGCATCCAAAATAATAGTTTGTGTTTACATATGTGGGTGCACTGTGTATAATTATTTTGTATATATATATATATATATATATATATATATATATAAACACACACACATGCATGTATATTTATGAAAAAGAAATATATTTATATATAATATACAGTATATACATGAAAATATTTCTTAAATATATACAAGCATGTGTGTGTATTTATACACTGTAAAAAATATTTTCAAGATTTGTTATCCCAACATATTTTCTTTTGTTAAATCAACTTTATAATAATTTATTTAGTTGAGATAACTTATTATTTTGAGTTTCTGATGATTAAATTAATCTCCTTCATTGTATTAACTCACTTTTTCCAGTTCAATCAACTTAAAATTTTAAGGCAACCAGGTTACTTACTTTTTTAAGTTAAACCATCAATATTTTTTTACAGTGTATATATAAAAATAATAATATACAGTGCAACCACATATATTATGTAAACAAAAACTATTATTTTGGATGAGATTTATCGCGATTAATCATTTAACAGCCCTAGAATAATGTGTCTTTTTTTATCATATTGTTGACTAGATATATTTGCTTGATCAGTGTCGTTGTGGGTTTCGGTTCTTTTGATGTTACGGACAAGACCTGCCTGTACTACTTAAGCCGTGCGTTTCCCTGAAAATAACTGCACACCTTAGAGCGTTCCTCAACCAATCAGAATCAAGCATTCAACAGCTCCGCCCACAGTACAAAAAAATATAACCACTGCCTTGGCATCTAACTGAAATAAATGCGTTTAAGTACTAGGAACTAAAGCTGAAATAAAAATAATAAAAATGACAAAAGCGCATAAAATTACTACATTTAGAACATTATTAATAAATACTATAATACTATATAAATAATACTAAAATGTTTATACTACTCTTTAGACATACGTAGTTATACCATGTCGAAACACATAATTAAATACCATAGTATATCTGCATCAAATGGTGTTACTATAGTACTTTAAAATACACCATAGTACTCAAAGGTGCTTAAAAAAAATGGTAATTTGGTCACAATGCTACTAAATGTCCAAAAACATATTTTTAAGTACTTGTTTGTAAGTTAAGGTATACATCAAACTACTATGGTATTACATGGGCATGATACCATGGTTATACTGCGTTTAAACACCACACTATATAGATGTGGTATTCATACAATTCCACAAAATATACAAACAATCACAGTACTGTAAGTGTTAATTTTGCAGCAATCAGCAAGTTAGCACTAAGCATAAAAATCAAAATGTCTTTAGCACTACACAAGAAACCAGACACCACATGATCTATCCACTCCATCTGAAGAGCCCTATTGGTCAAAAAACGTGATCCCTGCAGGCAGCTGGCTCTTTTCTTTATGACAGCACAAGTTGCACAGAACTAAAACGAGATCAAATCCCCTGTTTGCAGCTTGCATCATATCCAGCCATCAGATTCAGGAAGGCTAAGCGACGCACACATTGCTCCAGGACGCTAAGGACCTAATTGGTTTTGACAGGAGCTTCTTGGAAAGAGATTATTTTGACCGTTCAAGCCGCGGCTTCAGGGAACCTGTAAACAGGGCGACTAAAGAGGGAACAGGATGAACTACACATCACACATCATGTGTTGCCGGTGGAACCCCCCTGTTAATGATCTCTGGAAACCCCAAGAGATATTCCATTCAGATAAAACATGAAGGTTCTTCAATGGTTCTGCAAAGTTAAACACTTTCAACCTTCCATGGAATCTTTCACACCATGAATTCTTTTTTTTTATTTTAAAAACTATTCACTAACATGTTTGGGGAACGATTCCTCTGCATTGCTTGCTATGAAAACTCCCTTTTAATCCTTTATATATTAAAGTTATTTTTTTAGATGGCCAAAAAGATTGATGTTCCAACATCAGGTTTGGCTTGTTTTTTTTTTTTTTAGATTACAAGTACATAGCTGTTTTTCTAAAGACGTAGAGAATACAAAGGGATTGTGGAACCTAAGAAGGTTCTCTGGTGGAATTAAACAGGCACTTTCAGTTGTTGATCATCAAGACCAGTTTTTGAAGCACCAGATTCACAGAAGGTTTCTAAAGAACTGAAGGATAAAAAGTTATCTGAAGAACCTCAAAAGACTTTAAAAATAAATGATACCTTTTAAATTGATACGCAATTAAAGGAACTTTTCAAGGAACAGTTCCAAAAAGAACTTTTTTTTTCTTTTAGAGTGAAGAACATTCTAAAAATCTGAAGAACATTTTTTCCCACTATTGTGTGCGATGAAAAGGTTCTATGGATGTTAAGGGTTCTTCGTGGAACCAATCATGCCAATTTAACAGCAAAAAGGAACCTTAGAACCAATAGAAGAGCAAGAAACTAACTCTGATGCTGTTTGAACATATAGGATGTTCATGAGCTGTCAAACATGCAAATGCCCAGTTTAATGTCTTTAATAGATAATAACCTCCGTCCCAGAAATTCGAAGCCCTGACCGCAGACTCAGAGCAGATCTGTTGCTCTGTCCTGGAGGATAATGTTACACCTTTACTTTTTGGAGAAGAAGAAGCTGGACAGATCCAGTGTGGGAGGGCTGTTCCAATCGACCCAACCATGGAAACAGAACTAATCTCGACTGAAACTCTTTGAGGAAGATTACACGCAAATTAAAGTACTCACTTGTTTTTGTCGCTCATGTTGCCTGCTGGTTCTCTTCTACCAAAGACCCTGTTTCTTCCCCTTACGCTGAGTTAAAGTGCGTCCGGGCTTCAGAAACACTTTTAAAATACGCGCAAGTGCGAATTCGCTCCAAGTTCAACGTGTCTGGATGCATAAAAGCAGGAACAGATTCAGAGACTCGCTTCTGTTTTATCTGGAGCCAGAGAAATTTCACTGCTGCTTCTGCTAACTACGATACATTCAGCCACCCCAGCAGTCATAACGCAACAGACTCACTAACTCTCTCTGTCCCGTCGGAAAACACTCCACGTCGCGCGTAAACCTGCCCGCGTCGCGTCGCGGTTCTCAGCGCTCGTCTTGAGTCTTGTTCCATATTTAAAGATCTCGCCCTCCTCCAGCGTGACGCAGCAGTGGGAGGATGAGGCGCGAGGGGTCACGCGTGTGAGATGCAACAGTGCATACCTGTAACCTCACACAACGCGGAAAACAAATGTCAAACACTGAGCTTTAGAGTTTGTTTTTTTGTTTTAATCTTATAAACTCTGTAATATGACTAGCAACTAATTCTTAAATAGTCAAAATATTTCTTATAATAAAAGTCAATAGCTACAAGAGCTTTAATGTTGGAAATATTCATTCAATCAATAGTCAATACTCAGTACTAGTATGACTTAAGTATGCCAACTAAATCAATATTATACTTTGATTATTATTGTTATTACATAATATATAACCTTAACCCTAAAACCGTATTCTGGACAAATGTGGGCAAAATAGTTTTGATTTATTTTTAAAAAATATTTCCCTTAATCTAAGTGGTACAAGACTTGGCTACTTTTCCTAAGTTAAGTTTGCCTCCTGAACACACACAATTTTTGACTCAATTCTGCAATGTTAGGTGGGTGAAAAAAGAAAACTCCTTAATCTTGTATTTGGGTCAAAATGGGCACCCATAGAAATTTAGAGCATTGTAAAATAAGCCAAAATAAGACATCAGGTGACAGTAGTCACGTCATCTTTAGGTTTTAGCTCTAGGAACTTATTGGAATGATATTTTAATGTAGTTAAAATAAAATAAAAAAACGTAAAATAAGCATAATCATAGAAAAAAAAAACTGGATAGACAAAACTTTAACGAAGACAGTGATACAACATTTAAAATAAATAAAAATTAGGTTAAGTTTTATTACTGATTTAAACACACACACTATATATATATATATATATATATATATATATAATATATAGAGAGAGAGAGAGAGAGAGAGAGAGTTCAGATGCAAAAGCCTCTAAATGCCATTTGAAATTTTCTTCTAGAATGATCATTTTTATCAAGCTTGTATATTTAAGTTCAGTGATTTCACTTAAATGGCAATGATGATTACCTATTAATTGTTATTTAAGTGAAATTACTGAACTTAAATATACAAGTTTGATAAAAATCATCGTTCAAGAAGAAAATTTCAAATGGCATTTAGAGGCTTTTGCATCTGAACTCTTCATATATACACACACACGCACGCACTACATAAATGACATTCTTTTCCTTGAACGATTACATTTGCAAAACAATGATGCCCCTTAAAAGGAAATGTGATTCCAACACCTAATAATACTGAAATATGAAGTATTTGGTATTGTGGACTTGTTCAACATTTAGTAGAAATGTTGTACGTTTCAAGATTATGTTCTTGTTTTAAATAAAAAAAAGTTGTTTTGTACTTAAAAATTACTGAGAAATGATTGTCAATGCCTCAGTTCTTTATAATTTATGACAAGAAATGTTGACTGTTCCTAAAGGCCTGTAAAACTACGCCACCAACTGGGCGTTCAGGAATATAACCACACACCTGTGCACATCACCGTAACCCTCATTATTTACTCACTCACCATCATGCCTGTCCAGCATACAGGCTTGAAATGACAGGAGAAAGAGAGTACATTATGATTCATTTCATTTTGGGTAAACGATTCCTTTAAAGCCAGACAAAGATCCTTTGATTAAGGCAGAATGGTTGAATATATACACACTACCATTCAAAATGGGGGGCAGTATGTAAAAGTTAAAAATATTAATAATACTTTTATTCATCAAGGATGCATTAAATTGATAAAAAGTGAGTTATAATGTTACAAAAAATCAATTTCAAATAAATGCTGTTCATTTGATCTTTTTATTAATTAAAAGAGCATAAAACATGTATCGGTTTCCACAAAAATATGAAGCAGAAGCATTGATAATAATCAGAATTGTTTCTTGAGTATTAGATCATCATTTCAGAATGATTTCTGAAGGATCATCATGCAACCCTGAAGACTGGAGTAATAATGCTGAAAATGTAGCTTTGTACAGGAATAACTTACATTTTAACATGTATTAAAATAGGAAAGAGTTATTTGAAATTGTAACAAAATTTCACAATATTACAGTTTAAATTATTTTTGATCAAATACATAAATGGAGCCTTAATTAGCATGAGAGCATTCTTTGCTCTTTAGAAAAGAAAAGTAATAGAAATAAAAGTGATCATTATTATTTAATTCATAAAGCATAAAAGTAAAAAAACACATTTACATAAAAACATTGATAAGTGCTAAATGGACACTACCATTCCATAGTTTCAAATTATAAAAAATAGACAATGTTAAATTATTCTGGCAATCAAGTGCCATCTCATCATAATCACAGGGAGTTGAGAAATTCTTTTACCTGAAAAAAAAGAAAGAAATAATAATCAACTTTTAAACAGAAACGATCCTCATATTTTACTTGATTGCATGTGATGCGTGCAAGAAAGTGTGTGTGTGTGTGTGTGTGTGTGTGTGTAGGGGGGTTGGGATGACTCCCCCAGTGTAGACTAGAGTATATAAATGATGTATAACATTCATTTTCTACAGTACATGATGGTCCTTGTATTGCACCCTCATGAGACAGAAGTTTAGTTCTGCTACATTTAGTTCTGCCCACATGCTCTGGGTGATATGCTAATCACGTAACAATGTCATAATGAGGGCGAGTAAATGATCACAACATTCGCTTTTGAAAAAATATATTCATAATGACTTCTTCTATGATAAGATAACAGAGTGAAGTGTGTGTCTGTGTGTGTTGTACCTTCTCAATCATATCTGCACACTTGACCTGGTTGTTTTTAAAATCGTCCTCAACATCCAGGGTAAGAACCGGCACTTCCTTCAGATACTCAAAGTCCACACTGCACACATACACACAAAGAGGGTACATGTACATACTGTGTGTGTGTGTGTGTGTGTGTGTGTGTGTGTGTGTGCATGTATGCATGCATGTATGTATATATATATATATATATATATGCATTTGTATCATCTTGCTACATACATGCATATAAAATAATTAACTCAATTCTCTCACACACACTAGTTTATTTGATCAATAATACAGTAAAATTGTGAAATATTACAATTAAAAAATATATTTTTGAATACATGTTAAAATATAATTTATTCCTATGATCAAAGCTGTATTTTCAGCATCATTCCTCCAGTCTTCAGTGTCACATGATCCTTCAGAAATCATTCTAATATGATAATTTGGTGCTTAATTATTATTGTTGAAAACAGATTGAGGCTTAATATTTTGACTTTTTGATGTGTAGAAAGTTAAACAAGATATTTCAATCTTACCCCAAACTTTGAATGATAGCGAATTATGGTTTCCATAAAAATATTTCTAAGCACAACTGTGGTCAACATTGATAATAATAAATGTTTCTTGAGAATCAAATTTCTGATTTCTGAAGGATCATGTGACACTGAAGACTGGAGGAATGATGCTGAAATTTCAGCTTTGATCACAGGAATAAATTACATGTTAAAATATAAGGTGCATCCTGAAGAGGGCTTTGTAGGGGAAATGCATTGATCAAACTTTTCTAATGTTTTAATGAATTAGCCCAGGTTTTCTAGTTTATTTCTAGAATAGTTTGTATATTAATACCCCTGTAGCGTATTCACTTAGCTTTTTTTGGAAGAATACATCTTAAAATGTATTCAAATAGAAAACAGTTATTTTTAATAATAATAATACATTTTGATCAAATAAATACAGCCTTGGTGAGCAGAAGAGACTTTTCAATAGCTTTAAAAAAAATAATTATTCCAAATTTTTGACCTGTGATATGTGTGTGTGTCACTAATGGCTCGTGTTTGATACCTCATAGACTTGTGCTGTAACCAGCACTCATGTTTATAGTGCAGTTTCTCCAGATATTCCAGTGGGATTCCCTGTTCCTCATCTCTTCCTCTCAAATGCAATCGCTCCAAACACCTCTAAAACATACAAACCACATGTTCTGTCTTTTTTCCCCCACAGTAAAGCACTCGCATTACACACTTTCATCACCCCATCTGGGTGAGTGTTCATTACCTCTGGTTTTGCCCGTAGGTAAATGATGCCGTCCAGCTCAATGTGTTTCCCAAACTGCTTATGCAGCCAGCTGTGCCAGTCCTGATAGATCGCCCACTCGGTTTCATTCACACACTCACTCTCATAGAGGTTAGAGGCAAAGATGTACCTGCAACACACCAATCACAGTCAGTGATTAAAACAAAAAGCCGATTAGTTGATACTTTGTGACATAATAATGGTCGTACAACAATCACAGACTCCGAGAAAGTGTCTGGTTTGACCCACGTATGGTAATGCCAGGTGTGAGGGGCCTCACCTGTCGCTGTAGACCGATCTCTCGAAGAACTGCACAGGATTCTCCGCCTCTTGGAGTTTCCCATTGGTGGATTTGATCTGCGAGCGGATGCGGCTCATGCAGGCGTAGCTCTGGAAGGTGTACGCCCAGCGCTCGGGCTTCTCGTACATCATCTGCAGCACGTTTCCTCCGCTCTTCTGAGAGGTGGTCAATTCCTGAAACAAACACATAGACGTTATATCAGTGCACATTTGTTGTTATGAATCTAATATTTGTGCTTCAAATTCTGAACTGAGATTGATCAGTAATTATAACCGAACTTTTAAATGATAATTTCATCTAAGTTATGTCAGTGTTATACACTGACAATGTATATCTCTGGCATAACATTGATCAGTAATTATAAGCAAACTGATAAATCAAGTTTATTTACACTGCAGGTAAAAGTTTTGAAATAATTAAGATTTTTTTATGTTTTTTCTTGCTCAAAGGTGTATATATATATACAGTAAAAACAGAAATAATGTGAAATATTATTACAATTTAAAATAACCATTTTTTTTGTTTGAATATATTTTAAAATGCAGTTTATTAGTTTGATGCAAAGCTGAAAAATCTTAAGACACATTCATTTTGATTGAAAACTCATATGATAACAACGCATAATAAGTATATATTACACCCAGCACAAAACACTAGTCCAAAACCCATCTCAGAACACTCTTTTTTATTACTGTTACTACTGTACACAAAACAAAATACGTCCTGGGATGTAAGCAAATACTATAGGGTTAATTGATTTTTTAAGTGATCTTTTATAGTGTGAATAATTTGTCACATAAAGTAGGGGACGGTGGCATTTGCAGACAAACCTGATAAAATAGGTTTAAGTGACAGTTCAGTATAGGGTCAAATATCATTGATGTCAACTGTGAGCCATTGATAAAGTCCAGCCTCTCGACACGTTTGAAAGAGAGAGAGTGAAAGACACAAGGACCCTCCTCAAGCTCTCCTACAGAAAACATGAACTAAATTAAGATGTAATTGACTTAACACTATATTTCTCAGTAGTAAGTGTGTGAAGAAGGCAGCTGTTCTGCCTGAGTGCTCAGCTGTTGAGGACCAAACCATCTGCTAGTGTTTGCCAGAGCCGTTTCCATTGCAGCGTGGGATTACAAGCCTATTTTTCATACTTATGTCATAAACATGTAACAGACAGTGGCCACACAAAAACATTTGGACACTTAAAAGACATAATTTTTGTATGAATGTCATAACATTAGACAATAAAACATCAAACCAAGTGCTAGCTACACTCAAACTGACCTAGTTTGCTCTTTGTTTAAAATAAATGCTTGTTTTGACATTTTGTTCTCGAATGCAAAGAGATTCATTCCTATTTTCAGGGTGGATTAATTGTCTAAATGTTGGTTTCTTACTATGGCAATTATTTCTCAATTGCAATCCTATAATTATATACCATATAAAATCATGTTTACACTTTTTTTTCTATCAGTTATTTCTGACTGTACCTCATGCTCGTTGTGATGAGTTTGAACATTGCACCATCTAGCGATGGGTTCCGGTACTACTTCCCATTCTCTATCATGCTCCTCCAGCAGGCGAACAAAAGTGGATTTACCCGCCGCTAGAACAGGACAATAATAGATAAAAATCAGATTTAATGAATACGACAGGAATAAAGAACATAAACGACGTATACAAACGTAAAAAACACTCGGAACCTGCGCCTTTAGCCGGAAATTATATATTCACAACCCAACTTTCGCTAAGACGTTATACGATTCTTAGATTTGAACAGCAAATTTTGTTTTAATTTTTAAGAGAGGCAACGTTGAAATATAAGTTACACACAAACAAATATTTAACGTTAACGTTACTAGAAAACCGGAAGTGTTTGCCAACGCAAATTCGTCGTTTTGAAAGTGTAATAAATATTTAAACAAAATGTATTTCTTCACAAGTCAGACCACTAATTCCATAAGCTACAATCTATGAACGCTCATGTAAAGTTATAAAAACTGAATGTGTGGCATTCAATCAATAATTGTGTCCAGTACAGCAATTAAATATGATTATTACAGTAACTTGAGTACAAAACTTACCAATGTTGCCTTCAATTGAGATGCGTTTCAATCTTTTCTCCAGACTGTCATCCAGAGGACTGGGACAGACTCTTTTGGCTGTTGGAGACATTTTATTTTGTATCTAGCAATGCAGAAATGTGCATTAACACTCGGTACAGTCAGTTAGTTACCCGGAAAACAGGCGGGACATTAAATTCACTCTGGCGCTCAAACGGCAAGAGCCTCCCACCGGAAACAGCTGCGTTCAAGCCACATGTGCTTGACATTAAAACTTGTTTTTGTTTTTTTAAACGGCAATCATTATTATGTTAAAACACACATTTTCATCTGAGAACGAATAACTGTAGAAAAAGCAAATAATAAAAAGTACATTCATTTATAAAAACAATAGTACCTGAACAACACTCTTGATTCCTGTAGATTTATACATAAAAATAAAATAATCAATATAAAATATAAAATCACAAAAATAAATCCAACGTGTTTAGAGAAGGGTTTTATTTGCTCTAGTATGTACAGCAAAAATATCATAACATCTGTTAGTGATATATTATGTTATTAATGTAAACTACAACAGTATCAGGAAATCGTATTAAAGGGATAGTTCATCCAAACCTAAAAATTTTGTCATTATTCACTCATTCTTGTGTTGTTCTAAACATGAATGAGTTTCTTTCTTCTGCCAGACACAAAAATATATTTTGAAGAATGTTGAATGTTGGGACTAGGGGGGTATACTATGGAAGTCAATGGGGTCCAAAAACATTCTTCAAAAAATCAGCTTTTGTGTAGAACAAATGAACAGGTTGAGAACAACGTGAGGGTGAGTAAATAATGGCAATTTTCATTTTGGGGAGAACCATCATTTTAATGTATGAGCCAGCTCGCATATTTACATCTCATCTACCCTAACTATTTTACAATTCAGGGAAAATATATTCTCATTTCAGTGACAAAAATCTCTCTATAAATACTTCAAATATGTCCAATATTAATCAGCAGCTGGCACTTTTACACTACGGCATAGACCGTTCAAACCGTTAGAATTAAAATGATTACATTCGTGAGACAATAGGAATTCTTCAACTTCAAAAATGTCCAAAGGAACAATTCTTAAACTAACAAAAGGATTTCTAACACACAATTATAAAAGTGCAGTAGAAGAACAGAGATGAAAAACGGGTTAAAATGAACATAGAGAAGAAAATTCCGATCACACACTTCATTTCTCAATATCAAACCCTAACAACTCATACGAAATTCACCCAATACACTGAATATTTCAGAACTGCATGCAAAGGAAACTCATCAAAGTTTGCCAACCAAGTTGTATGGAAAACTTAAACTTCAAAGGTTGTTGCTTGTGCAAAACAAACGTCTTATCAGACACTAAGAGTCGTTATCATACATTTTCTGTTTCCCTGACGCACGGCATAACTTAAGATCCCACCCGAAAAAAGTAGCAACTCCAGCATGCACAATTCATATTTCAGTACTCAAAACACAACTAAAATAAACCTTCATAGTGACCGATATTAAATCCACAGATCAGAAAAACATCCATAAATCTCTGATATAAACAATTTTGTCCAATAATATGAATAAGGACAAATAACAAGAGCTTTATTGCATAGGAAAATATCCATTTAACTCTATCTTTCTGTTGCCAGGATTACAGCATTGAAGATTCAAACACCATTTAAACATTCAACATGAGCGAATCACCCATTCGCTGCTTTAACATGGCACAGGCACCACGCTAACACGCACAAAGTTCAATTCTCATGGGTTAAAACCCCTCCCGTTCAGTAACCAAAATGTGACGGACCTAAAAATCATACATAGCCATTTCACCCAGGCATCATGTTGTCATCAATGGCCACACATCAGGTTTGATTCATGTACAACTATTAGTATTGTGCCGATCCTGTACTTTCACTACACTTGGCCTAGCAGTTCTGTGCGGTTAAAATCATCTGTACAAAGCAAAAGAGACATGGGAGAGTCAGAAGAGAGAAGGAGGATCCTTTTTTCTTCATTCTTAACTTCTTTTCTCAGTTTATCTGTCTTTTGTTGTGAGTTTCTCAATGAGCTCTTGAAGAGGCGCCAGCTCCTTACGGTCGATCAAGTTAAACTCCTGAAAACAGACAAAACGCACCATTTATTTTAAATTCAGGAACATCAAAACTACAATGAAGTTCAGAGGATTTTTGTAATCTTTTTCTCTTCCGAGCACCAAAGCTGCATTTATTTGATCAAAAATACAGTAAAAACAGTAATATCGTGAATCTGTTCTCAATGCGAATATCAAAGCTGAATTTTCCGCATCTTCACATGATCGCTTCAGTGTCACATGATCCTTCAGAAATCATTCTGATATGATGATTTGCTGCTCAAGAAACATTTCTCATCATTATCATCAATGTTGAAAACAGTTGTGCTGCTTCATATGTGGAAACCATGATACATTCGTTGATGAATTGAAAGTTCAAAAGAACAGCATTTATTTGAAATATAAATCTTTTGTGACATTCGTTTACTGTCACCTTTGATAAATGTGATGCATCCTTGCTGAATTAAAGTATTAATCTCTTTCACAAAAGAATGCAACTCTTTTACATTTATCACTTGAGAAAACTTATTTAAATGGCAACTACATCATGTCATATACATTTAAAGGAGTAGTTCACTGTTAAAAAAAAAAAGAAAAAACTTTTACTGATAGTTTACTCACCTCCATGTCATCCAAGATTTCCATGTCATTCTTTCTTCAGTCGAAAAGAAATTAAGGTTTTTGATGAAAACATTCCAGCATTTTTCTCCATATAATGGACTTCAATGGTAACCAAACGGTTCAAGGTCCAAAAGACAGTTTCAGAGCAAACTGCAAACTGTTCAAAGGGCTTTAAACGATTCCAGACGATGAATAAGGTCTTAACCGAAACGATTGAGTTTTATAAACTCAAATGGTCGCCTTGCTCTGTTCTCTGATGCGCGTTCGTGACTCTCCTGTTCAAACTCGTTTATCAAAATGAACAAATTTTTTGGTTCATTCAACGAACAAAATGAACTTTGATGAACGAGTTTGAACAGGAGAGTCACGAACGCGCATCACAGAACAGAGCAAGGTGACCATTTGAGCTTATAAAACTTCAACTTTGTTTTTGTTTTTTTAAATGAGTGATTGTTTCGCTTTATAAGACCCTTATTCATCATCTGGAATCATTTAAAGCCCTTTGAACAGTTTTCAGTTTGTACTGAAACTGTCTTTTAGACCTTGAACCGTTTGGTTCCCATTGAAGTCCATTATATGGAGAAAAATCCTGGAATGTTTTCATCAAAAACCTTAATTTCTTTTCAACTGAAGAAAGAATGACATGGACATCTTGGATGACATGGGGGTGAGTAAATTATCAGCAAACGTTTTTTTTAAAAGTGAATTACTCCTTTAAATCTGAGCAGTTGTTCTGAAAGGCCTGAGAAACATTATATTATTATATACAGTGGTTTCTCCTACTTTTCTTACTGATATTTAATTTATCAGAAAGTGATGATTTTGTCATTTTTGACTCACTGGACAGAAACGGTGCTTTATTTGCAAATGTTTTATGCGATATTCCAATCTTGCACATAACTTAAATTCGCAACTTTAGACGGAAACATAGATTTTGATTAGCAGTGAAATGGTTCATTTGGATTTTTAACCGATATCTTTTGTCATACTGCAGTTGCTCCCATATAAAACAAGCTGCAAGTCACTTTAGGCCATGATTTTGACTCTGAAAAAGCCTCTTTCGTCATTTTAGGATGTTGATAATAAGTATAAAACAGTGACAGCACCTGTACAAAGAAGATGAAGTGTTTGAAAGACGTGTTGAGGTGAGCTTCCTCCTGAAGCTGCATGACCGCGTCAAAGTGCTGATGATAAATATGGGCATAAACTCTGAACAAGCGCTTCAGAATAGTCTTGGCCACAGACATGAAGTTCTTGGGGAAGGGAACACCTGGAAATGGATATAGTTCACATTAACTTTGTGGAAAACAATGTTGAAACGCATAAATACTGACGCATAAGTTTAAATATGTACAAACCCAATTCCATAAAAGTTGGGACACTGTACAAATTGTGAATAAAAACAGAATGCAATGATGTGGAAGTTTCAAATTTCAATATTATATTTAGAATACAACATAGATGACATATCAAATGTTGAAAGTGAGACATTTTGAATTGCCATGCCAAATATTGGCTCCTTTTGGATTTCATGAGAGCTACAAATTCCAAAAAAGTTGGGACAGGTAGCAATAAGAGGCCAGAGAAGTTAAATGTACATATAAGGAATAGCTGGAGGACCAATTTGCAACTTATTAGGTCAATTGGCAACATGATTGGGTATAAAAAGAGCCTCTCAGAGTGGCAGTGTCTCTCAGAAGTCAAGATGGGCAGAGGATCACCAATTCCCCCAATGCTGAGGCAAAAAATAGTGGAGCAATATCAGAAAGGAGTTTCTCAGAGAAAAATTGCAAAGAGTTTGAAGTTATCATCATCAACAGTGCATAACATCATCCAAAGATTCAGAGAATCTGGAACAATCTCTGTGCATAAGGGTCAAGGCCGGAAAACCATACTGAATGCCCGTGATCTTCGGGCCCTTAGACGGCACTGCATCACACACAGGAATGCTACTGTAATGGAAATCACAACATGGGCTCAAGAATACTTCCAGAAAACATTGTCAGTGAACACAATCCACCGTGCCATTCACCGTTGCCGGCTAAAGCTCTATAGGTCAAAAAAGAAGCCATATCTAAACGGGAACCAGAAGCGCAGGCATTTTCTCTGGGCCAAGGCTCATTTAAAGTGAACGCTAGCAAAGTGGAAAACTGTTCTGTGGTCAGATGAATCAAAATTTTAGTTCTTTTTGGAAAACTGGGACGCCATGTCATCCGGACTAAAGAGGACAAGGACAACCCAAGTTGTTATCAGCGCTCTGTTCAGAAGCCTGCATCTCTGATGGTATGGGGTTGCATGAGTGCGTGTGGCATGGGCAGCTTACACATCTGGAAAGGCACCATCAATGCTGAAAGGTATATCCAAGTTCTAGAACAACATATGCTCCCATCCAGACATCGTCTCTTTCAGGGAAGACCTTGTATTTTCCAACAAGACAATGCCAAACCACATACTGCATCAATTACAACATCATGGCTGCGTAGAAGAAGGATCCGGGTACTGAAATGGCCAGCCTGCAGTCCAGATCTTTCACCCATAGAAAACATTTGGCGCATCATAAAGAGGAAGATGCAACAAAGAAGACCTAAGACAGTTGAGCAGCTAGAAGCCTTTATTAGACAAGAATGGGACAACATTCCTATTCCTAAACTTGAGCAACTTGTCTCCTCAGTCCCCAGACGTTTGCAGACTGTTATTAAAAGAAGGGGGGATGCCACACAGTGGTAAAAATGGCCTTGTCCCAACTTTTTTGAGATGTGTTGATGCCATGAAATTTAAAATCAACTTATTTTTCCCTTAAAATTATTTTTAAACATTTGATATGTCATCTATGTTGTATTCTAAATATAATATTGAAATTTGAAACTTCCACATCATTGCATTCTGTTTTTATTCACAATTTGTACAGTGTCCCAACTTTTATGGAATTGGGTTTGTAAGTAAATCGATAATTCCACCACATTTATATGGCTAAGAGCAAAACTGCACTGCTAACATGTGCAGTGTGAATTGTGAATGTCTACCTATTTTAGAAGGAAACAGGGTCTCGTCATCCAACTGGTCTTGAACCCAAGTCATCAGGTAGTCAATGTACTTGGGAGCAGAGCACTTAATAGGCTTCTTAATGTTGGTCCCGTCTGCCCAATGATACTCGTATCTAAAGGAAAAGAGATGGGTGAAGCAGCAGAGACGGACCCAGTCATTCCTCACTGTCCAAACACACTCACTTCGGTCCTGCGGACATGACGGGGCAGCTGTCCTCCGAGCAGAAATCTGTGATGGTGCCGTACAGCATGTTAATCTGGTTAAAGAAATCCACCGCTGTGGAAACAACCAAACAAAAATATGCAGCTTCAATTTTTTACATAATTTATCTGTAATGCATAAATTGGAATAAATGTGATGTTAATGCAAGTGGCCATGTATTGATGATCAGTCAAGCACACTTTCAATGAATTAAAGATCTGAACTCAGAGGAGCCGATTCATGTGTGTAAATTATTCTTCATGCTCCTCCCAACCATTATTACACAACCTGGGCCTGATGAATCTTGACATTTTCATCCTGGAATATGGGCATGATGTCTTCCTACATGGTTGTGAAATTAAAATCTACACACTCCATCAATCAGGGTTAGAAAAACTGAAGCCAAATATATAACATGTAGAAACATAATAATCTGCAATATTGATCCAATCAAAGACTCATAAGCATTTGCCTATTTAAATCCAAAGAGTGACTTTTTGTTTTTGCCATGTAGTGTATAATAATGCTAAAGTCTTATAAATGATCTTACTTGGTTGAAAATGTATATTTATTATTAAACTAAATACATTATGAATGTATTTTTCAAGTTTTCACTCAAATTCTTACATTGATCATAGATATTTTTCAGAAAAATTTTTAAAAAAACTCAGCATTCAACATATTTTCAAAGGAGGTTTTCCAACTTTGAATGCATCACAGTCTCTGGACACAATGCAACTCTCTGACCTCTGAAACAGAGTGACAAGGATACAAATTGCAAAAGAATGCAAAACAGCAACATTTTTAGCTGTGGTCTCAGACAGCGGGCTCGTACTGTATGTGTGTGGGTGTAATACATGTTGGGGGAGGTGTGCGAGTAATTCAGCAATGTACACAGCGTCTCTCAAGACAGACTGGGAGATCACTCAAGGCTTGGTGTCATCAATAGGTTAAGGGTCAAAGCTTTTAAGAAGGAAATGAGGAAAGCATACGAACACAGAGAGAGTAACTGCAGTAACAAAACCTGTGATCTGGAAATAAAACACACTACAAACGATTACGTTGATGTGTATGAGGGCATAATTAAGCTGAGTTAAGTGTTAAGTTGTTTTGATTGATACTGTATATATATATATATATATTTGACTTGACTTGAATTAATAAATAGGACATCATTTTGGACTCTTACTGTTGACAGCCACCCATTCATTCAGATCTTCTCCTTCAGGAAGCATGACGGCCATCCGCAGGTTCCCGCTTCCCAGCGTGGCTTCAGCGTGTTTGAGCAGCTCATACTGATGAGAACCTTCTGGAATATTCTTCTTCGGCTTAAAGGTCTTAGACGAACGATTCCCGCTGGAAGAGATGAAAAAAAGCCAATTAATGAATGTTGAGATAAGCTACATGACAAAGCACTTAATCAAGACTGTAGAAACACGTGTGTGTGTGTGTGTGTTACATATTCCTCATCTTAAGACACAGACATGTAGTTTATCTGGTTCCAATCAAAGGAATAGACATGTCAATCAGCACTTTATCATTCAAAGCTCAAAAAAATACAATGGCGATGACATCACATGTCTCTGTTTGTTCTTAACTTCTCTTAAATCACATGCTTCCGATGAAGCATCACAAGGGCTTCGGAAAAATTTCCAAATGAAATCATTCTCAGCTGTTTTGAGGAAGCTGGTTTTCTTATGATGAACTTTTCTAGTGGCTCCAGACAACCTTATCAGTAAATTCAATATCAGATGCATCATAACAAACAAGATCCTGCCAGGACTGAGATTGAGATGTACTCGCTCTTACTAATGATGTAGCCTAAACATCTTCTTTAAAGTAATTACAGTGAAAGCAAATACACCTCCCTTCCCTCCCTCCCTCCCAAAAAGATATGATTAGAATGAATGTTAAATTGTATTAAACAGCATTTCTGGTGGATAATAACACATAACTTCTTGTTTACACTCTTAAGGAGATTCATATGATAGTTGCAACTTCATGCTCTGCCTGATAATAATTAAAACTGCATTGAATTTCGAGATATTTCATCAAAAGCTCTGTTTCTCAGTATACAACATATTTTCAGGGGATGTTTTCCAACTTTGAATGCATCACAGGCTCTGGACACAATGCAACTCTCTGATCTCTGAAACAAAGTGACAGTGAAGACACACAACGTGCTTTCTGAACAGCACAGTGTGTAACAAACATGCATTACATAAGATCTGCCCCCCTTCAGCCCAGCACAGAGAGGCAAGAAACCTGTAACAATGTGCCAGAATTGGGTTAATCTCGATGTTGGGGCATTCGTGTGGAAAAAATAACCACATTTTAGCATGTTAGGATGAAACACTGGCACATAAAACGATCTACACGCGCAGAACTGAAGTCAGTTCGGTCCGAAACAACTCAAACAGCTCTTTAGCAAGACGAGCTAAAGGAGTAAATTGGTGACGTTATTCGTCTATAAATAATAATCTCAAACATAGAGTCAAACTCACAATAAGAAGCTCATCTTGTCAGAACACCGGTTCGAGGTTCTGGTTCGTGTAGTGCAGAGAGACACCTGGCAACAAACTTGCCACAGCCGCTGTAGACGCTCTAGTCTGATTTGTAGATGTATAAGTCACGTCACATTGGAGAATAAACAGGGTGGACGCCGACATATGATTTGGAGATCTGTGTCAAAGCCAACCACAACATATCGCGATGGTTCGCAACGCTGACGTCAGTCTTTTTTTTCCCGATTGTGAGTTTATTTTTTATTTTAACATATTTATTTGATGTTATTGTTTATTTTGTTTATATAAAGTTTTTGTTTCAAAGATAGCCTAGATTATTTAAACTGGCAGACTAGTTAGTCGTTAGATAAATCGATAAACTTTCAATGCAGACATAATCACTTATTTTCAATAAAGCAAATAACAACAACAACACATTTCTAGTGTATAAAGGTGTATTAGATATGTTAGAGATATATGCTGGTTTTTATCTATATCGTATATCGCTATATCTGAATAGTGTTTTTGGCGTGTTTTTAACACTTTTTGTTGTGGCTTGATCTCATGTAGGCCTAGTCTTTTTATCATTATCATTAAATATTTAAAAGTTTTAACCGTCACATTCACAACTTCAATATCGTTTTTAGCCTAATGAGTATACAATAATGATAATAATATAGCTGCAAGAACCAATTAACAGGGTTCAAATGGTTAAGACCCAGACATCTATGCTGTTGGGTTCTAGGCTGACCCGAAATGTGTGGCTGACACACATCCACAACGGAGAAACATACACACAGAAATAAAAATGTTAAACTATAACACTTAATACACACTAAACATGCTTACACACACACATTTAGTTGTAAATAGATATTTGAAATAAATGACAGGTAACAAATTGCTTACCAGTCTCCTTTTTTATAACACCAGTAATAAGCTGGCATAATTGCAAAAAAATAAAAAATAATACTTTGGTACTTGAAAAGGTAAACTTGTAACAAATTCACCATTTTCACACACTCACACACACACTCTTTTTCGTTAGATAAAGATATTTGAAATAAATGATAGGTAAGAAAATGCTTAGTTCTCCCCTTTATAACATTATTTTCAGGTCTTACTGTTGTCATAATATATGTAATGTGATATAATTGCAAAAACTGAAACCTAATCTGAAGTACAAATGAAGAGGTAAATGATTTGTAATGACATTATAATGATTTAATAATGTCTTAATATGAATAAAAAAAGTGAAACCTATTAGGAAGCAGAATGAGCCAATGAGTGGTCCTCCGTGTAATTATAATGTTATAATGGCAATTTCTGGGAATTTACGACAGGAATAAAGTATTTTTCACCTTTTTAACTGTTATAAGGGCAACTAGGAAATCACGGTTCTAGAAACAATAAAAAAAGCTTTGTTAAACTTCATGATCCGTCATTTATTTAAAAATATCAATGTTTCCAATGTAGTCAAAACACCAACATAAAATATGGCACCTGCTCAGAAGACATCTTTTTCAGATTTTCATGTGTACACTGGTGTCATGAACCACGTTCACAGCCAAAGCACAACCAAAACAATGTTCTACCGCAAGATGCATACAGTATTATTTAGATGGCCTAAACTTACATAGTGTAGCTTTAAATAACAGCAAAAGGCCACACTTTTACTCCAAACAACATCCATACATACATTTTTAACTATTAATGAACTACTCAAACTATTGTTTTTCCAGTTGCTTACCAGATTGGTCCTATAATATGCGAGTAAAATCAATCAGTTTCATATTTTATTCATATGAAAACATAAGTTTTAATTACAGTACAGAGATACTTTGTGTCAAAAAAAACCCCATGAAAACATGGTTGTGTGTTTAGCAGACTTGTTTGTCTACTGTTGAGACTTGGTTTAATATAATATCTATGTTCTTAAGATTATTAAAGGGTTAGTTCACCCAAAAATGAAAATTCTGTCAGTATTTACTCACCCTCATGTTGTTCCAAACCTCTATGTGTTTATTTGTTTCTTCTACCTTATTTGTCTTGACTACCATAGTAGGAAAAAATACATACTATGGTAGTCAATGGGGATTGAGATCTGTTTGATTAAAACATTCTTCCAAATATCTTCCTTTGTGTTCAGCAGAACAAATAAACACATAGAGGTTTGGAACAACATGAGGGTGAGTAAATACTGACAGAATTTTCATTTTTTGGGTGAACTAACCCTTTAACAGTCAACATCGATACCTTAAAATATATAAGGCTTACATATAGTTACATACATAATCATTCTCGCAATCAAAACAACAATAATAAAAGAAACCTAGAAGGTGATTTTAAAATCACTTTGTCAAGATTTTTTAGAGTGGTCTGGCAACTGTGGATATAATTGATATTCCTGATATGGAGGTGGATCTGATGAGTCATACTGATGAGAAACTGAATGACCAAATTGACCAGGAGCTCCGACGTAACTAGGAGGAGCAAACTGATCCGGTGGTCCAGGGAAACCAGGAGCAGGAAACGGACTCAGAGGAGGTCCGTAGTAGCTAGAGGCACCAAACTGACCAGATGGAGGCATTTGAAGTGGGCTGGGCAGGGGCGGCTCGCCCATAGAGGGCGCTGGGGCAACTGGACCTCATTGGGGAAGTAATAAGGTAAAAGCAATTGTGGATATTGCAAATGACTTTTTAGGATTTAGCTCACAAGCTAGTAATGTCATGGTGCAATATATCACAGGAAGCAGTTGCGAGTGAACAGTGATTTATTATAACTCAGTCCAATGCAGTAAGCTAGAAACACGGTGACGCAGGGACTTCGATGGTCAACCAGATGATGTGAAGACAGACGGTGAAAGTCCACAGGAAACGAAGAACAAACTCAGAGCACGATCGACACTTCACAGAGGACGAGACGATCAGGAATACAGGAACCAGGACAAGGACACACCAACACCAAACAACGATCTGACAAAGATGAGAGAACAGTGGTGAGTATATATGCATGGTGGTGATCGACTGCAGCTGGTGATGATTGATGATGAGCAGCTGGAGTGGATCAGGTAATGCCACACAGACACGCCCCTCACACACGTGCATTCATACAACAACATAAACACGAGACTAGAAGGAAACAGAGGAACTGTCCACCGTGACAAGTAAAATTCAAGAGATGCTGAATTATAAACATGAGGGTCAAAATACTGATTAAAAGCCTTATGGTATTTTTCATTCTTCAGTGGAATGCCAGAAGTTTAATAACAAATGGTCAAGAATTTAAGAGATATATACACAATCTGAAAGAAAAACCTGAGGTCATATGCATTCAAGAAACATGGTTAAAACCACACCTTGATTTTGTATTGAAAGGATATAATGGTATTAGATGTGAGGAGGAGGGTGTATGACATTTATTAAATTAGGAATACCGTACAGGTCTATTAATTCCAAGGATCATGAATGTGTGGTAACTGAAATATTTAATAAAGGTAGTGGTAATTTTAATATCATTAATTATTATAATCCATGTAAAGCATTAAATAGTGAGTTATTGAAAAGCATTGTTAAGAAAAGTCACAGAGAGATTTGGTGTGGGGACTTCAATGCTCACAACAGTTTATGGGGCAGTAAACAAACAAATTTGAATGGTGAGGCAGTAGAAGAAATGATGAATGATAGAATGCTAGTGTGTATAAATAATGGTTATGGTACTAGAATTAATGTTTATAAAAATCAAACTTCTTGTATAGATCTAACTCTAGTTGATAGGAAAATTGCCAGTAGATGTGAGTGGGAAATAGATCAAAACACAAGCATGGGTAGCGATCACTTCCCAATCACATGTACAGTTGATATTGAATTTATAATTGAACAGAGTTATGTGCCTCAAAGATGGAACTTTAAAAAAGCAGATTGGGAGAAATTTGTAGAAAGCTGTGGGAATGGGGAAAGTATATCAATTAATAATGATCAGACAGTTGATGAAATGAATAGTGTTGTCAGTTCTTTTATATTGGTTGCTGCCAGCCAAAGCGTTCCTATTTGTCAGAACCAAAAGAAACAAATCAATGTTCCATGGTGGAATGATAAGTGTTCTGAGGCTATCAAGGACAGGAATAGAGCTTTTAAAAACTTGCGTAGAACATTAACAATGGACAATCTTTTTAACTACCAAAGAAAGAAGGCAATAGCTAGGAGGGTTATTAAAGAGGCTAAGAGAGATTCATGGAGACAGTTTTGCTCAACAATAGGAAGAGATATCACATTAAATAAAGTATGGATGATGGTTAAGAAGATGATAGGCAAATTTAAGCCTCCTCAGGTTGCTGTCTTAATCAAAGATGGGATGCATGCAATCTCAGATTTGGAAAAAGCCAATATGCTTGCTAGAGCTTTTGCAGACATACATAAGGGTAGCCACCTAGAGGAGCGGTATATGAGAAGGAAAGAAGAGGTAATGAAAATAAATAGGAATATCTTAAATACCAAAGAGACAAACATGTCCATTATGGATACTGAAATTAATATGTCAGAACTTAAAAGAGCATTGAGTAATACTGCATACTCTGCACCAGGGACGGACAACCTGTGTTACGTTATGTTTAGAAAACTACCTGTAAATATATTGGAGAAAGTTCTTAAGCTGTTTAACAAAGTGTGGAATGAAGGTAAATTACCAAGCAAGTGGAAATTAGCAAGAATTCTTCCATTTCCTAAACCAGGCAAAGACTCAAGTGACCCAGGAAACTACAGACCTATTGCACTCACTTCACATTTTGGAAAATTATTGGAAAAAATTATAGTTGGACGTTTAAATTATTTTCTAGAATACATGAATCCAATTAAAGGGTATCAAACTGGATTTAGGAGGGGTAAGTCAACAACTGATGCTTTGGTTAAAGTATGCAATGAAATTGAAAAGACTTTAGTAATGAAAGAAGTAATGGCGGCAGTTTTTCTGGATATTGAGAAAGCCTATGATACTATGTGGAGAGAAGGTTTACTGATTAAATTAGGAAAATTAGGAATTAATGGGAAAATGTATAATTATATACTTGACTTTCTCTCTCAACGTTCCATCAGGGTTAAAGTGGGTGATACAGGGTCTGATGAAATTATTGTTGAAAATGGAATCCCTCAGGGGAGTGTTATCAGTCCTATATTGTTCAACATAATGATTAATGACATATATGAAAAATTGGGAGATGGTAATGAAGGTCTACTATATGCAGATGATGCTGTTATTTGGAGAAGAGGACGTAACATTTCATATGTTAATGATAAAATTCAAAAGGACATTCAAGTACTTGAACAGTGGGGAATTGATTGGGGTTTTAAATTTTCTATCTCAAAGTCACAGGTGGTGTATTTTACTAGGAAAAAAGTCCCTGAAACTTATAAAATTACGCTTTATAATCAGAAACTTGAAAGAAAGGAAAAATATAAGTACCTAGGAATATGGTTAGATGCCAAACTTACATGGAAATGTCACATTGAATATGTTGAAACAAAGTGTAAAAAGGTAATTAATCTTATGAGAATGGTCACTGGGCATAATTGGGGAGCTGACAGGCTGTCTCTGATGAACATATATAAAGCGTTGATAAGATCAACTATTGATTATGGCTGTATAATCTATAACTCAGCTTGTAAGACATCCCTCAAAAAAATTGAAAGAATGCAATTTAAGGCTTTGAGGATTGCCCTTGGTGCTTTTAAAACAACTCCAACAAGTGCTTTATTAGTTGAATCTAAGGAAACTCCTCTTAATTTAAGGTATGAGAAATTATCACTAACTTATTGGGTAAGGTTAAAAGGTAGTTTTAACAACCCAGCTTTGTCGGTACTTAGTGATTGGGAATATTATAAAAAGTTCAATGGCTGTGGGTTCGGTTGGAACATTGACAATTTAGTAAACCATTATGGATTAAAAGAGCTGAAGTATGGCCCAACACTAGCGTTAAGTTGTGTTCCTCCATGGCTGCTTCCTATTCCAGAGGTAAATATTAATTTATTAGCAGGAAAAGGTGACCATCTCACTAAGCAAAGTTTTACTGAAGCCTGCTTACGTTATTTAAATAATTCATATTTTGGATATTTGAAAATATTTACAGATGGCTCTAAAGAACCCAACGGTCATTGTGGTATTGGAATTTACATTCCAGAATTTGGAAAAAGATATGGATATAGAGTGAGTGACCATTTAACAGTATATTCAATTGAGATGACTGCAATAATTACTGCCCTTAGGTGGGTAGAAGAGATTAAACCTCTGAGATCTGTTATTTACTGACTCTATGGCAGTATTACAAAGTTTTATAACAGATAATGCAATACGTGAAGACTTGGTACTAGAAGTAAAGCATCTTCTTTTAAATCTCATAAGCCTTGGATTAGTAGTACAATTCTGTTGGATTCCAGGACATTATGGAATTGATGGCAATGAAATTGCTGATGAGTTAGCTAAAAAAGCTTTAGAATTAGACCAAGTACAAATTTACATTCCATTGGGTAAAGGAGATGCTAAAGCTTTCATTAAATCACAGATTATTCTAAGGTGGCAAGATGAATGGGAGTTAGAGAGTAATGCCAGATATTATCATAGGAACCAGAAATATGTTGGAGGAAAAAGAATCACCTCTTTGGGTCTTAATAGGCATGAAGAAGGTATGATAACCAGATTGAGGTTGGGCCACACAGGCCTTAATTCCACCTTATCCTTAATAGGTAAAATGGTATATGTTCAGAATGCAAAGTACTGGAAGATGTCACCCATGTTTTATTTAATTGTAGAAAAATTGACAAATTCAGACAGGAATGGAAAGACGCTGATGCAGAAAATGATATTCATAATATTTTACAGGAGCAGGGAATACAGGGACAAAGAAGCACATATTTAATTACATATCTTAATGATACTGGTTTAAGTAGAAGAATATAGAATTTTTTTTTTTTTTTTTTTTTTGATTTTATGACTTGATGTATCATTTGCCAACGTCCTTGTTACACACTCCTGTGTAGTAAGTCCAGTAGGTGGCGGTATATGTCGTAAAGATATGATCTGCCATAAAACAGAAGAAGAAGAAGAAGAAGAAACTCATTGGCTCAAACATTGACGCGTTCGACCCGAGTTCGAATCCGGCTTTTGCCTTTTACTCTCTCTTCTCATCTGGTGTTTTCTCCAAAATAAAAGCTCAAGGGTTTATTTCTTGCAAGTGAAGAAATTAGGACAAAACTATTGTAATTTTCCTATACAATAGTGTAAGTAAAATATACTTTTAAAATATTCATTTTCATTTATACAGCAGCCTACATTTATAGACTAGGCCAATATGGATTTTACGTAATAGGAATAATTATATAAATCATTATTACATTATTATAATAATCGTTTGGCATCCTAAAAGAGACTGAGACTTTATATCATAAAGTCTTTATATCATAGACTTTATATCATAACTAAAAAGATGTTTGATCACAGTTCATGATTTGAAGCCGATTAAAACTCTTAATTTTGAGCTCTCAAAGTGCACCAGATTGATGCATTTAACCTTAAAATTTACAAAATTTTCTTCCGGGGGAGCATGCCCCCGAACCCCCCTAGAAGGACAGAGGTCTCAATATAGTTTTACTAAATCATATGGGAAAGAGCAATAATTTATTAACTTTATTCCCCAAACTGTTTTTTTAATCAGTAAAATTGTTAGCCTAATGCCAAATTAAAATTGGACAAACTATACATTGTGCCCTACTACAAGATCTTGTGATCCCCCCCCCCCCCCCCAAAAAAAAAAATGCACCAGAATGCAGGAAATCACATCTACTAAATTCAAAATTTTCAGACCCCCCTCTTATTCAGCCCCCTCGACAATAATTTTCACCAGCCGCCACTGAGGCTGGGGTTCACATTGCCTCCTGGTGGTTGATTCCAGATCCCAAAATCACTGTTTGTAGCACTTTTTGCACCTGGTCCAGACTGAAGAGGAAGAACCACTACTGGGAATTTGACCTCCGGGTCTGAGGCATACGGGACGTCCAGGTAGACCTAGACACAAAGCACACATAATAAAACAAGAACGTCATTCATATCCGTGTAGAAGACACAGTGATGCCAATCTAATGTATTTGTTCACTTCATTGCAATGATTGACTTTGTGTCTTTGCTTTAGATGGTCAAACTCACCCGGAGTCTGTACTCAACATTGATGACCTTACAGTTTAGGATAGAGATGGTAAGGCTGGGAGGAATGGACAGCACTTTTGTGACCGTGTTCTTTGAATTTGGCTCAATGGTTTCTCCTTCCTCTTTAAAAAGGTCATGTGTGTGAAGTTTTCTCCTTCCTTTGGCGAAAAAACTGTGTTTTTCATAAAGACAGTATTTTAGCTTGATTGCACGGGATAAGTTGTTCTGAACTTCAGCCAAAACTTTCAAGCCCTCTCCTGTGGTGAGACACAATTAGGTCAATTGAAATTACATGATAAAATATCACAAGAAACTGTAAATGTCCATTTTAATTCCTAATGCCTCTTAATTCAGAATGTTACATATAAAAATACACGATTCAAAATTTATAAAGAAAACAGTACTGATAATATTATGACTGTGTGAATGTGCAGACCTTGACATGAACACCCACCTTGTCGATTTTTAGCTACATATACCGAAATATCTGAAAAGCTTTCAATGCTCATTTTCTGCAGTATAGATACATGATACCAGCAAAGTTTTCTCTGTCTCTCATCTCTCCAACAGCGAGTGACACACAAACCCGCCTCCCCTTACTCACTCATTGGGTTTATTTGCTCCTCATGAATATTGTCGGTGTTACAAGGCTTCAATTTCGGTGTGGGATTGAGTGTATTGCGCATTTTACTTTAATTCCCACATACCCACACACCCAAAGTGCGTCACATAAAGCCGCCTCTCAGTATTATTTTATTTTATTTTAGAGTTATTTTTCGCTGCTTATAGCAGTAAAAACAATCAAATACACACAATAAAATGGCAAAACACCAGTCTTTGGTAAGTATTCACGTAAACACAGTCTGTTATGTTTTAAGTGAACGTGAATAGTTGAGAAAGAATATGCATGTATAACAGTAAAATGGATCCTTGCGTCAGTTCTTAAAGTGACAGCAGCCTAATATTCCAGCTGCCAAATTATGAGATAATATTTTAAAAATCTATATGGCAGTTTTTCCCTTTGGTATCGATGTACCAATAGTAGTAGTAGTAAATTCGGAAAACCACTAAACGCATTGGTTGGCAAGCAAAAAACTTAATGTCAAGCCCTGATTTTATGTATACATTTTGTTTAAGCCCTGTAAATTACGATTTTCCACAAGTCAATGAAGCCCTGCATTGGGGAAAACAAAACAAAACAAAAACGAGTAGAAAGTTCTACAAGTGATGCATGGGTTCAGATGAAGGACCCATTTCATCTTCTTACAATACAGAAATGGTTGTGTATACAATAATCAAACTTTTATTTGTTTATTGACAAATAGAAAACATGAACACTGCTGAGACATTATAATAAGAACTATAATTTTACCGAGGTAGTATCCCATTTTCTCAGTGCTTATGTCCATGGAGACATTCCCAAAGGAGAAGAGTTTCATTTTTTTCTCTTTGCTTCCATACTGAGGCACCTAAACAAGAAAAAACGTGTAAAACAGAGATGTCTGAACCCCAACATATAGTAGAGGAATGTATAGTATAGATTAGAAAGACCGTACATGGGATTTTAGACATTATCTCACCATTAGTTCAGGACTAGACACAACCTGACTGGAGACATAGTGAAACTCTGCTTTGGCTTTGCTAGAAACACGCATTGATCTGGATAATTTTGTCTCCAAAGTGTAAGCAATGTTTCCAATTGCACTTTTGAAGGTTGGTGGGAAGTGCCTATAAGAAAATTATATAATGTATAAATATAGAAATTCAACGGTGATTCACACTCAGAATTCAGCGTTTGTCAGTCGTTTTATTGTACACAAGCGGAAAAGCGTAATTGTCCAGCAGAAAGTAAAGTCTCATTAAAAGTTTGAAAATCTTGAAAAAGGAAATATTGGCAAAAGTAAAATGTTCTATTTTATTAAAATTACACTATGTAATTTTTGGCCCTATGATGGATAAAAAAACAAAACTTCTTCAATTTTGTAGAAGAACATTGTTTTGGTTGTGCTTTGGCATTGTGTGACTTTAGATGAATATGGTTATTCCACTGTTCATAAAACATTCACTACTAGGCTTAATAGCTTGAGAACCTTCCCATCTAAACTTACTAAATCTAATTAGATGAAGATGTTACAGTAGACCCAGTTAGTTAAATGTCCGAGCAGAACCAAAATGTAGATCTACATCTGGGGAGCGATATTTTTTTCCTATAGGATGGTAGGGGAAGACTCATAAATGTTATTAACCCCAGTGACGAGTAGGTTTAGGGACGGTGTTGGGGTAGGTCATATATTTATACAGTAATGTAACGTTAAGTAAATGGCGGTCATAAACACGCTGAAAAGCGATTGTGCATGTTGATAGCACAGCAAAAATGGAAATATGAATTGCCGTGTCTTACATATGCCATTTCATGAGATCAGTCTGCATTATACAATTCCACGACAGCGCTACAAAAACCATAATGAAATTAGCCTTAACAATAGATAATACTTTACAATGAACTCTAGAAAGCTACATTTTGCAATTTATCTGTTTAACGAAATATCTTACTGACCTACTGAGTAATAAAAACACCATCTCAACATCGCTTTTACAACATTTCATATCCCTCAGTTCTCGCCATCTCCAAAAGCCAAACCAATGTTGGTTCTTGTTTTGGCGTTCTAATTTGCAGGACTCAATTTACGCTCTATTCCCCGGAGGTTGGAGATTTAGCTGCTCCATGTCAACACGGAGCAAATTTTCTTTATTTATGGATATGATGAGACACGCACGGGCAATTGACGCAAGTATGCAATTTTGCGCAAAAAACATTCTGCTCGGTCTAAAATATAAACACTTATAACAGGCCTTATCAGGCTTAAAACAATACTAATTTATCTTGCATAGGCCCTTTAATAAGAAATTTAGAAATATATCTTTAGAAATATATCTATATTAAGCATGCTGTTAAGCCATTAAAAAATATTACTATGCCTCATTTTCGAAAAACTATCCACCAAATCAAAGTTAGTTGCCAACATGCAGTAAGTGGGGAATTGCTGGATATACATTCAATGTTGTAACCGAAGTGTTTCTTTTACTGTCTATGGTTGTAACGTCTGTCAGACACTTTGAAGTCTCCCCAGATATAGAACTCCGGACGTCACGTGACCTACTCTGTTTAAACCGCCATATACGCCTTAAAATTTTTAATGAGAATGAAAGCGAGGCTGTGAGGGATAGACTTGCATCTCTTCAATGGGCTGTACTGTTATTTAATGTGTTTTCGGATTGTTCTGCTCATGAAACACTGGAAAAATATCTTTCCAAGAAATTACAGTTGACAAAAAACTCCCGACAATGTAAGTTGTGGAAAATTGTAAGTAATCTGGAGCTTTATTCAGCTTTTTACAGCGGATGCCATTGGAAACACGGTAAGACTATCCCTCACAGCCTCACTTTCATACATGGCGCTGCTCTGAATAAGGTGTATTGGCAGGCAAGGCGATCAAGGACTGGGACGTGAATGAATGATGGCTTTAGTTTCAAGGCGACAGAGTTCACGGCACACTTTAATTCAAAAATAGATATAATCTATGTATATTATCTATGTACCCCCGGGGTGCTTTTCTGTGTATTGATAAAGGAACTGATAGTTTTCCTGAAAGTAGGAGGAAGAAGAGTCAGCCTCCACAGAACATATATTTTTATTTATTTTATTTTTCGAGCATTTATGAGGGGAAAAAAAATGTAAAGGACATAACAGTTCTCCATTATAGACCGAATTTAAAACTTTCACAGACTTCAGAAAGCACAGCCTTTAAAGTAGCCTAAATCTTATACAATTCCTATCTTATTTTAATTAATGCTTCATCAACCAATTGCCTTGATTAAATAAATAAGACGTAAATGTAGAAGACGATAGAAAAGAAACAGATGCCGGCACGTGAACTGTCATAAATAAACCGAAACTCACCGTAAATGTTGCTAGGCTACTTGCCTCACAAACCGTATAAATGTATAGAAAGCGTGATGTCTACTTTTAAAACAGAACATTTAAAACGAAAAACATGATCTCTGCATGCTTAATAATCCATATGAAATGTGCATTTCTCTCTGGTGCGTTAAAGGCTACTGTGAAGATCGCGAGTCAGCATCATCAACTTCATTTCTTGAAGACGACACACTGACACAGAAAAACCTTGTTTAATAATAAACAATTCAAATGTCTCCTTGCTATATTTGACATATTCATAATCATACCTTTGCCGGTTCTTTGCAGCTTTTAGATACTTTGGAGCGCCACCTTGTTACATGAACGCACCATGCCTCAGCACCAAAAACGTGATTTTTTTAGTATTATTATTTTTTTAAATCTAAAATAAAAAAAATCATGATACGAACCAAATTTTGGTAGGCTATATTGTTACAGCCTTAGTAGGATGAGAAAGCAGGAGTTTAGTCGTTTGTTAGTTGTAAAAAAAAAATTTGATAAATAAAAAGGCTATCTGAACATCTTTGCCAAGCGCAAACCAGTACAGAAGTAATCAATAAATTATCGGGGAGGGTCATGCTTTTTTCACAATCGTTTTGGAGGGTCATAGAAAAATTAATTACTGGTGAAGGGAGCCTCTTCAAGTCTTTTTTTGACTTTCCCAAATTTTTCCCAGACATGAAAATATCCTAATGATGTGTCATTAGTTGTCCATTGAAATAATCAATAAAAAAAATAAAAATAAAAAAAAATAAAAACCGTTTATGGAAAGTGTGTGAAACATTGTGTTTTATGGGATAATGATAATATCTTTACTGACACTATTGTACAATTATTCTTTTATATCTTTATGGTGGGATTAAATGGGTTAAACGTACAGTATGCGATTTTTGGCCACCAGGGGTCACTCGTTTAAAATAATAACAAAAGACGTACTTTGATGACGTCGGGAAAGAGCGTGGGCTCACGGGAGTTGTTGTCGCTGTCAATGACAACCAGCTCAGCTCATGACATGACATCATCGTTTCACAAAATATTCGGATATACGGCATCTCTCTGTAGATTTAGCTTGTCAAGAAGCTTTAAATGCAACCCCAATGTTTACCTGTGTCATGCTTCTCCTGTCCCAAACCCTTCTCGGGTCATATTTTTCAGGTACGTTTGAGCTTTAGCTAATGAGCTGGCTGTAGCAGCAGAACGTGCAGGCAAAGCGTAATCGTGGTCCATAACTATAATACAGACGAATATAAATATTAATATTACTACTTCAATGAATGACCTATTTTAGAACATTTTTCATATATAGAGCGCACCGGATTATAAAGCACATAAGATACTGCAGTCAAACGTTTTACTGGGTTTGCGTTATGCATCCACTTGCTAAAGGGAATGTAGTGAGTGCGCGGCGCCGGAGGTGAGGCGTTTATTTAGTAAGCATGAGCGCGCTGATCCGGGCACGTACATTCGCAGCCTGACTCATAATGAGTATTAATGTGCGGCAGCTCGCTAACAGCAACAGTTGGCTGATTTGAATGAGACAACACGGTTACTGTGAACGGGGAGCGCTCTATGCGCGAGCAGCACCGGGGACAGTGTGTCTGTTAAGAGTGAGCGCTCGTGAGCGGGCACGTGATTTACACACATAAAAATACGTACTACTTTTTTTTCTTCGTCATTTTCTTTGCTTTATTGGCGGTAGTCCAGTGTTCCCCTTTGTGTTCCCCTTTGTGTTTGGCGGTTTCGCCGGGTTCCGCAAGGAAGTTAGAGAAAATAGAGGAGTCAAAGGTTATATGACGCCATAGACGGGCGACGAAACGGAAATAAAGAAACGTCCCGTGTCTTCGAATTAAACTATAAATTTCTCCGTATTTGAAAGTTGGTGGAAACTGTCGGGATAATGTAAGTACACATCTAATAGAAATATATAACATAGATACAGTTATTTTTGCTATTTTTAAAGCAGAAAAATAAGCAGAAAAATTACATATTGTGGCTTTAATCAACAGTTTAAACATTCCCCGAAGTCATTTTGAAGTTTTATGGTTTTAAATTTTAAATAGACTTTAAATCATATCACAGCCGCTCTAGTCTCGCGTAGCCAGACCTTCAGACTGACGGCTGAAGGTCTGGAATTCATAGCAGCTTTCTTTGGTCAAGGCCCGCCCATAAGGCCGTTAGACCGACATGTCAAACAACCAATTACAGTTCGTTTCGTTCAGCGTCATGTTTCGGGGCGTGGAAATGTCCCCACAACAACAGACCGGTGTGCAACAAGTCAGTCAGCAGTCACCGGAGGCGCTAACAACGCTCCGTGTTATTAAATTCACCCACGAACTCGCTCATGTCCATCTTATGTCCGCTTTGTCACACGAATGTAAGTTACGTCCCCGCCCCAGTGCGCTCACGCCTACTAAATAAACGCCTCACCTCCGGCGCCGCGCACTCGCTACATTCCCTTTAGCCTTTAGCACATCTAGTGGATGCATAACGCAAACCCAGTCAAACGTTTGACTCTGCAGTATCTTATGTGCCTTATAATCCAGTGTGCGCGACCTATATATGAATACTGAATCGGCCAGCTGCGATGTCAGCGTCTGTTTCATGTTTGTCCACAAACGCAGCTGATATACCCTTCGCAATTAAGTACTTCACTTGATCTTCCATAATAGATTGGAGGGGACATACAACTACGTTTAGCTGATCTTGAGAAATGCTCATTGTCACTCACATAGGCCACTCATATAAACACAACAGATTTTCTTCCGCAATCACACATCTGCGCTTTGTTTCCCGGCGGACCGAAAATAAACGCGACACTGACGCCCCCCGGAAAACCGATAAAATTCAACCAATCAGATGACGACTTCGACATTCCTGAAGTGTTTCCAGTTAAGTGTACCATATGCATCAGACGTTTAGCCAACGTTCAGTGGGCGTGATGTCTGAGGCTGAGACTACAGCCGCTCTGGCGCTCTCCTGATTTGCCTGCCAAAATGGCGGAGTTTAGATTGCGTGACGTCAGCTGCCGATATTACAGCCGCTCTGGCGCTCTCCTGATTTGCTTGCCAAAATGGCAGAGAGATAGTGGTCAACTGTGCGTGCGCGCTCACTTAAAGAGCATATTGCAGGTAAAAAAAAAAATCGAAATTTATAGATAACCTTGTATGAAAATACCATATGAAAAGTTAATGCAGGATTTAAAATGTTTTAAAACAACATAAGGACACTAATTTAGAAGTTAAAGTGAGCGTTTCTTGGACTGCTAGTAAAAACGGCTTTTTTTTCAACATCGCGTCATTTGACGTCATATCAGGGAGCCGCAGCCTTGGCTCAGTGAGAGCAGGCTGGTGTTCAGTGAGAGCGCTCGTCAGTCAGTGTGCTATCGTTAGTTTTTGCATTTTAATTTATCATCGTCATGGTAAATTATTGTGTTTGTGGAGATTGCAAAAACTCCAGCCTGTCAGGACTTCAAGATTGAGTCCACAAGTTTCCATTACAATAAAAGGGACGGTGCTATATAGCCTATCTTTCGTTCCTGGTGCGGGTTGAGCAGGTGAAGAGACGGGATTTCTCCTCTGCATCGGCTCGGGAAACGCGGTCGTGTGTAGCGTTCACTTCAGATCAAATGATTAGCATCCCGGCGATATGATGGAGTTCAACATGGTATGCCGAAGCAAGAATATTGATCGTGGTATAATGGCATCAAATAGTGTTATATAGGTAACTAGTCATGTCATGCCCTAAATAAAACTTGTAATTGAAAAACAAAATTGGTTGTTTAAATACTCAAACATTTAATGTTCTGTTTGTTATAACCAAGGTGAAAAATATGTATTAAAAATTTACCCGAGTATAGCCTATGCTTTTAGTATAGAAATATACTCAAGTAAAGTTTTTATACATTTAATAGTATATAAATCTACCCTAAACATACTAATGTCTGCTGGCCTGTTATAGAATCTGTACAGTATTGTGAGCACAGTGTATCGTTAGCGAACGTGTATACACTGTATAGGCTACAGCACGCAAAACGTACGCCATAGAAGAAGTCTCAGAAGATGCATATCAACATTCACATCATGAACACCTGTCTATGATGAATACTACTCAACACTAGGTGACGTTTAAAAAATATGAAAACATTAACCAAAATATTGCATTACTGAAAACAATATAAAAAAATAAAATAAAATAATGACTTGGTATATTTGTTTTAAACTTCGTTTAATTATTTTATATTATCTCGGGCATTCTTATTGTCATTGACCCACATTCACACGCAACTTTAAGATATGCAACAAACAGACTTACTGTAGAGGCAACTGAAAGCTGAAAGGGTAAACATGATGACCCTGTGCCACAACCGAAGGATCTAACAAGTCAAAAAATCAAACCAAAGATCAGTACGTTTTTCAGTTTTCAAAGAACAAGTTGCATTATTCATCTAAATTGCAAACAGACTTACACAGCTGTCCTGATGGATCTTTTAGCGTATTATGGTCATTACCTAAGTTGCAACACAAAACAATGCTGCATGGTTAAATCTGACTTCGCCGAATTGTGACATAAAACTACAGCTGAAGTTGCTCCTACCATTTGTTTTGTCCTCCCGAACGAAAAACATCTCCATAGAATAATACTTCTCCTTATCAGAGTAGCCTACACAACCGTGGTTTCACCGTAATTCTCGCTCCAGGACACCCGTGCTTTACCTTTAATTTTCACACTCAAAGACTGAATTTGCGTGTCCTTTTCTACATCCAGAAGGACTTGTCCCGATATAACATCCCCGCTGGTGAAGGTATTGGTCTCATTGATAGGAGTGTAAATAACAGAAATGTTTTTCACAGTGAGAGACATCGTGTCTCCTGGTGTCAATATCTGCTTCTGGCGCATGAACTACACGGAAGATCTCTTTAGTAGTCCAGCAGGACAGGTGGAGGAGGAGTTAAAGGAGCCGATGCCAAACGCCTCACCTTCAAAGTAGACGAGATGCTGCTGTGCAGCTGTGGCCTGGGGAGGATTGAGATAAGTGCAGTCCAGTTTCACTTCTCGTATGCTGCCTCCAAATTCGCATACTATCCGTCCTAAATAGTATTCGAAAATAGAATTAGTACGTCCCAAAATCGTAGTATGTTGAAATGAGTGTTTCAAAGATACCCGGATGGTCTACTTTTTCCGGTCAGAATCCGAAGTGTAGATCGATGCACACTCTAACGGCTGATTTTGCCCGCAAACCAAACCATTGCGCGTTGGACGAGGATTCGGTTAGAACTACAAACACGAGTAAAAAGTAAAAAAACTACAGACACGTAGTCGATACGGAGGACGCGCGAGTCCCCGCGGTTAGAGAGGTTTAGATAAAGAGCTTTGAGTGATTAATTATCAGTATCTAACCTGACGAAAATGAATTTATTAAATGTTGTCCACATTATATTGCATTTGCAGCAGCATTGTGAACTTTTGTAAAGACACGTTTAGCTATTACGTTTTAAATGCATCATTATATTCAAATTGCAAACACGAGGAGAGCATGAAAGACCCACAACTGGCAGATGAATTTTAACTGGATTTTAACTGTGACAAGATGATTGACAGGGCAGTTTACGGTGACAGGATGCACGCAACATGTAATCATAATAACATTATTCCAGTAAAGGTGATAGTAGATTATTTAGGTATTAAGATCTGTAAAGATAAAAAAGAGAGAAACAATTTGAATTTTACACCAATTATTAGGAAAATTAAACCAAAATTAAACTCATGGTTAATGAGATATCTTTCATTAAAAGGAAGAATATTATTATCAAAAACTGAAGGATTGTTGTCACGCTTGGTATATACAGCTCTTGCATTAGATGTTCCACAATTAATTATAAAAGAGGTTGATATTATTTTGTTCAATTTCATTTGGAAGAACAGACCGCATTATTTAAAAAAAACAGTTCTATGCAATCCAATTGAGGATGGTGGTCTAAATGTACTTGACTTTAATACTGCTAACTGCGTATTTAAGAATAAATGGATAAAGAACTACTAAGGGAAAAATTTGGAATATCATCCCTGAGTACATATTTGATAAGCTGGGGGGTTTAGTTTTTTTCTTGAGGTGTAATTTTGATGTAAATAAGTTCCGATAAAGCTTTCTTCTTTTCATAAACAGTTTTTTTTATTATGGTTGCTCATTTATAAGCATAACTTCTCTCCACACAAATCTTTAATTTGGAACAATAAATATATTAACTTTAAAAATAAGTCTTTATTTTATAGAAACTGGTACAATAATGACATTATTTAGACAGTTATTTAAGAGTAATGGACATCTTTTTAATTATTGTGAATTCCTGAACTATTATAAGATCCCTGTAACTGCTAAAGAATTTGCAGTAGTATTTGATGCCATAGTGGCCTTATTCAATTTGTTTCAGGCAATGCATCTTCTGAATCTATCTCAATATAATAATATCAATCAATTAAGTATTGATAGTGTAAAAATTATAGATAAAAAATGTAAGAACTTTTTTTTTAGAGAATTATGTAGAACTACATTATTGCCTAAATGTAAACCTTTTTGGAACTCATTGTATAATCCGATTGAATGGAAAGAGGTCTGGAGTCTACCCAGTAAATACTGTCTTACTAATAAAGTTAAAGAAATTACATATAAGATTATTCATTTGATTTATCCAGTGAGACAAGTTGTCTCAAGATTTTTAAGAGATATGGAGACAACATGCACCTTTTGTAACACAGAAGAAGAATCAATAAAATATTTATTCTTTGAATGTGCATTTACCCAGCTGATGTTGAATATTTGATATTTAAATTCACAAAATTAAAGATTTGTCTATCTGGCAAAGATATTTTTTTGTTATACAAAAATAAAAGTGTGGAGCAAAATTTGGTGATTAACTTAATAATTATGTATGGAAAAAAACATATTCACAAACAGAAATGGACAAATA
Source organism: Pimephales promelas (assembly GCF_016745375.1). The sequence goes on along the minus strand of NW_024121876.1, from coordinate 11,063,882 downwards.
ATAAACCTAACATTACATTATTAAAAATTGAGCTTAAACATTATATTGAAGCCCTAAAAGATGCAAGAAATAAAAAAGCGAAATGGATGTATACTATTTTTGAATCCCTTTCTTTTTGGAATATTTTGTAATGATGTTTCCCCTGTATTGTTTAATTTTTTGTTTTGTTTTTTCTGTCTATTGTTTCTTTGATGCTATTATGAATGTAATACTATGTGATCCTCTGTATGTGTATGTTATATATTGTTCTTGTTATGCAATAAAAATAAATAAATAAATAAACAATGAAAAAAAAAAAAGACATGATGCATGCAGCATGCGACAGAGCTGTCCGTTAATGACGTGATAGTATGTCCCAAAGCTTGCCTACTCTTTTGCTACACACTCAAAAGTATTTACTTTTTCCTCACAAAAAGAGTACATACTTTTAGGGCGTAGTATAAGTAAGCGAATTGGGACGCAGCAGTAGTCAGGACAGGACCGTGTTCAGTGAAAAAACTTCAGTTGGGTACTGCGGTCAAGTGGGCCGCGCTTGGAAAATACACGGTCAAGCCAGCCGCACTTTTTTTTTAAAATGCGCGTCAAATCCTGCACTTACGGTATGGGTGCTGAAAGACGCCAAAATTGATTTTAAGACTCCTTTGCCTGATATTTCCCATCGTATTAGGACAAAAAAAAAATAATACAATTTCATGATCTTTCCCTAACACATGACTTTTAATATTGTTTGTTTGTTGTTATTGTAATGTTTCTAGGCTTAAATATTAATTATACCAATTATAGGCCTAATGTATTCATGTTCATATTATTAAACATTATCATACATTTTTATTGTTAATATTTACGTTTTTTAGACTACTTTCTGCTATTTTCCATCTTATTCGCAGACAAAAAATATATATATTTTTAAAAACATGACTTTTTCATTTTTTATTATTATTTTAAGGTTTGTAGGCCTATATATGATTTACATTAATTTAAATTTTATTTTTAAAGATTTAATTTATTCATGCTCGTGTTAATGTTAATTATCAAACATATTTTTTTTACATTTAATTGTTAATTTGAATGTTTATATATATATATATATATATATATATATATATATATATATATATATATGTATAATTTGATTTTTTATTATACATTATTATTGCCTACTTTATTAATGTAAATGAAATTGAATATTAATTATTGATAAATTTATTTAGCTTTTTTGTTGATTTTAATGTTTGTATATGTATACACTCATTATTAATGATGATTATTTACTTATTTTACTTTTTTATGTTAATGTAAATGACAAATATGATACAACAGGCTTTTAGTGGCTTTTAATCTTTCAATTATCATTGAATTTCTCATATATATATATATATATATTTGCTCCCATGTTCAAACGATATACACGTCCCATGTTGAAACACACATAAAAAGTGTTCCTTCATAGGTTTGCTCATTTTCTCAACTGATTCCTGTTCAAAGGGACCCTGGCTATTAATTTATGTATTATCAAGTCATTGTACTGTATAATTTTGGAGAAAAGTTCAGGCAAACCCAGCCCAATCAACCAAGTCCAATGTTCAAACACTCATAAAAAGTGTTCCTTCATAGGTTTGCTCATTTTCTCAACTGATTCCTGTTCAAAGGGACCCTGGCTATTAATTTATGTATTATCAAGTCATTGTACTGTATAATTTTGGAGAAAAGTTCAGGCAAACCCAGCCCAATCAACCAAGTCCAATGTTCAAACACTCATAAAAAGTGTTCCTTCATAGGTTTGCTCATTCTCTCAATTGATTTATGTTCAGAGGGACCCTGGCTATCGCTGTATGTATTATCAAGTCATTTTACGGTATAGTTTTGGAGAAAAGTACAGGCAAACTCAGCCCAATCATCAAAGTGTGTTATAGCACTTAAACCAAGTCCAATGTTCAAACACTTTAATAAAAAGTGTTCCTTCATATGTTTGCCCATTCTCTCAATTGATTTCTGTTCAGAGGGACTCTGGCTATTACTGTATACTTATCAAGTCATTTTACTGTATAGTTTTGGAGAAAAGTGCAGGCAAACCGAGCCCAATCATCAAAGTGTGTTCTAGCACTTAAACCACGTCCCATGTTCAAACACTCATAAAAAGTGTTCCTTCATAGGTTTGCTCATTTTCTCAGCTGATTCCCTTTCAGAGGGACCCTGGCTATATTGTCAAGTCAATTTACTGTATATTTTTGGAGAAAGTACAGGCAAACTCACCCCAAAGTGCATCAAAAAGTGCGTTCTAGCACTTAGACCACGTCCCATGTTCAAACAGTCATAAAGTGTTCCTTCATAGGTTTCCAAAACTATAGACCTTATGCACCAGAGAAACGTGGGCGCCGTCATCTTTAGAATATTGTCTTTGAACTTCAGGTTTTGTGGTCACTCTGTATATTTCTATGGCTTCGCTGTCGAGGAGTAATTAGCTGGTGAAGTGGATTTACTTATTGTAGAGTTAAACAAGATATCATGAGCATTGTAATGTTATCCTAAGCATTGTAAAGCAGATGTCTTAACAAATGTTGACCGGGAATTTTTTTACGAGCAGTTCATTCATACGCTGTGAAAATCAGCGTTCATTCATACGCTGTGAAATTTTCTTCTTTAATGATGATTTTTATCAAACTTGTATATTTAAGTTCAGTAATTTCACTTAAATAACAATTAATAGGTAATTATCATTGCCATTAAAGTGAAATTACTGAAATTAAATATACAAGCTTGATAAAAATTATCATTCTAGAAGAAAATTTCAAATGGCACTTAGAGGCTTTTGCATCTGAACTCTTCATATATATATATATATATATATGAAGAGTTCAGATGCAAAAGCCTCTAAATGCCATTTGAAATTTTCTTCTTTAATGATGATTTTCATCAAACTTGTATATTTAAGTTCAGTAATTTCACTTAAATAACAATTAATATATATATATATATATATATATATATATATAAACATTCAAATTAACAATCAATTAAATGTAAAAAAATGATGTATGATATAATTAACATTAACACAAGCATACATTTAAATTAATGTAAATCATATATAGGCTAGGCCTACAAAGATTAATTAATAATAAAAAAATTAAAAAGTCATGTTTTAAAAAGATATTGTATTATTTGTCTCCTAATAAAATGGAAAATAGCAGAAAATAGTGTCTAAAAAACATAAATATTAACAATAAAAATGTATGATAATTTATAATAATATGAACATAAATAGATTATAATTAATATAATTGATATTTAAGCCTAGAAACATTACAATAACAAAAAAACAAAATTAAAAGTCATGTTTTAGGAAACAATCATAAAATTGTATCATTTGTGTCCTAATACGATAACAAATAGCAGGAAAAGGAGTCTTAAAATCAATTTTGGCGTCTTTCAGCACCCATACCGTTAGTGCAGGATTTGACGCGCATCTACGGGTGTGATGAGATTGGAGTTGTAAAGAGCCCAGATCTTAGTGGAGTCAAAGGGTAAAGCACACTGGAGGAATCACAAACATCTTGAACCATTCCCACACCAAACACAAACTGATCTGAAACATTGTGTCTAGATGCACTACAAAATAACAAAAGCTACCATATCATACTAGATATGGCTGGATTTCCAAACCTAGGCTTCACTGTTTAAGTGTTGTGGGAAATCCGATTTAAAGCATGTGTTATTGCAAGGAGTAATTCTGATTTTTCGTTATTATTTGAGTAAATTTTCAGTTTTGTATTACATGGATGTTGTAATGTTTGTGAAACTAAAGTACTTTTTATTAGGAGGACATATAGGGGATTTTATAGGGGAAATATAACTCAGGGAAGATAACTGATGATGTATGTTAGTATACAGTGGGTGTGTCAAGTATATTCATTCCTGTATCGTGGGGGTTCCCTGCAGAAAAACAAGTTCATTAAGTGATGCAGAGTGATGTTATAAACATTACAAGACGGAAATTTTTTCCCAATTATATAACACACGTGTGACAAACGTTCAAAGGTCAAGGCCATTTTTCTAAAATAAATAAATAAAATGTTTCGATCACTGTAGCGCCACCATGAGTCTGATTGGGGCAATGCTTTCCACTAATACAATAACAATTAACGTTAGGGTTTAAAGTTGAACCCCTAACAATCCTTACAATAAATATACTTACAGTGCATCACGTTAGGATTAATAATAAAAATCCTAACAAAAACTGTATTTACGTCGTGATGGAAAACACTTTTAAACACATAATTGTAGCTACTTCACACTTTGTTGTCCATAAACAACAGACTGCGCAAATGAGGCTGCGGTTGATGCTCTTGAAGCGCCATATCATGTTCAGTGACCGTCAGTGACGCATTATTGGCTCCACCCACAATGCAACGCAGACAAGGGAACCTCCAAGACAAGAGGACCAAAGGCTCTTCTAAACAAAACTGACATTACACCGATGATTATTTCATTCTGAGGACACCGATTCAGCGTTATTTTCTTACTCGACATATTTCCAAGTAGACGGAATCCGATACTGAGAGGTTTGGATTATATCTTAATGTGCTTTCAGCCTCTAGTCTATAACATCATAGTAAGACCAGCGGCGTCAGATAAACAACGCCGTATCAGCGTCCTTCTAGCGGTATTTTTTATCCAGGACAACTTTAAAACCAAAACTTCTCTGTGATATTCTTGGCTGCCGATTGTTTGATAACTTTATTACGCAATTTGTTTATTTGACTGACATTACAGTCAGCTATTCTATCTATCCAGCCATTCTCCTCCTCGGGGAAAAAGCGACGCCCTCAGGCCGCCGGTGGTATTGCAGGTGCCGGTGAGTTGTAAGTGAGACACTGGGAGTCTGAATAATTTAACTGTGGAAAATGAGCTCAGAGGAGGCGGCAGCTCCAACTAAAGCTGGCACAGAGGACGATGGCATGTCCTGGTGGTACCGCTGGATCTGTAAAATGGCTGGGGTTTTAGGTGGCATATGTAAGTATCAGACGTGTTGTGCACATATGTCTGTTTAATGCAGAATTATACATCATTGTGATGGTATTTGAAACCTTTTTCCATCAAGTATACTTTCCTACACTCAACACACACAATTATGTCCTGTGCTGGACTTCTTGTGGTTTCCCATCCTTCATTGTGGTATATCAAAAAATAAATAAAAAATAGTGCTGTCAAATCGATTAATCACATCTAAACATAAAAGTGTGCATATCGATTAATCACATCTAAACATAAAAATGTGAGCATAAATATATGAGCGACCCCCATCTTGAATTTAACAATATTAATAGGTGTAAAATGTTTTTTTGAAAATATTTAGATTGCATTACATTATTTGTTTTTTTCCCCCTACATACTATAGTACTTTCCTGTAATTATTTTGCCTTTTTTTTACACAAACCCCAGTTTGACCCCCTGCTGTACAACATTAATATATGGATTATTATCATTATTTTGGGATGAAGGCGCCAGCATGTCTAATCCATCACACCTTCACACAGTGACTCCCATAAAACCCATAGAAGTCCTGTCATGGAGAATCAATACATACCTATAAGTACCATAGTTGTGCCATGGTGATACCATAGTATTCTTTGAGATACGTTATCATGCAAATTGGCTTTATATATTAAAATGGCAGTGCTTTATTATTAAATGTCAAAGTGCCGGAAATGAGATTGTATAGTGATTTCAAATATCAAAGCGCTTTTAATCTGTCATATTTTGATAAATAAGCTGTGCTGGTTTGTATGAGGACATTTTTTTGTGGACACTGTCATGGTAACACAGGTGTCATAGCAACTGCAACTTTCTTTTCTCTTGCTCTTTTCTTTCTCATCCTTTTGTTCGGTCAGGTTTTGTGACGGATCACCATGTGTTACGAAACAATATCTCTCTATGTAGTGCAGGGGTTTTTAGAGGCCATGATTCCCAAATATGATTATTCTCATGCAAGAGAGAGACCCACATCCTAAAACTCAGCAGCCGTCTATATTGTTTACAGTGTTAGCGTGTGTGTGTGTGTGTGAGCGCATTGTGTTTACGGGTTAGGGGATAATATAGTTTGTACAGTGTAAAAATCATTATGTATATGCCTCATAAAACATGGAAACCCAGTGTGTGTGTGATCAGTCAGCAATAGCTCTCTGTTTTTCTCTACATATGCTGAGACACAGATGACAGAAACAGCTGTTCATCAAAGCCAACAAAAGCTCATTTGTCCCAGGAGAGCAGCTGCTCGCAGCAAACGCCTGTCCTTCCTCTGCGCTTTTGAGCGTTCTGTTACTGAACAGAGTATAACAGGTTCCTGAAGCAGCCATCAAACAAATGTGCATGCACATTTATTCATTTACTTTCTACAAAAAAATATTTACCTATTATGTTTAGTATTTTAAGGTAATATTTAATTCATTTTACAACACATTTGCTTATTCATAGTTCTCTTATAATAGTTAACTGTCACATGACATGCAGGTAAACAAATCAAATATTTCATTTTTTTTTAAAATTATGTTTTTTTTTTTTTTATTTCTAAATTATTTATTTGAATTGCTATCATTTAATTGATTAAACCCCGGGCTATTATTTAACCTCGACCATGTAGCGACTACAACAGTTTTTAGAGAATTTACCAAAAATAACAATTTTGATTTATTGTTTACATGAAAAGTTCACAAATTGAATTTCTCTGTCTTGTTTTCCAGCGTGCGCAACAATGGGCGTTTGGAACTGCGTGACTGTGAATCCCTTAAACATCGTGGCTGGAGTTTGGATGGTGTAAGAACTTGTGTTTTAGTTCCCACTGTTTATTAATCCACGTAGAGAAGCCGAGCAGAAGATGAAATATCTCTTTTTTTCCCCTCAGGATGACGGCGTGTGTGTTGTTCCTGTGTGAGGTGCCGTTCTGCTGTCAGTTCGTTGAGTTTGCGAACGTGATTGCGGCGCGTGCCGACCGCCTGAAGCCCTGGCAGAAAGCCCTGTTTTACTGCGGGTGAGTGAGTGCACCTCTACAGCGGGTCACGCCAGTGCCTAATAATAAATGTTACTGTGGTGGAACCAAGCGTGCCGCACAAGCCCTCAAAAGTGAAGCCAAAACGTCTCGATCACCCCCCTGTGACCGGTCCTAGTATAGGTCATAAACCCCACCTCCACATGTTATTCAACAGGACGTGAGACCAACTAAACAATTAAATTACACTTCACATATCCTTTTTCCAGAGATAGTTTCTGTTGTTTATTGTAGTTTCTATCACGTTGGTGTAATTTCAAGAGTTTGTTTTTAAAATAAGTTTGTTTTTAGTTAGTTATGTGATGCTATAAAAACCGGTGCTGTGACATTCATGATTGACAGCTGTGATTGACAGGTTCTCTGTGCGAAGTAGTCACTGAAGCACCAACAGACTTGTTTTCATGTTGTTGACTGTGATTAGTAGTTGTATTTACCTTATTTTAACGAGGTTCTGCTATCACCAGACACCATTGGAGAAGAACGGAGCCTACAGAGGCCACTTAATGAAAGTGCGGGGCGTGTGCTTGCGTGTGATTGCGTGAGATTTTTGCGGTTTTATTTCCTGCTCACGACTGCGCATGTCTGGTCACGAAAAAACGCAAGTTCCAAGATGTCAGCGCTATATCGGGACACTGGCGGCTTCAGTTCTCTCTGATGGAAAAGAGCGAAGGGGTGTTGTCCATCTTTTTTTACAGTCTATGGGTGGAACTAATACATATTTACAATGAAACAAGTGGGCACGTGATAACTCCGAAAGCCTTTTGTCCCAGTGAGCTGTTGTTGGTTTTCATTGTTTCACATGAGATATTTTATCCCCTAACAAATGTAACTGTCTAAAAAATTAATTAAAGCAGCACTTTGCAGGATTTCCGTTTTTGTCAAACTGTGACCCCTAGAGTCGCTGTGGAGTACTTGTACTGTCGTAAATAGCACTCACGCAGAGATGTCTCTGCACTCACGGCCTGATGCCCTCCCCCTGTATACCGGTAACTGTTCAGTAGGGGGCGAGACGCCCAACATTCAACCCGAAGATAGTCATATAACCATTGCAATAACTCCGAAGCTATTCAGTTAAGGTAAAAAAAAAACTGCAAAGAGCTGCTTTAATTGAAAGTATTGGTTTCTGGTGTAAAAATGTCAAAGCACACTAATGGTGTGTGTAAAATTAAGTAGCCGCCTAAATTATTCTTTATTTAATAGTTAGTACATTTTTAAGATTAAAATAGGCTAAACAATACTTTCACAGCACTTATTAATCAACGTTGAGGTTAATTTTGGCTTATAGCCGACTGCTACATTAGAAGTTGCATAAACTAACGTTACCATGTTTTTTTATGTTTTTGAAAGATGTTTCTTCTGCTCACCAAGGTTGCATTTATTTGATCAAAAATACTGTAAAAACAGTAATATTGTGAAATATTATAATTTAAAATCACTGTTTCTATTTGAATATATTTAATAATAAATGTATTCCTGTGATCAAAGCTGAATGTTCAGCATTATTACTCCATTCTTCAGTGTCACATGATCCTTAAAAAATCATTCTGATTTGCTGAATTTCTCTTATTAGCAGTGTTAAAAACAGGTGTGCTACGCTTCATATTTTTTCATGGAGGCTCAGATGCTTTTTTTCAGGATTCTTTGATGAATAGAAAGTTAAAAAGAACAGCATTTATTTGAAATAGATTTTTTTTTAATGGATCCATTTAATGCATCCTTGCTGAATAAAAGAAAACATCTTACTAACCCCAAAGTAAATGGTATTGTATTTAAAATTGTTACCCTGGTGTTGTTGTTTTATGGTCAGAATTAATGCTGATGTCACTTTCTCCTTAGGATGGCACTGTTTCCCATCTTTCTAAGATTTTCCCTGACAACTCTGTTCGGTAATGCCATCGCATTTGCTACCGGGGTGCTGTACGGACTCGCATCCCTCGGAAAGAAGTGAGTGCATTTTTCCATTTTCTTAGAGCAAAAGAAGCTCATAGAGCAAAACTTTTCTCACGTAGACCCTGTTTACCTGGTATTAAAGGGATAGTTCACTTTGAAATTAATTTTTGATATGTTTTAGCTTACCTCAAGGGCATCCAAGATGTAGGTGTCTTTGTTTCCACAGTATTTTCAATTGTGATATTTTTAGGTCAAACCGTTCGTCATATAATGGAGGTCTATGGGGTCCACCTCAAAAAGCATGCACAGAGAAGTCCAAATTAAACATGATTTAATGACTTGTAAATGTTAGTACACAATGATGGCTTAAAACACAAAACAAGCGGTTTGTGTGAAAAAACGAACAGTATTTATATCGTTTTTACCTCGTGTAACCACAGCCACGTGCAAGTGACGCGGTGCTTCGGTCTGCGCAAGCGCTGTAAAGCGGCGGAAGTGATCTAGTGGTTTGTTAATATATCAAAATCGTCTTCCATTGCAATTTCCTGTATATCTAAATATGTTTAGATCTTCACAGTGAAAGGTAAAACTTCCGAAATCTCTGTGTAAACAATGAGTGACGTACACGCACAAGAGATCACTTCCAGCACTTTTGCAGGCCGAAGTGCCCGCGCCCTCAGATCACTTGGACGTGACTGTGATTACAAGAGGTAAAAACGGTATAAATGATGTTCGTTTTCTCACACAAATCGCTCGTTTCGTGTCTTAGGCCATCAATGTGTACTTGCATATACGAGACATAAAATCACAGACCTGCATTATATGACTGACAAACAAGAACAGTTTGACCTAAAAATATCAAAATTGAAAATACTGTGGAAACAAAGACACCTACATCTTGGATGCCCTTGAGGTAAGCTAAAACATATCAAAAATGAATTTCAAAGTGAACTATCCCTTTAAGATGCATTTTGGTCGAGTAGAAAGCAGTAATGATGAGAGAACATTGTGCTTGGTACGTTTTTTCATCTTCAAACCAAACTTGGGTCTTCCCAGCTAGCTATTCCCATTATGTTTACGTGTTAGTTCAGTAGGCGGAGAGTAGACGGTCTTGTGGCTGTTCGAACACGTTTACATCACTAAAGCAATCCCGTTAAATGCGTTTTCGACTAGCTCTAGAAGTGGTTGAACGTGGACAAGCTCAAAAGGTTTTAGACCCTGTTTACACCTGTATTCAGTGTCGTCCACTTGTGATCCGATTGTCCAAAACGCATCTTAATACCAGGTGTGAACAGGGCCTGAGTAACTCTTTAAATGCATTTTGCTTTTATGACCTTTATTGAAGAAATGATTGAATATTGTGTGTTTTCTCTATTTCAGAGGCGACGCTGTGAGCTACGCTCGATTGCAGCACCAAAAACAAGCAGAGGAAGAGAAGGTTGCAGAAACGACAGACGGTTCTGTGCCGTGAACCTCTCCTATTCTCCTCCTTCACCACCTCACTGCATCCTTTCCCTCTCGTTTCCCCTTAACATGACAAAACGCATCACCTGCTGTGCTTCACGGTTTGTTGGGACGTATTTAAGCTAACCTTTGACGACTGACGGCGTGAGTCAGTCAGTGGAAATCAGTTCTCTGGTTTGTTTGTGTAGGATTTAATTAATAAAATGAGTTTTAAGTGAATGTTTTCATTTGCGCTCTCGTGCACAGTTTCTATTTTTATCAGACTTTCTAAAAACCAACATGTTTTCATTTACATTTCACTTTACCAAACTCAGTGCTGGAGTGTAAATGAATGCATTAACTTCAGCTCTCATATCAGACCACCTCAACTCAAGCGCAGGGAATTGGAACTTTGGCCATTGGGATTTTTTTCCACCCCAGAATTCTTTGCTCTGTAGCTGAGAAAAAAGGAGAGATAAGGGATTTTCACTGAACGCGTTTTTACATTCCACTGCGGCACTTTTCCATTGTCTTTCTACACAAACGCATACTAAACGGACGTGCTTGACCATTGCACTCCCGTCTTTTGCAGTCTCACTTCACATTCTATCGGAAATTTCCTACTTCCCACTTCTGAAGTCGTGATTACGAGATCATCGCATTCAAGTGCTTTGATGTCGGAAAGACAAAATGATAATTAGCGTCCTTGGCAAACACAAACATTCACCACACTGTCAAATACAGGCTTTTTTTTTGCTGTGTATTATACACTTCAAATGATTATTCATATATGTAAATATGCACTACTTTAACGACAAGGCAGTCTCGGCAGCAGTCGTTCTTTCCTCTGGCATTTTTAAAGTTCGTGACACACCTAACTCGGAAACTCTAAATGATCCCAGAACTCCAGTGGTAAATACGACTTGTCCAATTAACTAGGAAACTCATATTTATGATAATTCCGATAGGACGTGAATGCAGCATTAGTTCAACTTATTAAAAATCGCATTTCTAGACCTTGGCTGCGTCTGAAAACTTAAAAATGCTGCCTTCGGAGGGCGAATTCTAAGGTAGTGAAGCAAGGAGCGTCTGAATGCAGTGCTAGCTGCACTTCCTGTCTCCTGAGATACCTTAATCTGATTGCTTCTTTAAGGCAGCATACAGTAGGTGTACCCTTAGCTGCCTTTGATCTCCCACCATCCATTCTGTGACAGTTGAGCTAAAAAATAAAGATGGCGTCTAAAAAATGCGGTTGGTGGTCAGTTTGTGTGTAGATGTACGTTTTTGACCAAAGTTTATCACTTTTAAAGTAACTTCTCGTGATAAATTACTATTGTAGTCGTTAAATATTTATGTATCTTTGAAACTCTGTATTTTGCTATAGATCATTAAACCATAACACTCTGCCTCAGAAGTCTGTCCGAAATCAGTGAGGTATCTTTGAGCGCAAACACTACTTGCAAAGTCAATACCTATTAGAGCCCGACCGATAAAGGATTTTGAAGGCCGATACGATACAAATATTTGTTGGTTTTTAAAATCCGATCCGATATATCGGCCGATATATATATATTTTTATTATTATTTTACGCTATTAAATAAATACTGCAGTCACATTGTCAAAAGTTAAAAGGGCAGTCAGTCAACTACGTAACTATTACTAGCTAATTCCGCTTCACTTTCGGCTTATTTAACAGCAGCAAAACTGGACATGATCGTCACAAATTTTGTCAAGCTTATTTGAGTTAAGAGAACTGATGCGGATGTTCTTTTAGTTGTTATTCAAGCAATGTATGTCTCGTGACCAACTCAACGAGTGTTGCCAACAGGGACTGTGTAGAGTGCCCTCTGGTGGACAAACAATACAACTCCAACACTCATGACATGGTTCAAGCGTGTTTCGTCCATTTTTATTTTATTTTTGAAATATTCATTTATCGGCCATTGTAACTGCCGATACCGATAGTTTGGAAAATGCCTAATATCGGCCGATAATATTGGCCTGCCGATATATCGTTCTGGCTCTAATACCTATAAGGCAGCAAGGCAACAAGTCAGCTGCCTAAGTTTTCGAACGCAGTCCTTGCGTTTTCCCCCCACGTCACTAGCCTGCGTTTTGAGTTTTTAACTGCAATAACGCGTTCTGTGTGAATGGCCCCTAATCCTTTCAAAGAGCAAACAAACTTGTATTTTAGTGTGTAGGCATGGTCCTAATATGTTTCAGCGATTGCAGGTGTGTTTAAGGCCACTGCAGGGATTGAAACTAGTGTATTTGTGTGTTTTGTGTGCCTCTGCTAACTGGCCTTTACCCAGAATCCTTTGCTGCAGCATGTTTGCTGTTTGTAAGAAATGGTGGAATGTAATTTTTCTACACGCGCTGCTCTAAAATCTTGCTGTTACTTTCTTTATTTCATATTTGCTGAAAGAGTGTCTGACCTGCGCTTTCTGCTTGTTTCTTTCAAAGCTTGTGTGAGCGTAACTCTGAATGATGAGATGTGTTTCTAGTGGTTTACGTTCTGTTTTCAGTCTTCTAAAGCCATCTGTCTGTTGCTGCACTGAAGAAGGGCTTCTTTACCGGAATAAGAAACGATTCAGTTTGTTGATGCTGTGATGACGTGTTGTTTGCTTATTTCTGCATCTATCTGAGCCAGTCTTAACACTGACCACTGGAATGAAAGCCAAAGTTACAAAAGAACTATAGTGGAGGTCGGAGGTCATTTGTCCTGTCCTGACCTTAGTGTTCACGCTGTTACTTAAGGAGGCTTGTTTCCACCAGAGAATTAAAAAAGGGAATTAAGACTTTTTATAGCTCACAATTTCCTCAGAAATCTGAAAAATGGATTGACTCTTTATTTCAATTTTGTTCATTTTGAACAAAAAAAGTTACATAGTGTACCTTTTAAGCACATTTGTTTACTTAAAATACATTTATAAAATTTTGAATAGCATGAACAACAGGAATTAATAATAGGCATGAGAATTTGCAAAAAATGGTCGCAATTGCTGAAAAAAATCAATTTCATTAATAAAAATAAACCTTTTTTCCTTTTCATTTTTTGGGTAAATTGTGACCCGAATTGTGAATTTTTGAAAATTGTGTTCGTGAAATTCACCCTTGTAATCGGGGTTATGCTTCCTTGAAATGCTTTCCATTTTTTAAGTTTCAATTTTTAAAAGGCAAAACTTTGCATGTAGCCTACTGTTTAGCAAGTAAACTGTTTTTCAGTAACACTACTGAGTCTTGTTAGTTGTTGTCTAGTTAAATCTCCACCAGCACACAAACCAGCTTGAATCGTATGTCTAAGTTACCTAGATAAATTGAAAGAAAGAACTTACGTTACGAAGTCCAAGTGATGTCGGAAAGATCAAATTTATGAGTTGAATGCACATGAACGCCACCACAAAGTTGTAAATATGAGCGGAATATCTTGATACTGAGTCAGGCCTGCACAAAATGATAGCACTGGAATATGACATTCATATGTAAGTTAACGATAAGTGACTTAGTTTACAGTGACTTCATACATTTATTAAAAATATAATAAAAGCAAAACACACCCGATGTACATTTTGTTCTTAATTTTCCTGAAGCAGAGTTAAACACTTGCTGTGTTTTTGTGATAATTATGAGAAGGAACGCCATCTTGCTCCGACGATAGTGAATTGAACGCACTTGAGTCGTGAAATACGACTTCTCAATACGAACTTCCCGGACACACAATTATTTATCACTAACTTTGATGTACAATCCCCCCAATAGCCTTAGTCCATCTGTAGAGGAGTTTAAATATCAAGTCACTATGATATTTATTTAAACTATAATTTTCTTAAAGACGGAAGTCTAGTCTTGTCATCTCAATATCCGTTACTAAACATCTGTATGACCTGACAAACACAACAGTACTGATTGAAAAAACTAAGGAAGATATTTTGAAAAACCAAACTTTGTTCCACACAACCTAAACTTGAATATTTGTTATTAGCTGTCTAGCGGTGATCTTGTCCCAATGTGTATTAGTTTTGGATCAGTGATATGTGACTAATTGACTTTCAATGATGTGTACAAAAAGGTCTGAGATTGAGACTCTTTTTCTGTTTTCCTCATGAGCTAAATAAAGGCATCTGTCTTTGACCTCCTTTGCTTGTTGTTTTAATGTAAGAGTTTCTAACTTCCAAGATCTAAAATATAATTTAACTTTTACGATTTACACTGAGGGGTGTAAAAATGTGAAATAATTGGCGAGTGAATTTTTTTATATAGAAAAAGATATAGAAAAAGAGAAATATATATAATTAAGAGTTATGCTCAACAAGGCTGCATTTATTTGATGAAAAATTATTTTCTGATTTATTGCTTAACTTATTATCAATTTTAAAAACAATTGTGCTGCTTAATAATGCAATGTAAAAGTAACAAATTACTTTTAATTTTACAACTAAATATCTGCATTACTTTTTCAAAGTAGTGACATGTTACTTTTGTTCTTAAGTGCAGAGGTGTTTTGTGCGTCTGAAGTGTGAACATGATGGCCATTCAGTTCTAGACTAAATATGAACATGTCTTTACTCATCTCACTTGCTCAAAGACAGATTCAGTATTGATAAAAATGTGAAATGAAAACTGAATCCTTGTTTAATCTCACTTTATTAACCAATGACCTTTGATGACCCAATTCAACCACACCAATATGAAACAAATACTTCACATTGGTTAAATTGTTCTGTTTTTTATTGTAGAAGTATGAATGTTGAATCCAGAACAGCAGCACAGCTGAAAGGTTTGTAGGAAATGCACCCTCTACTGTACAGAAACGATTTTACAGCGTATTAACTTTTTAATGAGCCCAGGTGAAAAAAAGTTACACAAAAGTAATGTTTTTTGAAAGCATTACTTTTCACAAAAAAGTAACTAAGACAATAATTGCCTTTTTTGGGGAGTAACCCAATATTGTAATGAATTGCTTTTAAAAGTAACCTTCTCCAACAATGGTGGGAGGAATGATGCAGGAATATTCAATTAGAAAACAGTTCTTTTAAATTGTAATATTACACAATGTTACTGTTTTTCCTGTATTTTCAGTTCTTTCAAACATATAAAAAGGCATATGACAAACATTTTGACCACCAGTGTAATTATTACTTGTAAGATTACCAATTAGCAAGTTTAATGTCATTATTATAGATGTACTCAATGTTTGCAAAGTAAAACTGACTCTTTGAACACCCCAGCACGTGATTTCCCAGAATACATCAGCACAACACATCCAGTTGCAGGACTTTAATAAGTGTTCAAACTGAAAACTGAAATTTTATACAGGATGAAAAACTACATTACTTGGTGTTAAACAGGCTTGATAGTACAGTCACACATTTAACCTGAAAATCTGACCGGTTTGACTGTCTGATTCCTCAAATAAGAAGTTCAGACTTGAAATCAAGAAACAGTTAACCAGTAGAGACAGTTAATTAAATAGTTCATCATTACATAACTGACGAGATTGTGTAACTCCAGAACGATCCATGTCACCGATCGATGTACCGCTTCAGTCTGTTGTGATTTGCGACGACAGAGAAGAGTTTTTATTGGCGATCTGAGTTCATTTGCTGTGTTCTTTAGGAGCTTTGGGTTTTCGTGGACTTTTCTTATATTTTCCCGCCCGCGCGGCTTTAAGCTCCGCCTCCCACTGCTTCTTCACCATAGTGTACAATCTCATGGTGGCCTGAGCGTCCTGAACCTGCGAGTTCAGCCAACAGGACACACAGACACAGCAGGGTTCAACAACACAATCAAACCACCAGCTGTACCTTACGATCACAAAACACTTTGTAATAATGATACGGCGGTTTGCAAACAAACTGCAAATAATCTTAAGGGGCTTTGGCTAACATTAACTGATTAAAAGTTTTGAGGTCGGTAAGATTTTTGGGAATACATTTATTCAGCAAAAATGCATTAATTTGATCAAAAGTGACAGTAAAGTCATTTTTAATCTTACAAAAGATTTCTATTTCAAAAAATTGTATCACTGCTGGTTCCACAAAAATTTTAAGTTCCACTTTTTTAAGCATTGATAATACGAAATGTTTGTTGAACTGTTTCTTGAGCAGCAAATCATCATATTAGAATGATTTCTGAAGGGTCATGTGACACTGAAAACTAAAGTAATGATGCAGAAAATTCAGCTTTGATCACAGGAATACATTATCAAATACATATAGTTATTTGAGATTATTACTGTTTTACTATATTTTTGATCAAATAAACAACAGGCTTGAGAGCAGAAGAGACTTCTTTAACGTTAATTTAACTCCTTAACTTACATTATAAGTGAAAAGGTCAAGTCAAGTAAGGTCAAGTTTTTATTGGAGACTTACGGATGAGTGTTCGCCCTGCTGGACTTTAACATTGAGAATCTCTTTGCATAAAACCCGCAATGCAGGACACCCGGACTGAGGAAGAGGACAAGAGGAGTTCATTAAACATGAACATAACTTGAAGTCAGTAATTGCACTTAACATAGTATATATATTAATTTAAGATTCATACCTTTACTTTCTGCCTAAATGGTTTGTATTTCTGTGTGTCTCTGATCATTTTCTTGGGATGGCCCAACAACAAAATCTATAAACAAGACAAATCTCATTATTTATTCACCCTCATGCCATTTCAATGCAATATGCTGTTATATGGGCCATTCGACAGATTCGGTGCAAACTGCTGTCCCATAAACAAAAAACAAATTTGAAACGAATTTGATTATTCAAATTTTAGATTTTTACAAAGATCCTTCTATTATCTATTGAATCCCACAATAATATTTAAATTATTAGTAAGCTAAATGTATATAAAATCATCATTTATTGGGTACTTTCAATTAGGAGGGGGCTGTCCCAAACCAATTTTTTGAAAATACAATATGATAATTAACTGCAAAATTACTAGAAATGTGTACCTTGGATATTATATCATTTGCATACATAAAGAAATTGTGATTTTTTTTGTTTTTCCAAGACATTCCCAACTCTCATTTCTGTAGAATAGCTCATATAGCAAGTCATATGGACTAGTTTATGGTGTTTTTTAGAGCTTGTCAAACATTTCAGCAAAAACATGCAGGAATAATATGAGCATGACAGCAGCCTTTCTGTTGTGTGTACTGTACCTTTAAGTCATTGTGAATGGCGTGTCCCACTAAAATTCTTCCTTCCAGAATCTGAGCCACTTCCTCCTGAACTGTCTTGATGTCCTCACCTGTCAATTAGCATAAAGAACAATCAAAACACAAATAATCTATAATATATTGAAGCCTAATTTTGTGGAGGAAATGCCTGTCTGTATCCCAAAATAGCACAAAATGACTTATTACATTCATAAAATGCATTAAATAGCTGATTCATGATTTATTATTAATTTAATATTGAATGCCTAATTCAGAAATCTACAAGTGACCAGCCTAATTTGATGGATTAAAGGGTCTGTCTGGATCACAAAATGTTTTTAGTTCATGAAACATTAAGAATTTATAACGTAAATTCAGAATTCTGAGGGGAAGAAATATAAACCTGGAATAATGCGCAACACACTCAGAATTATGTGATTTTAACTTGCAATGCTGAGAAAATGATTTGTGATATAAATTCAGAATTCTGAGATTTTTACATAAAACGTTTAGAAATAAACTCTGAATTGCGAGAAATACCACAAACTTCCGAATTAAACCACAAACTTCAGAAAAGTCAGAAATTATTGTGAGATTAACACAAAATTGCAATATATAAATTCAGAGTTGAGAGAGTCAGAACTGTTACAAACAGAACTGTCACAATTCTGAGAAAAAAAAAGAAAAATTGTGAGATTTTATAACAAAATTGTGAGATTTAAGTTCAAAATGACAAGAAACACCACCAGAACTGCGTTACACTCTTGCAATTGAGAAAAGTCAAAATTGTGAAATGTTAGCTCAAAAGTGCGATATATAAATTCAGAATTGAGAAATACAGTCAGAACTGTTACAAACTCGCAATTCTGAGAAAGTCACAATTGAATGTTACCTCAAAATTTGGAGAATTACTTTTTCGTTTCTTAATCCATTCTTATCCCATACAAACAGCTATTTAACCAAACGGATAGTATTTTTCAAATGCAATAGAGAAAATCCATGCAGTTATTTCTATTAGGAGGGGTCCTGACCGTTTTCAATGTCCGCCCGTCTGATACCGCTAACGGCCGTCCGGTAGTCCGTAACCTTTTCCGTGGGTTTGACGTATTTATCATAGATGCACTTCCCAAAGTGGTTGACGATCGAGACGCGTGCTAGAATGCTGTCCTCCCCGTCACATCCGACCCCCACCATCTCACAGTCCATAGCCACAGCGCGAGTCAACCTGAAACACAACAACAGCGGTTAGTTTACATTATTTCCCGCCGCCAGGAATCACACTGACAGCGGCAGGCGTTCACTCACCCCTCAAACGCATGCTCTTTCACCAGCGATTCCTCCGTGGTTTTTGCATTGCACTTCAGAATCCCGTTCCGCTTTCGTACGATGTCTGCGGCCTCGACCCCCACGGCGGACTCGATGTCGTCAGGGTCCACGTCATCAAACCAGATATCAGACCTGAGAGGACACAGAGTGATAAAAGAGGACCGTCACTTGAAATGAAACAGCATTAAACCCTTTTTCTGCATAGACATGAAAATACACTGAACTTAAAATGGTTGTAACTCTTTGGTTTTCTGTGAATACAGAAAAAAAATAAAAAATTAGAGTCGAAATTGTTTTGTAAAATAGATGTTTTGTGTTTAGTACAGCACATTTGCTAAACCTCTATGCTTTCAAAATGTCATCTAAAAAAAAAAAAAAAAGACCAACCATAAAGGGTTAGTTCACCCAAAAATGAAAATGATCACATAATTTATACACCATCAAGCCATCCTAAATGTGTATGACTTTCTTCTTTCAGACAAATACAATCAGAGTTATATTAAAATTATCCTGGCTTATCAAAGTTTTATAAGGGGAGTGAATGGTACCAGTCAAAAAAGTGCATCCATCCATTATAAAAGTAATCCATACGGCATTCTGAAGCAATGTGATATGTTTTTGTAAGAAAAATATCTATATTTATAACTTTATAAACTATAATCACTGGATTCGGACCGAAGGGTAACCAGACCACTGACCCGACTTATCAAAAACGCTCAGGCTCTATTCACTCCCATTATAAAGTTAGGAAGAGCCAGGATATTTTTAATATTACTCTGTGTTTGGCACAAAGAGGAAAGTCATATACACCAATGATGGCTCCAGGGTGAGTACATATGGGATCATTTTCATTTTTGTGTGAACTAACCCTTTAAGGTTGGTCTTTTTTTAAGAAGACATTTTAAAAGCATAGAAGTTAATCAAATAAACTGTACTAAACATCTATATTTTATACAAATTATATATTTCACAAACAATTTGGACTCTAAATTTGTTATAAAAATCAAAGCCACACGTCTAACAAAGTTGTGTTCCAATATTAAATTTGATATCACAAAAAGATTGATAGCCTGGTTAAAACCAGACCATTCTCAGTTGAAACTGAGTTAGGGTCTGGCAAAGCGTCATAGACAAATCAAAATTTGCCAGAAGTTTTATAAGTGTTTTCACAGGATGAAGTTTGAGTGTTTAAGCTTTCAAATGAAACCTAATTCATGATGATTGCTAAAATATGTGATAAGGGAAAAGGCAATAGAAAAAAGCTAGCCATACTCTGCGGTAGGTTTCTTTTCAACCTCCTCGACTTTCTTCTTTTTGCTCAATGGTTTCTCTTTTTCATCCTTTGTTTTCCTCTTCTCTGCTTTAAATTGTTTGTGTCCAGCAGAGTATTTTCCATTCTGTTGATCTCCATCTTTCTCTGCTCTTCCAGAACTCTCAGAAGTCGGTTTGACAGTCTGTGGGGGTTTTTTGAAGAGTTTATCTGGTTTACGAGAGTCTTTGGAAACTGACTGCGTCTTCTGAAGCTGATTTCCTTTAAAACTTGCATCTTTCGTCTGTTTTGTGCCCTCATCCTTCTTTGCAGGATTTGGAGTGAGAGTCTACACACACAACAGTAGTAAAAACAGACATAAGATGCATTTCTCACTCAGAATTGCTAGAACATATTGTCATACAGGTATTCAATGTAATTTTACCATGGTAAAAATAATTATTCTTACCTGCAGTAAGCTCTTCCAGTTGCAGGAATATTCTTGAACTTCTGTTGGGGGCATAATGTTTCGCTTCACAGTTTTTGGTTTTGTTTTTTCCTTATTTACAGCAGATTTCGTGTGGTAGAAGAACGTCTTTTTCTTGTCAGGTTTCTTTTTCTTCTTAGCATGCTCTGCTTGACCATTAGTCTGAACACTAGCAGCATGTTTATTCGGCTTAGCTTTAGACATTGTTAGGTTTTATCTAGGTAACCTGAGTGATAAAACACCAGGGTGTCGTTCAGCTTTACTGTTATTATAATGAGCACGTACTGGCTCTAATAAATACAACTAACGTTATCTGTTCACATGTTATTTTGTCGCTTTCTATAATCAACGCAGATATACGACATGCATGTTAGCGCGGACAATAGTAAACGTATATGGAAAATATATATAAATCTTTAAGAATATATTAACTTAAAAGCGTTAAACGCAAATATGACTGTAGAGCGATCCACAACTATAAATTACCATGAGACAACCATGCTGAAGGAACTTTCTGTCGTCTGTGTTACGACAATACGACCCGTGTAGAAACTGTATGTGATGAACGTTCCGCACTGTATTTCATTGCATGATTTCTGGTCTAGGGGGTTCAAAAGTTCAGGGGAAAACAACGTAAAATTGCAAACATAAATAAATAATAAGATTGTAATAAAATAATATTGAACTAAATAAATGCATAAATAATTTGATAAAATTATTACAATAATAAATATAGCCTACGGCACCATATCAGTAAATCTGTCGACATATCAGCTGATATCTTCAATTTTAATGTTATCGTCATCATCCAGAAAATTTGGCCGATATATTAAAGCCGACAATAATTTATTATTTCCTTCAGTGGACACACTTCATATTTCTTGAAAAATTAGGGGGGGGGAAAATCGATATTTACAAATGAGAAGTTATCTTAAGAAATGAGCTTGATAGCATTTTATTACAAGCAGCCGCATTGAAAAATAAAACAATTACATATATTTATGACCAAAGTACAGCAAATAATAAAGGTTCAAAAAAACAAAGTTGGGAACTTGACTTTGGTGTTACACTGGAAGACCAGATATGGGGCAAAGTACTGGAACACGCTAGACGAATTACTAAATCAACAACAACAACAACAACAACAACAAAATCATATGAAATACAATACAAAATCATTAGGAAATCAATCAAGAAATTGAAAAGATTGTTTAGGATTAAAGTGCCACTGGATCCCAGAGTGTGCATCCTTGGTGTAAACAATTTTGTGTTGGAAACAAAAATAATATCCATAATGTTGTATGCTGCTCGTCTTCCCATACTTCATGTTTGATATTAATACTCCCCTACTTTATCTCTTTGGCGTGAACAACTCTTGTCACTCTTACCATACGAAAGACGGCATAATGTACTGGATGGAACTCTGGATACTTAAGTAACTTTGCAACTTCAACTTATTCTATCCCTAACCCTACCAGTCCACTAATACTCTATAGTCAACTGGATTTGTTAAAGGGACCATAAAAATAACCAAACCATTTATTTTTATTAAAGCAAACATGTTATGAATATCGTTGCTGACCTGCAGTGTAGACGTTTTTTGTGATCACATACACACACATACATACATATATATATATGAAGAGTTCAGATGCAAAAGCCTCTAAATGCCATTTGAAATTTTCTTCTTTAATGATGATTTTTATCAAACTTGTATATTTAAGTTCAGTAATTTCACTTAAATGGCAATGATGATTACCTATTAATTGTTATTTAAGTGAAATTACTGAACTTAAATATACAAGTTCGATAAAAATCAACATTAAAGATGAAAATTTCAAATGGCATTTAGAGGCTTTTGCATCTGAACTCTTCATATATACATACATACATACATACATATCAAAAAAAGAGACTATTATTAGTTCCATATTTGATGTAAAATTTTATTTTTATTTAAGAAATGTTCATTTACAGTCATCTAAATTCATCTAAAAGTGCAAAGTGTCTAAAATCAGCCACATTTCATTATTACATGATAAAAGAGCAGTAAATATTTCAAAACAACTGAAAGATTCAAATGCAAACTTCATCGAAATACTCATTAAATTCAAACCCAAACTTACATTGAAGTAGTTTTTAAAATGAGCAAAAGAAAAACAACTAAATTTACATCAGAGTAATACACTGAACAGAATACCCAGTGCTAAAATGCATTTAACCGGTCTGTTAAAAGTATACCACCATATCATTATAATTAAATGTCTATCAACTATGTTACAAAAAAAAAAAATGTACGTCAAAGTCAACAGCTTAATGAAATACTGATACGCATAAGTCCTTCACGTCTATTGTGATCTCAAAACTCTGGCCAGTTGACAATATCTAGAATATCAAAATCAACTGCTGGCGGTAGATCTTCCTATTTACCACATAAACTCTGGAACAGTCTCCCTAACATTGTTCAGGAAGCAGACACACTCTGTCAGCTTAAATCTAGACTAAAAACAAAACTCTCTTTAACCTGGCATACACATAAAACATTATACATTGCTATTATTCAAATTAGTTCAATGATTACTAGGCTGCATAGATTAGGTCATCCGGAACCGTGGACACTTCCTATAACGCCCGATGTACCCGTTACATCATAAGAAGAATGGCATCTATGCTAATGTTAGTGTTTCTGCTTATTCCAAGGTTTACAGTAATCAGCCGGATCCAGGCCATATCCAGACCAGATGGCGGACCTGCGCCTAGACATGACCACAACGCATCCCTGAAGTGTCAGCAGAAATTTTGTGTCAACTAGACTCCCCAGTGAAGACCTCATCGGCACGACAGCCATCAGCACTGATCCTCAACAAACCCGTCTCCATACCGGTGTGTCACCTTTTTCCAACTTCGTTGCCATTGGCTTGCTTAGTTGGGGACATTCAATTTAATATTCAATGATAATATTGATGTATAAAGCAAGAGAACTCCAAGGCACACTCAAGTTGAAAAGTTAAAAAGCCTTTATTATAATGGCTTGGTCAAATTAACTATATTTTATTTACCAAACTTTAAAATCCAGGAAGCGCTCCTGATATTGGTTCAGCTGTCACTCTAGCAATGTGTCGGATACAGTCTCTGGGCATAACTCCAACATAGGGTACTTTACATGAGAACTGAAAAGTTTTGAGTTTTTTGAAAAGTTATTATGCAGCCAGGCCAGCAGATGGCGATGTCACTTTGCAGAACAAGATTACATGCCTATAGACTACAGACTATAAAACACCTATAGACGAAACTGGAGTTTTTGTAGTTTACATTCAGGCGATAATGGCCAAAACGTGGTCGTAAGCTACTCCAAACATAACCAGTGTTGAGCAGCTGACGGCACAGAGATGTAAAGACAGTGGAATGATTAAGAGCTGATTTAAAGACAACATTTAACAAATTCAATTTACAATCTTAGTAACTGTCCCAAACTTTCTCCATATCCGACCTGACTTAACCATCTGCTCTGTTCATGTAACTAAACATGTGACTTAACTAACTTATCTCACCCAATATCCTATATTATTTTCCACTGACCTTTGTTTCACGTTGTTTAATAAACTCAAATATAATATATTTTTAAATGTTTGCTTTTCATCTGATAATGGCTTATGAGGAATACAATAAAATAAAAAAATATAATATATATTTAAACAAATATATTATATATTTACTTTTCATTGGATAATGGGTTTTATGGGATAAATAGAAATAAATAAATAAATAAAAATATCCTAAGTGTTTGCTTTGCATCAGATAATTTAACAGTTAAATGCTTAATGTAATTCAAAATATATTTTTAAACAATTAACTTATTTATAAATTTTTGCTTTTCATTAGATTAACTTGTCTTACATTATTTCCCTCTGAATTCTGTTTCGTGTCCCATCACAAACGTTAAATATATTGCAAAAGCGATTTCATGTTGTCTTTAACTCTAGTTCATTTTACAGCCACTGATGTACACAAACTATGACACCTATAGAATGTATTAATGTCCATTTTGTGATGAGTTCCCCATGCCCACATGGTTGAGCTGCCCGGTAGGGCGAGGGGGTCCATATTTCAAATACATGTGTGTGTGTGTGTGTTTTAGTACGCAGGTCTGTAGAGCAGTTGTCCATTGAAGAGTCTGCGCTGGATCTCTTTCCACAGCAGACTGCGTTCTCTTTGCGAACCCTTCATGAAGCCGCGGTTCTCCTGCGCTCGGCGTGACAGGTATGGGATGACCTCGTTCACGGGACCGTAGGGAACATACTTGTAAACCGGGAATCCTGCCTGACCTGTTTACAAAAACACACACCGGAAAACTTCAGCACATTTCATTCTATTTATCAGCATCAATATTAAAGGGGACATCCAGTATTATGTTTTATTACATTTTCAACATGTGTAATGCTGTAGTTTGAGAATGAAAAAGGTCTGCAAAGTTGCAAAGCACAAAGTCCCTCCAGCAGGAGTTATTCTCTATATCAATCAGTGTCATGGTTTCTGAGCTCCCTGAAACGCCTCCATTGTAGTCTTGAGTTTCTCACGTCACAATATTCCTCATTTCAATAATTCCTGCCCAATGGCATACGCAGAATAAAGGGGCGGGCCTGGTTAAATTAGTTAGTAGTGTGTAGAAGCTCACGTTTAATAGTAAGGGGCATGGACCAATTACAACACACTGATCCAGCTGACCAATCAGAGCACAGTACGCTTTTTAGAAGGAGGGGCTTCATAGAGTCAGGAACTAAACAGGAGTGTTACTGACAGACTGGGAAGAGTGGAGCTGCAACAGTGTAAATGTGTTTTTTGAACATTCAAGCGTGAAAACCTATAGACCCCTTTTGCGTCGACGTCACAGTCACGGAGTTAGCTGGAGGTAAAACAAAGTGAAAACTGGAGGCGGCCAATACAAATCAGCACAGATTCGGCTACATAATAATGAGCTTAAATTATTGTTTTTATAATGAAGTCATCTTGGTGTTATTTGGAGCAAGAATCGATGAAAAATGAATATGCTGTATCTGGAATTTTTATTTCTAGAAAATATTCACATCATTAAAATTGCACCGTAATGACACTTTACATTGTCGTCTTCTCGGCACTGGCTCGGCAGAACTGCGGATCATATCACACAATTGTTCTTGTACGGGACCATTCAGCACATAGTTATTGGCATCTAAAGATTTATATGTTTTTCCTTATGATCGGTTTCTCTATTAAGTAGGTGTAGAAGTCAGGCCCCTCATCCAAGTCAACATTAATCCCGTCAGATCGTCTATTCATTGAGTGAGTGTGTAGGCGGCTACGGGTCGGCCAATCTGGTTCAGTCCGTTAAAAATAACTTTTGAAAATAACAATCACGGTCCTGGACAGTGAGTGACCTTACACATTAAGATAAAATCGGATTTTCTCCAGTCAGTGTTAAAAAACAAGCGAACAAAACTTGCTAACTAGCGTTAGAGAAGCAGCCAGAAGAATCGTTCTGCCTCCACCTAAGCTCCGTCCACATAAAAACATCACCATGTTTACCAACTGAAAAGGGGTCTATTCTTGAAGAGCCCAAAAACTAAATCTAATATTAAAGAGAACCTGTTATGCTCTTTTGCAAAGTCTTGATGTTAACATCTGTTCCTTCCCACACTGCTCTCTTTCCACTCACCCAACGGGAAGCTGATCTGGTCGCACATTCCCAGCAGCTGTCCAAAGTAAACCTTATTCTCAGTGGGAGAGAGACTCATCTCGTTCATCCTGTACAGAAAAACACAAACGACACCCAGCAATAGCATTAGCATTAGCACAGATACTGAGCTGAATGTATTTTATGCATCTCTTCTTGGCTCTAGACTCACTTCTCCAGTGTGAATTTGACCGTGTCCTCATTGTGAGACGCCACCATGACGTTGGCCATCCTGTTGAGATTAATCTCCTCCAGAATGAACTCCAGACACCTTACAGAGAGAGATAATGGTTAATAAAAAGCTTCTGGGGCTCGATCATTGACAGTGACAGAAGAATAAAAGAAATGAATCCTGAAATATTTGATTCTGTTTGTAGCAACAAGTCAAAACATCCCTGTCTCAATGTGCGTGCGAATATTGTGTTGAATATAGTGTTATGATGACACACATGTACAGTGACATTAATGGGCAAACAAGTTTTGAATAGACTATTATAATTGGCGTTAAATCAATAGACTATTCATTTGAGATGAGACGCAAAACTAAATTAAATGGTACATTCTGTTTTCAATAAACATTTCAACAATATATTTTTGCTTTTGATGTGGAATAAAATGCATACATTTAAACCAATAAAATATTGTTTAATTGTTTGCTTTTCTTAAGATAATGGGTTATTTGGAATCAAATAAAATTAATTAAAATATTCTAAAATATATTCATTGTTTAAAAATACATATAATCTTTTTGTTTATTTTATTCCACAAACCATTATCCAATGAAAAGAAAATATATTACCTTTTTTAAATATATATTTGATTGTCATTAGATAATAGGTTATGTGGAATAAAATTCATGTATAATTAAATGATTGTTTTGGATCACATAATGAGATATGTGGAATAAAAGTACTTAATTGTTTGAGTACTTAAGTCCTTTTCACCACATGGTTTAAATAGATGCACATTTCTTTACAGTGTTTATCAGTATTTCATTATTGTACTATACACTATACTGTATTACCATGTTCTAGGTTATATAACTATATTGCTCTAATAAAGCTAAACATTTCTACAAGTTAACAAAAATCCACAGCAATCAAAGTATGAAAATATTGCTTATAAATTATATGGTGGGTGCGATTATCCATTTAAAATATGTGTTTTAACGGCAAGGCACTTACTTGTGGTACATCCTGTTGGTGGCCTCATAGTCGGGGTTGATGGGGTCTTCGTAGCCAATCTCTGCCGCCCGAGTCCTCTCCTGATACATGTACGCTCCTCTGACCAGCTTAGCGCCGAAGTACCAGCCCTCCCGACGCGACAGCTCCACATCCACAGATACGTTATCATATGCTTCCTACAAGCGCAGGTGCCATTTTATTGACTCAGTCATGGGGTTTATCACACACGTAAACAGAATTATTGCAATAAAACCATTAGGAAGTTGTAATTAAGGTCTTCTGACAGTCATTTACCACTATAATACTATATCATGCTGACTCATTCTGTGGCTGCGGGACTTTGAGATGTACAAACTATTGAAGATAAAGTAACATAAAAGCCTAAATCACGAATTATAAAAGACAAAAGAAAAAGAAATATTCCAGAGCTTTCCGAGAGCCTACTCTGCTCTGATGGTCAGACAGCCCAAGTCTGTTGTGATTGATCTACTCTGCTCTTTGCTTTATATTTTTGGGTTAACCTTATTTGAATTTCTAGCATTGCTAATCTGACATTTTGCAGCCTCCTCAGAACACTAAAATGCAGTCAATGAAAACCAAAATGAAAACCTGGTGTACAGCATTCAAAGGAAAACATATCTATGTTTTTCTTCTCAGCAACACAATTTGGCTGCAGTGCAACATACTTGGGTGTGAGTAACTATAATATGATAATCCTTTAATTGTCCACAGTTTGGCACAATAAATGAGAAGTCTGGGTGTGGCAGAGATCAGCAGCAGATTTTGAAGGTGCAGACGTGTGCGTGTGTTTGTGTGTAGGTGGCTGCATATATGAAGAAGAAAAGAAACACACCAAACTCTAAGAAACCCTAACAAAAGATTTCTCAGTTGTTTTTTGTAGCAATAGGTGTCCTAAATAACATACTAAAAGTTTACCTAAGTTTGACCACTAGAAAGGTGTAATTCTCAATGGCATGGATGGCATCCAAGATGGACAGGAAGCCCTTAAAATATCCTACCTCCTTCATTATTTGACCTAGCTAGGAAATCCCATATTTCTTGGCTCTATAAATCCATTGGACTGACATGATCACATACTTATGGAATGCATGATTTTGTGAGATTACTGTAAGGTTTTATCTGTTTGGGGTGAACCAAAGATGTAAACGATTTAACCCATGTCATGTAACTCCTAAACCTTTTTTTACTAAAACATAGACTTGACATTCAATGTAAGAGTTATTGCACCTAAAAGTAACTTAAATTTGATCATAAACAACTCTGAATCAGCCCGAACAGAGGCCTGTGTGTGAACCCTCTAAAACGGTCCCTCATTTCAATTGGAATAAGGTAATACATATATAATGCATCCTCTATAGATGTTTGTGAGTATAAAGGTGGCATCATACTAAACAAAACTAAACTAAATTCACAATTTTCAGAAATTCAGGAGATGGTGGAAGAGAATACTGACATTTGATATTGCTAGCCTCATTGAGATGCCAAAACATGCATCAGGCACCAGTATTCCTGGTCTAGGAGGAATACAAGTAATGGTCATTTTAAAGACCTGATGGTGGCCGAAATTTTGAAAATGGGGCCTTTTTGGAATCAAACTTTGGTAAACTTTTAGTAAGTACATCTGATAATACTGTAAACCACTGAGACAGTTTTTGTTTGGGGCCAAGCCATATTTGCAACTGGCTAGTGTTTCAGCGACTCACTTTAAGGTAGCACTGGTAGGTGTTGAAGATGTTGGGTTTTTCTCTGTTGAAGATCCTTTGCATCTCCAGGGTCAGTCTGCTAATGGCCGGCTGGAAATACGTCTGTTCTGCGTCCACCATCAGCCTCACGCCGTTCTCCACAGCGTGCTGGAACAAACACAGAACACACACACATTCAGTTATAAAATGCCTTTCAGCTGTAACAGCGCACTTCAGTAAACACAGTTACATAACCACCACGCCTGCAGGACACCTTTATTTCCAGCACAATACTGCCGCCGTCGTGGTCAACAACACACTGGGAACAAACTAAACACGCTGACTGAAAACAGCTGAATAAGCAAGAAGAAGAAAAAAATAACTTTTTAAGTCAGAAAAAAAAATGCACACAAGAACAAATAATACAACTATATTATCAAGAACACATTGTGTACATTATAAAATGTAAAACAAACTTAACATTTATTTGCATTATTAGATTTTTAAAATATAATTTAACAATAAAATAAATGTACATGTAATATTACATTTGTTACAGTATTTTACACAGTACAATATTTGTATACACAATATATATATATATATATATATATATATATTTACACATTTTGTGTGTGTGTGTGTGTGTGTGTGTATATATACTGTATATATTTACAAATTTTGTGTGTGTGTGTGTGTGTATATATATATATATATATACACACACATATATACTGTATATATTTACATTTTGTGTGTGTGTGTGTATATACTGTATATTTACACATTTTTTTTGTGTGTGTGTGTATATATATATATATATATACGGTATATATTTACACATTTTTTGTGTGTATATATACTGTATATATTTACATATTATATTTATATTATATTTTGTGTGTGTGTGTATATATATATATATATATATATATATACACACACATACATACAGTATATACACAAGTACACACAAAACATTTTACAATTTGTATTTATTTAAATTTTTATTTAATTTTTTTTTTTGGCCAATTAAAACCATAATAATCTCAACTGAAAGTACTCATATAAATGTGGTCTATTCATTGAATTGTTTCAGTTTAGGAATTTACAAGCTGAAATGCTGTAGATAAATGACTCCAGCAGCATTTGCGACGATAAAAACGTTTTCATCTTTCTCACAAATCTTTTATTTAACAGCCTCCGCGTCAGTCCTTATAGAGATTAAGATTGGAACATTTTGTATTTGTTTTTTTCGAACTCTTTCTTGAGTTTGACATTGTATTTTTAAAAACATTTCACTATAATGCTATATCTGCTTATCTCACAGAAGATAAGAGTCTTGTGACAATGAGGGCTGTAAAGAACACGTTCCTAAAGTCTCCTAAGCAATAAGAAGTTAAGGCAAGTCATTGAGAAGGTTTTGTCTGTTTTATCGTCCACCTGACTTCATTCTTGTGTTGTTTAACATGTACGGTCAAGGTTAACCGAGTGATACTTCTCCACCAGAATCTTTTGTACTTATATTTATCAAAGTCTACTTGATCAAAAACAGATGCACGAACACAAACCAGAGGGAAAATGTGACGCTTGTGCATCAGAGTAAGAAATATGTTTGGTTAATGTCTGATTAGGATTAGGGTCAAGTCACTCTGAGTAATGTCAAACATCAAATGCACACAGACCCAGTGTAAAAACCAAGCGCTACTGCCTGATTTCTGTCGTAACGTTTTTGTAAACTTTAGATGTGCCAATCACCATCAAACAGTCCATGAAATCTAAGATCATTTACCCAAACAGCATCTACAGTGTAACTTAGTGAAGTTCTGGTGATAATACCTTGGCTAGGACGTCCATTCTCTGTAGCATCCTCTTCATCTGTTTCTCCTCTTCATCAGTGAATTTGCTCAACAGAGGCTCCAGGTGACCACTCTTTGGAAATACACAGATTTCGTATGAGCGGAGTAGTGTTTGTGTGCTTTGACACATTTTTTTGTTTGTGTGCGTGTGTGTGTTACCTCCATGTTAGGAACCACAAGCAGGTTAGAGATTTTGGTTCGGTCATTGATGAGACTGTTCCAGTCCAACAGATCAATGGTTCTACAAGAACAAAAAAGAAACATGGTCAAACACACAAGCACACACACTTGTGTGTAGTTTAGGGACCGGGGAAATCAGTTTAAGTGACAGATGAAGAATTTTACCCTGATGAACCCAATTTCTCTCCAGTAAACCAGTTTTCAACGTCTGATTTAGCACCTACTCCCAGTTTGATCAAACTGTCCTGCAGATAAACACAATAATAAAAAAGACAAAGACAGATAAATGTAAATGTGTATATTTTAAAATAAATATACAGTTTAAAAGTTTGAGGTAAAAAAAAATTCAACTTGCGAAAAGCTACGGACGGTTCCTATCCGACAATGTAAATACATGTTCCCATGTAAGCTTATTTCTAATAAGCATAAAATACATCTCTTTAGCTGGTTAACTTTTGCTGCCAGGATAAACTTACTTATGTCATGGATCAGCGATAAATCCCCCTCTATGAAGGAATGGCATTCAATCATTAGAGAAACTATCCCTCTGGAACTTTTATTCACACTTGGACACCATATTAGGACAGCATTAATGCCTCTATTAGTGATATTCTAAGTTTTGGTATGGTATAGTAGTTGTGTCTGGCTACTTGTGTAGTTTTGTTTTGTGTTTGTTAAACAAAAAGCAAAAAAAAAAAAATTAAAATAGTCACAGTATAATAGCATTGCAATGTTGTCTTTAAATTTGCAAAAGCAAACAAATTATTGACCACACTAAATTAGTTTAACATTCCAAAAGCCTGTCAATAATCTACTTTTCATTCGCATTATAAACTGCACAGTTATAAACTATTATAGACTTAGAGTGCAAAACCCAAACCTGCAGTTGCTGAAGTTCTAGCTTCTGCTCGAGTATTGCCATGCCGTCTTTCCCCTGATGGGAGGCCAACAGGTTGAAGAACCTCCTCCACTTCACCAGCACTTCAGAGAACTGAAGCTTTAAGACAGAACCAATCAAGATCAATCACACAGATATCAGCTTATTTGTAAGAAATTTGAAAGAGTTAAAAAAAAAGAGAATTACCAGGAACTGCGGCCGGCCCAGTGCGGTCATCTTAATGGCCGAGAATCCATCGACAGAGCTTCCAGCTAAAATACACAGACATCAACACAAATACCTCAATGAACAGTCTGATATCAAAGTGCCCCATTGTACTATTTTAAAGATTCCTAATTTTGGCTCCTACAAAAGGTTAACATGCATCTAAGGTAAAAAAATAAATAAATAAAAATACACTTTAATTTTCATATTTTTCACAGTGTCTGAA
Organism: Pimephales promelas; assembly: GCF_016745375.1. The sequence continues at coordinate 11,031,318 of NW_024121876.1, read as the reverse complement.
ACAGTTGGATAAAGGATTCAGTCTTCCTGAGAGCCTACTCTGCCCTGATTAGTCAGACGACCCAGTCTGTTGTGATTGGTCAACTCTGCCCTGATTGGTCAGATGGTCCAGTACTCTGCTCTGATTGGTCAGATCACCCAGTGTGTTGTGATTGGTCTACTCTGCTCTGATTGGTCAGATGGTCCAGTCTGTTGTGATTGGTCTACTCTGCTCTAATTGGTCACATGGTCCAGTCTGTTATGATTGGTCAGATGGCTCAGTCTGTTGTGATTGGTCTACTCTGTTCTGATTGGTCAGATGGTCCAGTCTGTTGTGATTGGTCTACTCTATTCTGATTGGTCACATGGTCCAGTCTGTTGTGATTGGTCTACTCTGCTCTGATTGGTCACATGGTCCAGTCTGTTGTGATTGGTCTACTCTGCTCTGATTGGTCAGATCACCCAGTCAGTTGTGATCGGTCAACTCTGCCCTGATTGGTCAGATGGTCCAGTACTCTACTCTGATTGATCAGATCACCCAGTCGGTTCTGATTGGTCTAATCTGCCCTGATTGGTCAGATGGTCCAGTACTCTTCCCTGATTGGTCAGATGACCCAGTCTGTTATGATTGGGCTACTCTGCTCTGATTAGTCACATGACCCAGTAGGTTGATTGGTCTACCACTTACAGTGCAGTGTGTCTCTGAAAAGAAATGGTTATTACCATTATAATTTATCTGGATAATCTGCTTAATCTGGATTTCAGCGTCAAATTTACTGTATGAATTCAAGCCTTTGTCCTTTTACGAAGTGTATTTGCTCTGGCAGTGCAGAACACACAACATCTTTTCAACATGTCGACAAGACAAACCTAACTCTTTCAGGCTTCATCAGCAACAACTACAATGGTTTAAGAGTCAAAGTAAACTGGAATTATGCAGATTTGTTACAGGAAGTAAGACTGGAATTACTGACAATTCGCTTTAGGTCACTCAGAAACTTTGCAGACCTTTTATATTTATTTACAAACAGCTAAATTACACACAACATGAAAGATCATATCCAAAATTCAGAATACCGGAAAGCAAAATAGGGGCACAGAAGACAAAGTAATATTCCTCTCACCAGAAGCTTTAATGCAGTTGATGAATGTCTCCATGTGATGGTCACACTTGGCTTCATCTGCGTAGAAATACGTACGAGCGCTGATCACTCCTCCACGCCGATCTCCAAACTGCCGATGGGCTTTGTACTTTTTCTCACGATGATCCATACCTGAATATGGATTTCAAAAATCAGTCAATTTTTGAGATGCTGGTTTGAAAACATCCCTTTTTAAACCATAACTTTGCCTAAGTGCTGCATTATGTTGCAAAAAGCTGTCAGAAAATCATTATGATGCTGAAAAGTTTCCTCACAGAATGCGCACAATGAAAATTACTTTTTCATTTTTTGTGTACATAATTTAAACATATAATAGAAACAGTTTTGATGTTGTGTTGAAATTACTAGGAATGTCATAAACATTAAAATAAATATTATTCATTAATGCTGGACAGCTTTATGCAGCATGATGGCTGTGGCCAAAACCTTGCATTGAATAATGTTTTTTAATACCTTACAGAGGAAAGGTTTTCATCTGAGATACCGAATACCCCACAGACTTAAAAAACATGAGCTTGCAAAGATAATTTCAGCCCCTTCACCAGGAGAGCCCACAGTTAAACCAGCTTTAACCAGTCTAAACGAGTCAAACAGCTAGAGCCCATAACACATACAGCAGTCTATTTCTAACACCGCATGATCCCTGAGGCGAAGTGTTGATCGCCTGTCACACTGTTAACGTTTCGTAAAAACCTAGCCAGATGAAACCCAACAAACTGCCAACACCCTTCCAGCATCAACACTAAAGCCCTGAAACAAAATGGAAATCACTGTACACTCATGGTCCTCCTGAGGCAAGCTTGCACAGCTGTTCACTGAAAATACAACAAAACAATTGGTTACTAAATCTGCAATAAGCCTTTGTTTTTGAAGTGTACTAGAATATGTTTTCATGCTTGATAGTTCAAAAAGCACTTTATTTTTCACATATTTTACATTATTACAGCACCTCTTTCCCCAATCTGGCTCAAACACGCCAATTTCAATGAAGCCCCTCCTTCCAAAATAAGAAAAATGTGCTGTGATTGGTTAGCTGGCCCAGTGTGTCGTGATTGGCCTCGGGAAATGTCCCGCCCCTCCATAACTGCGAGTTCTTCTCTAGTGTGTATATGAATATTAAGGATGGCGTCAATTTCAAACCAATTCGAGCCTGATTCAGACCCTGACAATGTTACCGAACAAGAGGACAGTGCAGAACGGATTTCATGCACAGGCTTTGCAAGCACGAATTTCACAGGACGTTAAAAACAAAGTGGTGTGTTTTTTGTAATTTTGGCTTACCGTCCATATAAACATTGGGGTTATAATTTCAGAAACAGTGTTTAAAGTAACTTTAACCACTTTAAGTTCGTAAGGGTCAAACAAATGAGTTTTGGAAATGTTGTGGAAAAGACATAGCGACAGAACTTTCCTCTCTAATGCAGCTCATCCAGGTCTCGTCCCCATTTTTTGCTTATTCCGTAGGCGGAGATTATTCATACGAGTACCATTGTGACTTCATAAGAAGTGTTGTAGTCCAAACGAGCCATTCGTTGTAGTTCTTGAAAAGTGGATTATTTTAAATAAACTGCCAGATCTTTTTAATGCTCAAACAGCATCATTACACACTAACTAAAGTTGAAAAAAGTGGAAAAGTAAAAATTAGTGCCGTCAAACGATTAAAATATTTAATTGCGATTAATCGCATTAATGTCATAGTTAATTCGCGATTAATCACATATTTTTATCTATTCTAAATGTCTCTTGATTTCTTTTTGTCCCGTTATTTTTTCTCATTTTAATGCTCTAATCAACATGGAAAAGTGGATCAGCTTGATTTGTGCAAATGTTTTTAATTGAAAACAACATTGCCATATCCACAAGTTTTCTACGCCCCATGAGGCCTTGCATCAAAAGTTGGCGCGACTTCCGGTTGGAAGTAAACAAAGCGCGATTTGACATGCTTGACACTCGTTCATTCAACAGTTGACAGTCATTCAAGTTATAGCGATCCAAACTAGCTAACGATGTGGGAACACAACCTCAACGAAATTAAAAAGGGTGAAATAACAGCGCCTTTACCCTCCGCAGTAGTTGATTGGGAGTATTATAATAACATTATTAATTATCAATACTCATCAAGGCATGGTGATAGACAGATGTGCGAGCTGACAAACAATTCAAATAAAAAAATACACACTTAGTCATTGTGCTTTGGAGTTTATTCAAAATTATAAATGAATGTGCTACTTGAATACATTAACTGGCACATTTGGTATTCTGTCAACACAGGCTTTGATCCTGAGTTTAGGTGTAACATCAGTTTATAAAATATAAAGAATTAAAAAAAAAAATGTACACAGGAAGATTCGTCGTCTTTTGGGAGGTGATGGAAACTAACGTTATAGTCGTTGGCAGGATCAGAGACGGGCTCTGGAAGGATCACTCGTTTTCAGCTTATGTTCAAAACAATCACGTTTAAGCCACTGAATTAGTTTAGTCCGGTTATACATACAACCGCGAACAGCACATATTGTCCCTGAGCTCCGTAACGACATCTCTCATAAAGATTTGCGTCTTTAAATAGTAAAATAATTCTCCGAAAAACAGCTAGCATCTTCGCTAACTAACACACAAAATACCATTGGAATGCTACTTCCGCCGCGTCACCGGAAGTTTCACCCACTTTATTTTTTATAGGAGAGCCCCTCGGAAATATGTGGATGTTGTGTTCAAATTCACAATAAAAAATTCTTACTTGGAGCAAATAATCTCTCACACAATGTAACACTGTCCATCAATAAAATGGTGAAAGAAATACTGACGAGGTCCTGATATTCACGAGGGGGCGGAGAATTCGCATCATCTGTGTGTGTGTGTGTGTGTGTGTGTGTGTGTGCTTGGCCATCATCAAGCGGTATTTCAGACTAGACGTGCTGCGATGATGATAGCTCAGTTCACAACGACAAAACACACAGATACTTTGATCTTGTCAATGGAACCATTTTGCAACTTTTTAAAAGTAAACTTTCCATTCAGAATCTTATTGGCATCCATTTCGGCGTCTCGCGCTCGTCATCCACTCAAAACGTAACATTAACCAACTATTTGGCCGACTCGCAAGCCCAACGAGTGTGTGTGGCGTGCCTGTTGTTTTGTTTCGACGAAGCAACAAAACGTCCTCCCGCAGCGCAAGCCATTGAAATGAATGGGTTTCATAGCGCAGTGCCGCGCATGCGTGTCCTGTTGCAAAAGCATGTGAAAGAAAACTACACAGTTTTCTAGGCCAAAAAGACCGTTAATCGCGCGATAAAAAAATTGACGCCGTTAAAATGGGTTTGCGTTTTTTACCCATTTTTGCGTTTAACTGACAGTCCTAGTAAAAATTAAATAAAATTAAAAAAGACAAAGTAAAATAAAACAACAGCACAACACTAAATAAAAACAAGATGAAATGAAAAAACAAGACAAAATAAAAAACAATATACAGTATAATCCTATTAGGATGCTTAAACGGTTTTATTATATTTACCTGAACCGACTCAGTTATGGAATTTTACATTTATCATCATGATAGCATATGCCAGGTTTATTTAAAAATAGAGCAAAAAACAATTTATATTTTTATGTTCTCATTTAGTTCAAATATTTGAAATGCAGTCAATTTATTGTACTTACCATGACTCTCTTTCTCAGCCTCAGAAACACAGGAACTGAAAAACAATGCAAAAAACATGTGTAAGTGCAAAGTTGTGTTTCATGAACGTTAGTTGAGGTTTCTGCAAAAAGGTCACCTTTGTTTAAGCCAGGACATTAAACATTCAAACTCCAGTCAGCTCTATTGGAAGAGGTGATAAATTCACTTTATTTATGGAGTGGGACCATTAAATTTCACAGAAAACTCTGGCAGTGACACAAACGCCTTATTCACAAACGCTGGTCCACTTCACATTTCAGTCACATGCTTCATACTCTTTGCAACACAAGTCTCGGTCAACACAGAGTTAAATCAATAAAGAATCCATTTCAGATATATTTAGAAATTTTAAAACAACAATTTAGCTCTCAGGCTGTGAGGGAAATTAAAACAATCCAACGCAAATTGGCAAAATGCAAATAACTGAAACTGGCATCTCTAATGTGAAAGCTCAGTTGAGGCATGTGAATGAGAAATATGACAGGTATTCGACCTGACCTTCTGTACAAACAGGACAACTGCAACATGTGCTCAGATAAACGCTGCTACTAATGCACACTGATTCTACTGATTATTTTAATGCTGGAAATACTGCTTGGAAAGAAATGGAGATGGTGTATTTTTAATACAAAGGCAAATTTTTCAAGCAGGTGTAATATTGTCGTTAACTAAAATATTAAAATCTGTTAATTAAAATAAAGCTGAAATGTTGCCCTGGCAAATAAAAAACTAAATCAGGAATAAAAAAAAAAGAAATTCAACCTAAATAGGAAAATAAATAAATAAATAAATTAAAAAATTAAAAAAAAATCAAGCAAACAATGAACATTAAAAACAAAAATATAATAAAACTGAAATAAAAACCTATATTAAGGTTATTATTAACTAAAATTTACATTTTAGTAACATTTTCTAATGTTCTAATTTACATTTTAGAACATTTTCATTACTTTAAATAAATTAAATGTCATCTGAAATAAAATAGAATATAAACAAACTAAATGACAAGGAAACATTTCTCGTCTACATTTAGTTTAATTTACTTGAACTAGAAAATTTTACAGAAATAAAATATTGTTAAATAAAATTTTAGACACATATTTACATAGCAGCAGAATATATGAAAATAATATAATATATTAAATATATATATATATATATTTTTTGTATATATATATAAATATTAATATATATATATATATATATATATATATATATACACACACATACATATACATACATATATATATATATACACACACACACAAACACATCAAATAAAATCTCATGATGGTCATGTCAAATACCATTTCAATAAATCACATGATTTATGGAATCATTCATGTCTGAAATGCAGTAAAGCATACTCGTAACTCAAGCATGAGTAAGCATGCTTTGCGATACTTCAGGTAAATCCTATTCACATGTTAGTCACATGAACAATAGGCGCTCAGTGCTCCTAAAAATCAGTTTTAAAACATTTCAGCATGAGTTTCATGTTAAGCTGATTCCTGAAAGCTTTTGTATCTGTTCTGAACTTTTTGTGTGCACTCATGCTAAATGAATTAAACCGGTTTCGTCTTACCCAAAACATCTTACATAACCTATGCAGTGTGTGTGTGTGTGGTTGTTAGTCTTTTTTTCACCGAACGAAATCTGAGCACTTTCCCAGGGACTGGGCTAAAACAAGCCTCCCTTTTGTGTTACTATAAGCCTTAACTGAGTTAAATAAATATATAATGAAGTCCTGCATAAAGCATTAACCAAAAGTGATATATCAAAAGTGATTTTTACTCTATGTGCACCACAGTTTTAAATGTCAAATGATCGTGACTCTAAGTTTCTCAATGTGCTGGCCTGGGTTTCCTTGCTCAAACTCATGTGACTGCATTCCACAAGAGGAGGAGGAAAAACACCTCCCTTTATCAGCCAATCAGGCGGTGGGCCCTGGCTATTACTGACCAATGGGGAACAGTGTAATCAGAGACCATTACTGCAGTCAGAAGGGTGGCATGGTGTCAAAACAGTCTCATGTGATGCCTGTACATGATTACACAACTTATATTCAATAAACTGCTGATTTTTTGATCACTCCATCTGCTGTTTTCTGCTCTTGTCAAACTCTCCAGCTGACAGAAGACTGTTAAAGCAGTTTTGGGTATAAGGCTTTACTGGTTTTGGACCAAGATAGATGGATATCTTCTGACATGATCTGGCATCCGGGTTTCAATCAGATATTTCTGATGTGGACTTAAGAGACTCGATCTGATCAAACAGTAGGATAAAGGAAAGGGAAATTAACTCTTGTGTTGATACTCACTCCATCTCCTTCTTCTCAGCCTCTTCTTGGGTCAGGTCCTCCTCTACGCTGTAGTCCAGAACCGAGCCCACGCCAAACGCCTGGTTCTTCTTAATCAGAGGTTTAATGGAGTTCTGGTCCTCACCCGCAACGAACTGACCGTAGAAGGTCATTTTCATTAGTTTCTCGAAGACCCGCTGGCCAAAAACCTTTTTACTGAGGTCCATCAGCTGCGGATTGGAAAAAGTGAGGAATTTAATAAATAAATAAGTCAAGTAGCCTACAGTAGTTTCTAATATAATTAAATAAAAGTGAGAAACATTATTAAAAAATACATACTTATTAAATATTAATGTTATACACACACACACGTATATGTAAAATAAATCATTTTGAAGTGTTTTGAATTGTTTGAAATATGATTGGAAAGGAAAATAGTACATTTGAGAGCAACATGTGCAGCGCAACTCTGTCAAATAGGCTAACTTTACATACAATTATTTTGAGAATATCATTATAATTTTCATAATAAAGTATATTATATTATATTATTTCACTATAAAGTATATTATATTCATTATAATTTTCACTATCATTATAAACCATTCACTGCACCTATTTGTTTTATTTTTTTTTTTTAAATCAAAAGTAAAATCAGTAAGTTAACGATTTTACTGATTTTACAGAAGTAACTCGCCTCTTTATTTTTGTCGACCAGGAAGTCAAAGGTGCAGAGTTTGAACACCAGCAGGCTTCTGAGCAGCTCCAGTGTGTCTTTGCTCTTATAGGCTTCTTGTGTGTTGTCGAAGTCCACGAAGATCTTCTGGCTGTCCGCGTGCGCTTTCCCGCTGATGAGGTCCACATCGCAGGGCTTCTCCACGACAGTACAGCTCGGGTCCAGCCTGTCTTCCGTCTTCAGCTCTTTGTGCTGCGTGGATGCTACCGTGGACCGAAGCCTCGAGCCCAACAACTGACCCGGCTTTACTCTGCCCAATGCGGGGATAACTTTACAGTAAGACATGCTTGATGAAAGTAGATATGGTCGTGGGAATATTGCAGTGGTCCTCCTTGTACCGATGGAGTTTTCTAGTGAATGACGGAACACCCTCGTGGGGAGGGTCATTAAAGCGCGCTCTGGAAATATGCAAAGTGTTTTCGGCGCGTTCTGAGCGGCGATTGGCTTATGATCTGTGACGACGAGACAGACTGAGTTGCTCGCTACGTCAGTTCATATCACAAAAAAAAAAGTCAGTTCATATCACATAATGTTCAGTTCCTTTTGTAATAAAAACCTGATTCATTTTCAACAAGCGACTAATGGATAAATACAGTGAAATTTGTTTAAAAGTATGTTGGTGAAACATGAGGACTAACATTTAATGATTGGACATAGAAATAATCCTGAAATGGCCTGAGCTGTGTTTCCCAAAAGCATTGTGAGGCCAAGTTCATTGTGAAGACCATTGCTATCAACTAGCTTGAGATGCTTTTGGGAAACGCAGAACAGGACATTGATTTAGTTAAAACTATTAAAAACATTTTCCTTCACTGAAATAAAGCTGCATAGTTAGATGAAAACATATATATAAATATATACTTATAAATAACTGAAAGTTGGAGAAACTAAAATTACTAACTGGAAAAAACTAACTGAAATGAAAAGGTAAGTATTACCTAAGAATACAGTAATATTTAATAAATACATGAAAATATAAAAATAAAAGTTAGTTCAAAGATTATTAAAACTATGATGTAACACTAAAATAACAGATATTCACCCTATAGATTTGAGCTTGTGGACTCAAGTGCTGAAGATCTGAACTCCAGATCAATATTACGTTGGTTAGGAAATGATTCCAACACTTTAATGACTCATTGGATTGATTATTGTGTTTGTCATTAAAAATCGTTGACCAGCAACCTCAAACAAAACAGAAACCTTTGACATGTGACTTTCCTGAAGTATTCTCGGTTTTCTGTTCAGTGCATTTATTTCTAATAATATATATTGGTTGAAACCTTTGTAAACTATATGCACTTATTTATGTCAGAGAAGGTCTTGTTCAAAGATAGTTAATGTGTTATCTTACTACTATGTGGATTGACTCAGCATTTGTGTATTTGCCTAATGAACATTGAAACGATACGACTATCAATATACAAACCCTTGCTCTGACCTCAATGAGTTACATGGGCGTTGGTTATATACATGTCTGACCAGTGTGACCCAACAGAATGTGGTTAAAAGAAGCTCAGTACTGCTTACTCATCCTGTCGCATTGCACTGAAAGCACTGAATGAGCTTTCTAACTTCACTTCAACGAAAAATCAGTGTTCAGCGAGCAAACTATTCACACTGATGCCATAATGAGATTAAAAAGTGCTCTAGTGACACCAAGTGGTCAGACTATCTTAAATCAGGCTATATTCTGGTCCAGTCTGCTGTATGTCTCCTCTCCTGTACACAAACCAGTTTCGCAGTTTGTACCAAGATAGATACAAGCTGACTTAATTAAATATAAATATATACATAAATAAATATACGAAGAAATGTAAAAAAGCAAAAATACAAAAAATAAATGCATAAATAAATATACAAAGAAATGTAAAAAAGTACAAATAAATGAGTATTTATACTTTTATTTCCATATTTATGTATAATTGTATTTTTTTCACAGATTTATTTATTTATTTATACATTTATTTATTTTCACATTTATTTATTTATACATTTATTTATTTCCACAATTAATTATTTCCACATTTATTTATTCCAACATTTCTTTCTCCGTATGCTAATGAGGGCATCAGCAATCGAGCTCAAAGTGGCAGTGCTGAAGCTTTGTGGCCACAGTGACACCTTGTGGTGTGTGTCCAAACGAAACGCAAGAGGTGTGGGGACAATATCACATTTTAAGTCATGTGTATCACCCTAACTGTAGAAAAGTGTGCACTTTGCTCACGCAATCATCATGGTCATCTTGTGTTTTCTCCTAAATACAAGCTCAAGGGTTTATTTCTTGCAAGTGAAGAAATAAGGACAAAAGTATTTTAATTTTCCTATATTATAGTGTAATGTAGACTAAAATATAGGCTACTTTTGAAATATTCATTTTCATTTATATAATACATTTATAAGCTTTATGGATTTTACGTCATAGGAATAATTACATAAATCATTATTACATTATTATAATAATTGTTTGGGATCCTAAAACACCATTGATAATGTAATGTAGACTGAGACTCAACTAAAAAGATGTTTGAGCCCTGTTTATTGTCCTGGTACAAATCAATGCGTTTTCTTTGTTTAACGAACAGTTCATGGGTTGAAGCTAGCTGTTAATTTTGATCTCTCAAAGAGCACGAGATTGATGCATTTAACCTTAAAATGTACAAAATTTTCTTGCGGGGGAGCATGCCCCCGAACCCCCCTAGAGGAACAGTAAATCAGTAAAACTGTAAATGCTATATTAAAGGTCTACCCAACAAATTCCTATAGGAAAGAACAACCATTTATGAACTTTACACCATCATAGTTCAACAAAGTTAATTTTAAGTCAGTAAAACTGTAAATGCCATATTAAAATGTCCTTGGACAAAATATACATTTGACCTGCTTAAGAGGGGGTCTAAAAGACATTGTGCCCAGGGGCCTCTGAACTCTTAATCCAGCCCTGACTAGGCCACTACTTGGCTATGTCACTATAACTGTAGACAATAACAGTATCATTTTCAAAAACTTGCACTTTGAAACCCATTTTCAAAAGTTTGCGTTTTCTGGCCCCTAAAATTACATTGTCATGACATGTGTAAATGAACGGCCAAAATTGAGTTTTTACTTAAAAACGGTGTTGCGTGCACACAGCCCATAAGGTAGCTACATTTACACAATAAAAATGTAAAGTTTTTCCTTTGCATTTTTGAAAAGTTTGCATGCAGACAATATTGTCAAAGCGATTCACATGTGATGTCACATACACACACACACACACACAAAAAAAAAAAAAAACGCACACCAATAGACTGAACATTATCATAAAATCGTGTTTTTGTAGTTTTTATGGAGAAGATAACAATATCATTTTCAAAAGCATGCACTTTGAAACTCATTTTCAGGCCCATGAACACAGTTGTCATGTAAATAAAAAAGTTTAGCTGAAATGGTGTCATATAAAGGGCCTTAAATTTCCATTTTTGACGTCAGAACACAGAAGACTAATTTGCTTGCAGATTTTTCTATGGGGTTTTTATAATGGGTAATTCATGAGTAAAATAAGGTCTGTTGTAAATGTAACTTTTAAGTAACTAGATAAGAACTCAAAGAAACCAGCAGTAAATCTATCATCTGGTTTCTGACCTGCAATCCCCTTTTGCATTGATTATATATATAAAAGAACCACCAGATTTTAAATGATTCTGGGTCATTGAGTTTATTCAAACAGAATCAAGTTAGCAACACATTTACAAATCATGAAGAATGGGACACGTCACACAATAACAGGTGGTCACGTGACATTTTAACAGGGTTCCGTAAATGTCTATATCCCCAGGACAATCCGGCTGGAAGATGGTACATGGTGGCCGAAGACACTGCAGAAGCCGGTGGACCATCCAACAGGGTCTCATCAGGAAATGGGATGATGGCAGAATGAAGGCTCCACTAGCTGCATCAAAGCATGATTATTCTTCCTTCACTTCATAATTGTGTTTGATGTCTTTCCAGAGTTTCTACAAAAAACACACACACACACACACACACACACACACACACACACACACACAATTAGATCACACATGTTGAGCAGAACACATTACAGATAACGTTACAGAATTTATACAGACATGTAGAGGTAACCTTAGCATCACAATGTTGTATTATGCCCTTGAATGGTTTAATAATATTTGATCATTATTAAAACAAAATTATATTATACCAAACTAAAATGTATTTTTTTAGACTAAAGTTAAAGTCTATATTTTCATCCCACTGCATATTTAGTTGCAGTTAGCCAGCGCGCTAATCAAGGTCAGTCTGCCGGTGGGTCATGAAGATATCAACTAAATAAAATGGAAAAATAACTTACCCCCCGATTTATGCTTTCAAATACCGCATCTCCAGCCTGATCAAACACCCTCTCGAAGACAACAGCGCCAACCATAATGGTTATAGCGAAAGTTGACGTTCTCCTGAAGAGCAAATTGTAGACACTTCTTACGAGCGCCATGATGGTCAATGGAGTCTTCCGGAAGAAGAGGCGGGGCGATGAGCTGTCTATCAAATCCGTCGACCAATGAGTACATAAAGCAAATATATTTTTAAATTAATTACTTTACTTATCTTAGTATTTTCGTTTTCTTACTTCAACATACCTATTTGAACTCGTAACATTATTTCTCATATATATCTAACACACTGAATATTTTGGAACAGAAATCCAACATAAATTATGAATCCATTCTTATATTTCGCGTATTTACCATTCAATTTAGTTATTACTTTTACATTTGAGGGTAATTATAGCTTCATTTAATCAATAATAGATTAAACACCCCTTTTAAGAGTGGAATGGAAGATTCCACCCCTTCTCGCACAGTCGTTTAGTTTCTACCGTAACCCGGTTGATTTTCCCACGTGACCGCTGCGACTTCCTTTCTTGTGGCAGCCATCGAGAAAAATGGTGAGGATTTTCCCGAAACCCAACAATCTAAATCAATCTGGTCGATTATACATGCTTAATAGCTCCGAGAACACGTTTAAAATACACATTGACTTCTACGCTAGAGTTTGAGCACAGTATTTGAAGTGTTGACCTTGCTATAAAATGGAAATTAATTGATAAAACGAGACAGTGGTATGTGCGTGTAGCCTGTTAGCGTAGCCGTACCATAAAATTTTACAACTTGAAACATGCAATGATAGGTACGAAATAGTATTTTTTTGGAACTACGTTTTGATATTGTAGATTTCAACAGTCAACCGCCATCGGACTCAAAATGACAGATTGCTAAACAACCGTTTTTAGACGACATTGGTTAAATTCAGTGTGACCTAACATGTTTTCACTAACATGTTCTAAGTTTTCAAAGCATCATCATCAGAAATACGTGATATTATAGTTAGGAAATAAAAGAAAACCAATCCATAATAACTGCATTTGTTTGCTTGTGATATGTGTACACCAAATCCCACGAGTCAATAACATGGTTTAACGCAGGGGTCCTGGGGGGCTGCTGTCCTGCAGAGTTTAACGTTAGCTTTCTTTCCCACACGCCTGTCTAGAAGTTTATAACGTTAGTTTGCCTATAAAGTCTTTGATTATCAGATTCAGGTGCGTTTCATTCTGGTTGGAGGCTTGAAGCTAAACTTGGCTGGACGCTGACCCTCCAGGAGCAGGATTGGACACCCCTGGTTTAACATGTAATATATTGGTTTGAAATAATACTAATAGATATTGTTGTTGTAGGCAAAGATCAAGGCCAGGGACCTTCGCGGGAAGAAAAAGGAGGAGCTGCTGAAACAGCTGGATGATCTGAAGGTGGAACTGTCCCAGCTCAGAGTTGCCAAGGTTACTGGTGGAGCTGCCTCCAAACTTTCCAAGATGTGAGTGTTTGCTGGGAGTCACAGAGTTTACTGTTTGTGGATGCATGCTTCTGGCCTGAATGTGCTGTATTGGAAGAACAATTTTTCAGGGCCCCTCCTGCAATGCAGTGCCAGCTTTAGTATTTAATGGGAATGTGGGTGAATTTTTGCTTTTTTAGTGTCTTCTGAAGACTTAAGAACACTCAAGGTTTATGTATGCATGTATGTTAAAGTGTGTGTATATATATCTCACACACAGGGTTTGAAATTAACTTTCACTCAACGACCAACTTATGGCTACTAAATTTAAGTTATCAGCCTTTCAACTTCTGTTTTTTTTTTTTTTTTTTTTTGCTAAATGTAGGTTAACTACCTTTTTTCATATATAATATAAAACTTGGCTTTCATACATTAATTTATTCAAACAAAACGAGCCATATCCTCCCTTTCACAAACTGTATTTGAGGTGGACAGATCAATACAGTACAAATAACAAAAAAGGATGTTGAAAATTAACTGTCTTCTGGCTAGCGACTTGACAGCGTTACCTGCCACAGGTGATTTTTACCCACTATTGGCGGGTGTTAATTTCAAACACTATATGTAAATGTGTTCCTTTTTTTTGCAACATTTTTGATCGTATTCAGCCTTCTCTGTTGAATGTGAATCAATTGAAGTCTACATTTGAAAATGTAAAGCATTATTCTGATAATTGTTTTCTCTTTCAGCCGCGTGGTTCGCAAGTCCATCGCTAGAGTACTTACAGTAATCAACCAGACACAGAAGGAGAATCTGAGGAAGTTCTACAAGGTCAGTTTAATACCACTAAAACATGCTTTCATACTTGAGCAAAGATGCTGTTTCACTGCTGGAAATATGCCTTAAACTCATTTTAAGTTGGTCTAGATGTCAAAGTCTCTGAACCGGATCTTGCAACCGTTTTTACTGCAGTGTTGATGTATTTCCAAGTGAAAGAGAATGAATAGAGGGCGGGTTTTACTTTAGCGCACTCACCATCCCTTGTTCATACCAGCCTGACGGTTGGTGGAGTGGTTGAGGATATTCATCCCAAGCCATCAAACTGACATCAGACAGGGAACAATATTCAAGCAAATTTTCAGATTTGAATTAAAGATTGCCTCGACAAACAATTTTTTTTTTTTTCTGTATTAACTTTAACAGATTAACTGTTCACCACAAGACTTGTTAGGTGTGCTTGCTAACAAAGTAAATGGGTCAATTTTAAGTTCAAAATTACTTAAAAGAAAATCATGCTATATTGCAGGTCCAACTGTGATCTAGACACCAACATGAGTCTCTTCAGGCAGGTTCATGATGGAAAGTTTGTGGAGTGTGCTCTGCTGCTTAAAGAACAGCGTTGCTCTGTGTTCATTTAGTTTTTCGTATGAAGTGGGAAGCTGTGATGGTCATTAGTGTCCTGTTGCAATCACTGTATTCGGATAACATGCATTGTTATTAGACTCCAACCCACAACTACACGACACATCCGTTTAGACTCCAGCAAGAACGATCACCCAGCACTCCTCCTGCACATGTGGAGATAGTGTGAATACTCTCTTGCTAAAGAAACACGACTGTTCACAGCAGAGTCTTTAAATGACGCTCATCTGCTGTGAGCAGCCGACAAAACCTTTACGTGCTGTCTTATCTTACGGACTTTCCAATTCTAGAAATTCTTGGAGAAGTCACTTTGTGTCTTTGAAATGGTTGATGCTATTCTAGTTATTGATTGTTCATTACTAAACAGTAAACAGGGATCGTTCTGTATCAAACTTCGAAAGAGCAAAGGAAAAATATTGTGATGCACAATGTCAGGGATGCCTAATGTGTTGGGCACCAAAATGGTATCAGCAGATCTTTTTATGTTCTCGTTATCGGCCCAATGGAAAATAATTAAAAAAATAATGGATTATTTCCTTGCAGATGCAGGGTTTTGAATTTCTTGAAATATGAAGAAAGGAAAATGGTTAAGTGCAACATGCATGTGCAGCACAACTGTCATAAAGGCTACATGCAATTCTAATGAGAACACTATAATTGTGTGTTTGTGACATGACTTTTAATGGTGAGACTGTACTTAGGCTTTTAAATAAACTTGGATTGAGATTTATTGGCCCATATATCGCTTCTCTGCTTTCAAATATTAAGCATTATCGGTATCAACCAAACCTTTCATATCGGTGCATCCCTAGTTAAAATCTATGGAAACTCTTCAGTCTGAGAACTGCTCATTTACGTTTAATATGGAAGGTTTTACAGCTTTCATAAGGTGTTTGTAAATGTCAGTCCAATATATTCTAACAATTGTTCTTCATTTTCAGGGTAAGAAGTACAAGCCTTTGGACCTGAGGCCCAAGAAGACCCGTGCCATCCGTCGTCAGCTGACAAAACACGAGGAGAACCTGATGACTAAGAAGATGCAGAGGAAGTCCCGCCTCTACACCATTCGCAAATTTGCCATCAAGGCTTAAGAGGCTGTACTGTTTTTCAATGAGAAAAAAATAAACTCCCCACCCTGGAATTAAGAGTCTCCAGTCTTTGTGTCTCTCTCTCTCTGAAGCAGCGATAGGGATTCTTGAGAAATGTGAAGTGGTGATTGCATATGGTACATACCTTATCTAGATCAGTGTTTTTCAAAAGGTGAGTTCAAAGAAACAAATAAGAATGTTACTTTGAGAACAAGATTTATTTTAAAAGGTGTGCATGAATACTTGACTCTGGTCAAAGCGTGCCTGAGGAAAACAATGTCCTGATTCAGGATCTGCTGTCAGATGATACGTTCGTTTCATAATTGAATATTTTGGTTTCATGTTCTGACACCTATGTTTAGGTGTAAGCAATGTGCTGTTGGACTGTATAGGCTACAGTACAGTCACTCTCTTATCTGTTTTTATATTGGAACTGGGGTGATTGAAGTGGGGGGGGTTTCCATTAAAATTATTGGAATCTATAGTATGCTTGATACCCTTGCAGTCAAAATGTTAAAGTTATTTAAAAGTAGAATAAAACAAGATATTTAAAATAATATATACAAACTTTTAAAGGGCTTGTTTAGGTTTTTAATTTGAGAAGAGTCTGCAGCATGAACAGATTTAAATGGGTAGTTCACCCAAAAATGGAAATGGTGGCATTTATTCACCCTAAAGTTGTTCTAAACCTGTATGAGTTTGTTCGTTGAACACAAAATAAGATATCATATTTTGAAGAATGTTCGTAACCAAAACCCCATTGACTTCCATATGGGAAAAACATGTTCAACAATACCGGTTTTGCAACAATTTGAGTGAAATGACAGAATTTTTTATTTTTGGATGAAGTTAAGTAGAATAACATTTGTATTCGATTTTTTTTTATTATTATTATTTTTACACTTTTTGTATTTGTAGCTAATCTTGCCTTCAAATGCTCAAAAGAAGTTTTTACTTTGAAAATAATAATTGCGACGGGTTTTAAGTGATTTTGATCGCAGAAAAAAATGGGCTTGTGATCTTTTATTTTATTATGATTATGTTTACAAACAAACGATGATTCAGTTATTTACTTTTTTTTTTACAAATCCTTTTTAAAGATTTTTTTTATTAAAGATTTTAAAGGTTTATACCTATTTTTTTTTTTTTCACAGAAAGTTATTTAAGTATTTTCCAGATAATATTTAATAATCTCTGGCTGTAGAATAGAAACATGATAAAATCAAATAAAAAAAGAAAAGAATTTATATGTAATCAGAATGGCATGCATGGCCAAGCATCACTTAAATTGTGTACAAAACATGGTGCAAGCTGTATTTGTTATTTTAATTTAAATGTATTATCATAATCATAAACGCATTGGTTAGCACTGTTAAAATAGTTTGACAGTTTACTGCACTATTCTTCAACATAGCAGATAATGAATTGAAAGTCTCTCTCATTCACAGCATTGCAGTGAAAATACAGTAAGTTGGCTAATGAATCAGAAGCCTTGCAAGCTCAAATAACAAGCGCCATCTTTATCGTCCTGTTCTCGGTTTAAACTCGTCCATCTCTCACTTCCCTCCTCTGTGCTTTTTTCTTCATCCCCCTCTTCATCCAGTTGCTCAGATCCACAGACGAGAAGCTCCCCGCCGGGACTGAACACACAGCCGAACGCTGAGTCCTTATGACCCTGAAACACACACGCACATTATGAGGCTTTGTGATGTCATCATAATGCTAAAAATGAGCAGTCAAAGGTTCATGATGACCTTCAGCCTCTTCATACAAGCTCCAGTGATCGTATCCCAAATCCTCACCTAACGAAGAGACGTGTCAAAGTCAAGCTGTGCAGCAAAGTCAGTGTGTGTGAATGAGTCCGTGTTTGTTTTACCATGTCGCCTTCAGCGGCGGATGCCAAAACCCGTCCGTCTCTGGAGAAGGCCAGACTCCTGATCCACACACGCTCACAACCTCCCAAGACAAACAGACATGTGGAACGCTCTGGCAACCACACACGCACCGTCCCGTCCCATGAGCCTGAGGCCTAAAACACACATGCAATACATACATAAATCATACTTTTGAACTTTCTGTTAAATGTCCCTATTATCTTGAATCAAATACCAAAGCTCACTCTCAACAACAAATCTGCTCACCAGCATCCCAGTAACAGAGAAACAGAGACAGGCCACATTTCCCTGGTGCCCCTGTAATGTCACAACCTCCTTTCCGCCGTGAAGTTTCCACACTCTCACGGAGCGATCCCAGGAGCCCGTGGCCTGTGGCGAAGAGAACGAGAGAAGAGGTGATGCAGCTCATGCTGAACGGCTCAAAACAAGCGACACAGAGAGAGCGTGAGACTCATACCACACACTGCGAGTCTGAGGAGAAGACGCTGCTCTGGACAGCTGCAGTGTGACCCCGCAACTCCTCAAACATCTCACCACACTGAAACACCAAACATTACATTCACAAACACACCTGTTACTACATGATGAGTGTCCAAGATTTCTGTCCTGAGAGAGATCATGTTTAGAGATCTGAAACAACCCTTTAACCGCAAGTAAACTTATCCCACATCATTTTAATGCTATATACAGATCATGAAAGTAAGGGGGTATATGAAAGTAACATATAGGCAAATATAATTTAGTGTAAAAATTATATAATAGACAAAGTATTATGCACTTAATATTTTTCTCACATTACTTAAATAGCTCTTTATACATGAAAATATTTAATGTGTCTTTATTTAGTCAAGTAGCCTACCACTCTCACAAGGTGTCTCTTGAAGTACGATTTTAAAAAGGGAAGTGTTTGTTTCACTCGGTTAAATACATTTGTCACTCTATTTAGGCTATGTATGTTTTAAAAAGGGAAGTGCGTGCTTGTTTTAGACATTAGTTCTTGAGCTAGCAATAGAAGTGTTGTTTTCTCACCCGGACTCTCCAGATCAGCGCCCTGTTGTCCCATCCACCCGACAGCAGCCACTGCCCGTCCGGACTGAAGCTCACCGTCTCCACACTCCGCGTGTGACCTGAGCTAACATCAACATGGTTATAGTAGGCTAAATACTTCTAGAGGTGATTATAAAGCAGAAAACTAACTTTAATCATATTTTTGCTGCTGATGATGAAGCAATGAATTAGGCCTATTTGAGCTCATCTGCTGCAGAACATGAAATCCATGGGGAAGAGATCCAGATCCAGATCAAACTAATCCCACCTTACATATACATAAACCTACCCAGCCCCACCCCTGATCCCTAAACCCACCCCTAAACCTACCCAGCTCCATCCCCTAATTCCTAAACCCACCCCTAAACCTACCCAGCCCCACCCCTGATCCCTAAACCCACCCCTAAACCTACCCAGCTCCACCCCTGATCCCTAAACCTACCCCTAAACCTACCCAGCTCCCACCCCTGATCCCTAAACCTACCCCTAAACCTACCCAGCTCCACCCCTGATCCCTAACCCCACCCCTAAACCTACCCAGCTCCATCCCCTGATCCCTAACCCCACCCCTAAACCTACCCAGCTCCCACCCCTGATCCCTAAACCTACCCCTAAACCTACCCAGCTCCATCCCCTGATCCCTAAACCCAACCCCACCCCCTGATCCCTAAACCCACCCCTAAACCTAATCAGCTCCACCCCCTGCCCTGATCCCTAAACCCACCACCACCCCCTGATCCCTAAACCAACCCCTAAACCTACCCAGCTCCACCCCTGATCCCTAAACCCACCCCTAAACCTACCCAGCCCCACCCCTGATCCCTAAACCCACCCCTAAACCTACCCAGCTCCACCCCTGATCCCTAAACCTACCCCTAAACCTACCCAGCTCCCACCCCTGATCCCTAAACCTACCCCTAAACCTACCCAGCTCCACCCCTGATCCCTAACCCCACCCCTAAACCTACCCAGCTCCATCCCCTGATCCCTAACCCCACCCCTAAACCTACCCAGCTCCCACCCCTGATCCCTAAACCTACCCCTAAACCTACCCAGCTCCATCCCCTGATCCCTAAACCCAACCCCACCCCACCCCCTGATCCCTAAACCCACCCCATAAACCTAATCAGCTCCACCCCCTGCCCTGATCCCTAAACCCACCACCACCCCCTGATCCCTAAACCAACCCCTAAACCTACTGAGCTCCACCCCTGATCCATAAACCCACCCCTAAACCTACCAACTCCACCCATCAGATCTGGATCCGACTCCGCCCCCTGGATCTTGTGTACTGCAATGAGGTGCTGGAAGAGAACGGTGATTATGAACGTAAACACCTGTCAGTATGTGTGTGCATTTTGTACTCGAGCTGCACCAGATCCTGACGGTACAGTCGTGGGACGCGCTCGCGAACAGCTGACCGTCCGTGGAGAAAACACACGATTTCACTGGACCTGCGGGTTTATTTCAAAAATGGGAACAAAGAAATAAACAAAATTGCCCATTTGCCCTCATTTCTATAGCTATAGGCTATGTCATACCCACTGCACTGCACCACTGGATGGACTCGTTACTGTGTTTATCTGGCACTTTTTTTTAAGTATTTGTACATTTACTTTCTATCTGTCATATTCATCTTTTACCTGTTTCTCTGAATTTGGTCTGGCCTTGGATTTGTCTTTTCTGAGTGTTTTTGAGTTCTGCAAATAAAACCCTAGAAAATGTATAGGTTTACTTCATCAATGAATGCCATATACAGTATATACATATATAGATAGATATATGGATTTTAGATAGCAGGGTTTTATTAGCAATTTTGAATATATGCATGCATGTATATATTTAAGAATTATTTGCACATAAATACTATATACCGTATATATATATATATATATATACATAATCAATATTATATATAAATATTTTATATATTAATAACACATTTTCTTAGTTATTCATACATGCATGTGTGTGTATATGCAAAATAATTATACATAGCACACACAAATATATTATGTAAACACTTTTATTTTGGAAAAAGATTAATCGCAATTAATCTTTGCACAGCAAAGATTACATATATATATATATATATATATATATATATATATATATATATACTGTATATATATATATACTGTATATGGAGTTTAGATAGCAGAACATTTGACTTTTTATTACTCTAGTCAATATAATTTTTTTGAGGATAAGCTTACTTATTGAATTGATGTTTTCCACAGGTCATTTCAAATGTTGAACTTTTTGTGACAACATATAAACAGGGTTGAAGAGGTTTATCTGAATTCCAGATTTTTGGGGTTATTCATGGTCTGTTGTAGTATAATTAGGGCATCGATGGTGAGAGGACCCTCTTGGAATTGCTCTGTTTATTATAATGTATAATTTTTTAATACTTTTACACTTTTACATTCTCTTGTTTGATGGGGTAAATAGAATAATGTCATCTCATTGTACCCAGTTTAAAAAAAAAAAAAAGGCTTATTACTGCATTCATAGAGCAAACTCATGTTATTCCAAACCCATAAGACTTGTGTTCAATTCCTATGATTAATTTTATGATCTCTTTATGAACTTTTTGAAGCATCAAAGTGGTAGTTGCGTAGCTGTCAATGGAGGAATGGAAATATCCCAGATATCATCAAAAAGATCTTCATTTGTTCATTTCTATTCCAAAGATGAACGTAAGTCTTGTAGGTTTGGAGTGACATGAAGGAATGTAATTACTGACTGAATTTTCATTTTGGGGCGAACTATCCCTTTAATGCACCTGAGTGTCCGCTGACTGTGGCCAGGTGTTCTGCGCTGGTGGCGTTCCACAGGTACAGTCTGCCATCATCACAGCAGCTGAGCAGAATCTGACAGTCAGGGGAGAACACACAGCAGTTCACCTGAGACAGACAAGAACATCAACACAGGCTTAATGCTCTGTCTATTAAAGTACAAACAAACATTACATACCTCTCCTTTGTGTCTGGAAAAATATCTAATGTTGGACAGACTGAAGTCTTCTGAGGGATGACGACACACGCTTCCTTTTTCATGAGAAAGATACATTTCAGAAATGTCAAAAATGTAATAATTAATCGAACATGGTCAATGAATCGTGGAGCTTGGCTGCAGTGTTGCAGCTCAGTTTTTGTTTGGGTTTTGTATCCAGAGTTACGGCCTCTTGAGTGTCTGCGCTTTATTACAGTACTTTAAACAGTCATTAACTCTGAAAACACATTAACAAGCTGACTGAGTGTGTGTGTGTGTGTGTGTGTGTGTGTGTGTTCACCTGCCAGTAGCAGTTTTAAACACAGATTTTAACGTTTTAAGTCACGCAAGAAGTACATAACACTCAAAAAAAAAAAAAAATTCAAAATGATTTTTGAAAAAGCTTAAGATGGGAATGATTTGAATGATAAAAAAAAGATAATCCTAAAAAGTAAAAACATTTTTAGATACCTGCTATTATGGAGGCTTTTTTCCGCCACTGAATAAAACAATATAAAAGATAAATGAGACTTTTTAATCTGACAATTCTGACTTTTTTCCTCAGAATTGTGAGTAATAAAGTCAGAATCGCAAGATGTAAAGTCGCAAGAACCTTTTTATGTTGTATTCAAAGGCGGAAACAAGGTACCATATGTTACAGTCAATTTTCCACTTTTCATTTTCATGACTCATAATAAATAATTCCACCCATTTGCATATTAAATAAACCTGAATAAAGATATAATAATATATCATTGTAAACAAATCATATTACTTGAATGACATGAAAACTTAAAACTGATATTTCATTAAAAATATACTTATACTAATATATTTAATAACCATTTGAAATATTATAAAGAAATTACATTAGCAATATGTGAGTAACATGTTAGTTGATTCTAGGCTGAAGGAGAGTTCGTGAAACCCAAACTTCAGAAATTTCCATTCGCAATGTCCTGTTAAATGCGTCACTGTCTATTCATGCTGTGTGTGAACATACCAGTTTACCCCATGACCCTTCAGAAGTCCTGACATGTTAGTGTGAGGTTTTTTGTTACATATTTTTGAGAAATGATCTCTGCAGGCACGAATACCCCATGCCTGGCTGTTTCTGAGTTACTCTGTTGGTAAGGAAGACATCTGTGTTCTAGTCTCACAGTCAGAGAGAGTAACTGACGTGACAGATCCGTAGGCTTTCTACTGAATGTTTACTCTCAACAACAGCAGGATGTTTATCTGGTCGTTTGCATGCGTTTCACGCAGCTCGCTCGCAGCAGGAGATGTGTGTTAGTCATCCTGTGTGGACATGCCTAAACAATGATATACCTTTCACCTTCACTGAATAACAATCACTTTGATTGAATCACAACAGTTGCAAAAACAAAATCTCATATTTGAAGCACGTTTTTTTAGATACAAATAAATAAAAATCATGTATTAGGATAGCTAAATAGGCTAATTATCTAGGAAATGCATCCCAAATCTTCTTTTGTCGATGTCAAGTAGGCTATTGTGCGTCAAATCAAGCTCTTTTTGGTGCATTATTGTACAATATCATAGGAATAATATGTTTGTTTTTAGGAAATTTGGTTTTGTGTTAGATACTTGTAAAGCTGGGTCTTGAAGCCAAACAGTTGAGAACTTTTTAAGAGGAAGTTGAGCTCTCTGACCTGCATGATAAGGGGCTATGATTAAATTGTGTGTGTGTTTGTGTGTGTGTCTGCAAGCGGATATGTGTAGGTGCAATGCATGTTTTCGAGAATTACTGAAGTCACATCTACTGCAGGGTGGGTATTTGTAGGAAACAGGAAAGCATCACTCTTGTGTATTTTTCATCTTTGATATTGATATATCCTAACTGCGTCACTCTTGACTGTACCGCAGTAACCCATAACCACAGGAAGACAACTGATGCAGTGAAAACAGATGTTCGAGTCAAATGTCGTTTTAGTTGTCTTCTGCATCTCTGGTCATCTGTAGGGTAAAGATCAGAACTTTGACCTCTATATGTTATCTCTCATTGACAGGCCTTTCCTTCTTACACAATGTGGTGGAACAAGATATTAGCTTGAATCCATTAACTAAGCTAACATTTTTCTGTCCGTCTGCCAAAAGATAGTTATTTTTCATGAACGCATCACTTCAGAAGGCCTTTATTTAACCCTCAAAGTTGTGGAGCACTTTTATCATGGATGGATGCACTTATGGACTTCAAAAAATATACAGACGATCACTGCCATTATAAAGCTTGAAAGATCCAGAACATTTTTTTAAAATATAAGTCCAATTGTGAAAGAACAATTGTCATAGCCTACACTTATAGGATGGCTTGAGAGTAAGTAAATGGCTAATTTTCATTTTTGGATGAACTATGCCTTTAAGATTTAAGACTTGTTGGATAGTGAAAAATAGTTTGAGTCAAAGTACCTTAAAAACACAAAATCGTCAAAGACAAATGGGAACAAAGATGATGTCATCGGAATGGAACGAGACCGCTTTTTTTTAACAGAGATGGAGAGAGAGAGAGAGAGAGAGAGAGAGAGAGAGAGAGAGAGAGAGAGAGAGAGAGAGAGAGAGAGAGAGAGAGAGAGAGAGAGAGAGACTGACTCACTGACGGTCACACACGGCTCTTCTTAGCTCTCTCGATTCGGACTTCATTTGCATTCCACACACAGACAGGGTGTGTTAAGAATTCGCTCGTTTTTAATTGACAAACTTGGACGTATTTCTCGGTCATGGGGAAAGTTTTCCTCTTCGTTTTGATCACATTCATTCTTCTGAACGCGACCGAGGCTAAAGGTAAGCAAATCGATTTCTTGGAAACCGTTTAGTTTTGATTCACTTCAAACAATCCATTGGTCTATATGTGTGTGATGAACGAGGAATCATTCGATTTAGGCGACTATAAAAAAAAGTCCAATACCAGGCTACATCGTTCAATCTGATTTTGCTCAAATTATAGATGTAGAATTGCAAGTACAAAAGTACTTTTGTGTTTCAATTTTTTCTTAAAGATTATTTCCAAAAGCATCTATAAACATTAAATAAACTATTTGAGTTTTATGTTATTTTATTTATATTATATATTTTTCATAATAGCCTACATATTGTATTATATACAATAAAGTAAAAAAGTTTTTATTTTATTTTTTTTACTAAAATTATGAAACACAAAATACTACATAAACCAAAGGACCCACAAAACAAACACACAAAAATACTTCACAAATTAATAAAAGCATATCTAAGTCTATATACAAATGCGTTTTTGAGAAACAGACAGATTGTGCAGATCTAATATCCATTGGGAGTCTATTCCATAACACTGGAGCCACTGCAGAATCTTTGTCACCTTCTGTTTTATATCTGGATCTTGGAATAGCCAACAATCCATGACTAGAAGAACATCTGAGACGTCTAACAGTTTCCAGTGATCTTGAAAGGTCCACTAAATACTTATGTAAAAAGGTATAAACCATGCCAAACCATGTAGTGCTTATGTCAATAATAATATCTTAAAAACAATCCAAAAAGTAATTGGTAGCCAATGTAATGAGGCTAAATTTGGAGTAATAGGATTAAAAGATCTAGTTAGTGTCAATAATCTTTAGCAGCAGCATTTTGTAACTGCTGTGATAAAATGTGTTGATTTAAAGTAGAAAACAGGACATTGCAATAATCCAGATGAGATGAAAAAAAGCATTAATAACTTTCTCTGTGTCTTTAAAACTTAAAATCTCAAATTGGAAATAGTTGTAAAAAGTACAGGAAACACATTTCTTAATGTGATACGTCAAAATAAACACCCAAGTTTTTAACTACCTGGTGCTATTGGGGAACATCTAATCACAAACTAACTCGATCTGACTTTTATATAGCCTTGACCTATTATCACTTCTTCATTTTTATCAGTATTGAATTGCAGAAAATCACAAGTCATCCAATTTTTTTAATATTTGCTAAGCATACATCACGATTAGACTTGTCCTTCCTAATCGTGACAGCATAGAGGACATCTAAGCTTCTCAGATCATTCGACCACAGTGATAAATATAACTGTGATTATGATATAATTCTGATTATGTTCAAAAGGTAACATCTAAATTGAAAACAAAATAGGTCCCAACAGCGAGCCCTGAGGAACACCACATGGTAGAAACACCACTATTTCTCTGAAGCCTGAAAAATTATTGTTTTCACTTATAACCTCCCATCTATCTATCTATAAAAGTAAGATGTACTATTCCTAACTCTTCTATATGTCCAATTGCAGGAAAGAGGGACAAAAGACAGAAGGGCAAAAGAAACACAACTGACAAGGCCAGCCCAAGGGTTTTTCGAGGAATCGCGAACCCAGTTAACCTCCCTCTTTCTCCTAACCAAACAACAGACCTGCAAGCTTTTGTCGTCCCGTCTGTGGAAGTGGAGTTACGCAGCAACAACACGGAAAAGTACCTCCGAGGTCCTCTGAGCAAGTGCTTCATCCCAGTTGTCTACATAATAGCCATCGTTGTCGGCATTCCCGCCAATATCGCCATTTTGGTCGCCGTTGGAACCAAAGTGAGGGTC
This sequence comes from Pimephales promelas, assembly GCF_016745375.1. Next base: position 11,004,619 of record NW_024121876.1, on the reverse strand, counting down.
ATTTCATCTGCGATATTGTACTGTAGCTTAGCGTTGTCCGACTTGCTGCTGTTGTTCAGCCTGTTGCTGAAGACACACTATCATCTCAGTGGGAACCATTGGATTTTCGGTGAAACCGCCTGCCGCATCACGACCGCCTGTTTTTACGGCAACCTCTACTGCTCAACTTTCACACTAGCGTGCATTAGTATCAAGCGCTACATTGCCGTGGTGCATCCTTTTCTCTATAAGAGTTTGCCAAAACGCACGTTCACCACCTGTGGTTGCGTAACCATCTGGATTGTATTTATTATTGCCCTTCTCCCTGAATTCCTAGTGCAACAAAGCTACCGCATCACACAACTTGGAATAATCACATGCCACGACGTTCTTCCGGACAACATATATTACTACCAGTGGCTTGTCTATTATAACCTTGGCCTCACCTGTGTAGGTTTTTTCCTTCCCCTAGTGGTGACAGTAGCATGTTACACTTCCATCGTCTGGCACCTGAACCGCTCACACCAGGACTGGGCTCTTTACATCAGAGCTAGCACGTTTAACTTCGTGATCTTTGGCCTGTGCTTCGGCCCAAGCAGCTGTTTTCATTTTGTGCATTACGTCTTGCTGTCTGTTAGCAATACAGAGAGTTTCTACATCTACTTCAGTGTGGCCGTGTGTCTGTGTTGCCTGCATAGCGCTCTGGATCCGTTTCTCTTCATGCTCATGTCCAGGACTGTCGGAACCAAACGCTACTTTCTTGGACGCAAAGGACATGCGCTTAGCATCTCTACATAGAGTCAACATGAGATACATGTTGCGCAACCTTCCGCACGCAATCCTGCATATTTCCAAGTGAAACAGGATGTTTAATGGGAACTCGTTGAAACGGGCGAAATTGAAAAACGTTTTAACGGCAGAGGAAGTTGTTGCATTTTGATAAAAGATTACCAGCACTTACATTACTGTTCAAAAGATGACTGGATTTTTTTTTTAAAGAAATGAATACTTTAATTCAGCAAGAGTGCTTTAAATTGATCAAAATAAAGACATCATTTTATAAAAGATTTCCATTTCCAAATAGAATCCTGAAAAATATTTTTCAACCTTGATAATCAGAAATGTGTCTCGAGCAGCAAATCATCATATTAGAACGATTTCTGATTCTGAAGGATCATGTGATGCTGAAGACTGAAGTAATGATGCTGAAAACTCAGCTTTGCATCAAATTAGACATTACAATAGAAAACAGTTACTTTAAGTTGTAATAATATTTCACAATATTACTCTACTTTTTTGGTGTGCTGAAGAGACTTCTTTCAAAAACCACATGCTTTTGAACAGTAGTGCACATTTGATGAATCTTGCACAATAGTGCATTAAGCATATTAAGTATATAGGGTCAATTGTGATTTCATGTTGACCATATTGACTAAAAAGGGGGTAATCTAGAATCTGCTTTTTGTTTTGTTTTGGTCTTATTTCTAAAACCTACTTGATCTAGGTTTAAAGTATTTAATGTGTGAAGTGCCATTAGGAGAACTAATAGTTCGTAGTTCCAGCCAGTTGGCTTGAATCGCTTGGATAGGAGTTGCACCTTTTATACTGAATACAAATGGAAAGACATTTGAATGGCCCCGAGAGAAAGGGGTGTAATATACTGCCTGGACTGTGTTCAGTGTGTGTTATGAATGTTACATAAAGCCTTGTTGATCAAGGCAAAGTTTGTCTGTTTGTATAGCGAATGTAAATGCTTTTATGATAATGCCTCTATTTAAACCTGTTATTTTAAAGCACAGTATTAATATAGTCATTAAAACAAATAAAACAAAAAAGTCCCGATTTGTCTGATTATTTTTAGGTTTTATGGACCTAAATCAAATGCCATTTGCCTCGCTAGGGTCCAGTGGTGTTCATTTCTTTAAATTTGATTCATCAAAAAATGCAAGATTCGACATTGACTGCCAAAAAATACTTAAAATCGACATGAAATGTGATAGTGTTTTCTTTCATATTGCGATGGCTTCTCGAATGAGGAAGAAATGAAGGCACGGGACTTGATTTTGTTCATTGGGAAATGATTGGATGGTTGTGGTTTGCTATTGGGTGATCTCATGTGAGTGACAGGTTGCCCCGCCCTCGCGCCAATAAACGCATCATCAGAGAGAGATGCTGCTGCAAGAGGGAGGGTAAAGATATTTTAATTAAAGATTACGATGTGCATGGATAAATTGTTTATAATAAACACTGCAATATTCTACAAAAAAACAAGGGTAACACTTTATTTTATAGTTTCATTGTTACATAATATATTAATTATGCAGAATTATTTACAACTAACCCCAAACTAGACTATAACACTAAAAATAAACTAACACTTTACCTTAAAATATGATGTAACCAAAACAAGAATGGTCAGTTTTGATTTCATGGTGACTTGCAACTATAGAATTCACAATCATGTCATCTATTGTTTAATCCAGATTAAAGCCAATATCATTACAACTGATAGCCATAAGAAAATGTTGTATTAGACTGCTCTCTTTTTTGTTATCTCACAAAGATCTCCTCTTGTTTGACAAATATATATATTTTGATGTATGATATCCTCTTGTATTATTATTTTTGGTTATGACCGGATGGTATGATCTTGTGGTTTTTAGTTGGAATTATCCATTGTGCTTGAGGCAAATGCAATCATTCAAATGCTTGATATGAACTCATGCATCTCGATGTCTTGACAACCTCTATGGTTTCATAAGCGTAACCTTCCAGGAATGTGAACCACAAGGCAGGTGGGGATTACTGAGAAACAGAAGTAAAGTGTTTTTGTGCTTATTTTGTCATTGTAAATGCAAATGGACTTATAATAAATTAATATATTATTAAGTGCAAAGGAAAACCTTGTAAAATGTTTGTATTATTAAGCGTTATTAATATGTCCTAATTATTAAATTAATTATGGCCTTATTTATTCCTGTTTTTGTGCAGAATACAGCTTTCTTCATAGCGTTTGAAAATACAAAAGCTCAATCTATTTCAAGTTTTGGGTTTTGATTAATTATGTAAGTCAAGTAACTTGTATTTATACAGACCATTTCACAAGATGTAAACAACACTGGTCCAGAAGCACTTCCTGTTTCAGTTTGTAACTGTTTTCTTTATTTCACATGTAAAGAAAACATCTTAAAGATGTTTGTTTAACTTTTTGATTCAGTTTTAAATGTTCTGTTGGTTGTATTTTATCCCAGCTTTTATGTAGTGTTAAAAAACTGAAACCGGAAGTGCTTCTGGACCAGTGTTGTTTACATCTTGTGAAATGGTCTATAGTTCTTTATACAATACAGATTCAGATTGTTTTACAATATTAACAGGAAAATACTTAATGATGCACAGAGGATTCAAATCTGCTGTAAAGCAGTTCTAAAAAGACAATTGTAAACAGTCATTATTCAGTTGAAATCAGTTCAGTGTTGATTCACTTTGGTTCAATAAGTGTGTGAAGTACAAGTACATCAATTATAAAAACAATAGAATTTAGCTATAGCTAAAGCATCAAAAATGACTGTCAAAATCCAAAGAAAAAAATGCTTTTAATGGTTATTATTTTGTTACTCTTTGCTTAAATTTCTTTTTATTTTCATTTACATATCTGAGGACTGTAGCATAGCATCCACACTGTTTTTAGTCAATATAGTGAAATTTCAGCTATATAAAGTATTTAAATGCAGTGTAAAATTTAAATGTGCATTCAGAAATATTATTGTTTTTAGAGGAATCGATTAAAATAAGTTCAGAGTACTCATAACTATTGTTTTTATAAACTAAATTGAATTGAGGCAATCGGTTTCCTCAAATGAAATGAGTTAGCTTAACTTGTTGGGTTTTACAGTATACGACAGGTAAAGTATTTAAAATAAATGCTTGTAAAGCAATACAAATATTATGTTGAAAACGTAAATAAGCTAAAAGCTAAAAAACGTTTAAAAATTCAGGATGTACAACTAAGTGGGGGCACTCCATTTATATTCATTAGTTTATTACAGACTAAAGGCCTAACTTACAGTGAATTTGCTGAAACCTCCCTTATGAAAAAGAAGTATATTTCAAGTTCATTTTATGTAGTATACTTAAGTAGGCTAATGTTCAAGTATATTTTTAAGTATACATTATGTAGAAAGTATACTAATGTCACTATGTACTAGTAGTAAACTTGTAAGTGTACTATTTTAATACCGCTCGGGACTAAATTGGCCCACTTTTAGTACATAAAAGTATATGTTTAAGTGTACTATAAGTGTAACAGTAAGTGCACAACTAGTTCATAATTATGTATCTCATGTGTACTGCAAGTGAATTTATCGGTATACTAGTAGTTTTTTTTTTTTTTTTTTACTGTAATACTTATACAAGTATACTTTGAATACTTAATTATACTTTTAAGTATTTTTGGATCAAAAGATTGAGTACAAGAACAGGACAAATACACTTGCTTTTCTCTCAGTATAAGTAAAGTACACTTAAGTGTAATTTGAAGTATATTTCTGAGAAGTACATATAAGTTAGTATACTTCTGAGAAGTACAGGAAAAATAAACTGAAAGTATACTTTCTTATTTTTAGTTTAAAAGAAGTATACTAATGGCACACTTGATTAAACTTCTTTTTCGTAAGGAAAAACACAATTACGCTTTTTTTATTAGTAATGTATTTGTTTTTAAATTATTTATTTACCTAAGCTACTTACAAGTTTATGACCAGTCTTTATTTTAAAATGTTTAAAAGGCTCTTATTTTAAATAGTTTCCGGTCTCGTACGGTCTGGCTTCCCTCACAGTGGATCAGCTGAAGCGTATGACGTGAGCAGCGCAAGCACGTTTTCGTTTTGTTTAGCGCGCACGCGGTCTCTTGCCAGCCACGTTTTTCATAAACGCGTGCTATACCGTGTAATATTTCCAACATGTTTCTGTATGAAAAGGAATTTTTCGACATATTACAATCTTAAATCAGTGCGCACGTGGACGGCCGTACTCACGAGAACATGCCCGGACTTGTCTGATCTTCGGGGCCGGGTAACGTTAGACAGGACTTCCTCGCGACCATCATGGACAACAAATTTCCTGATCAGCTTTATCCACATCTGTATCTGGATGGTCCGCCTGAAGAAGAGGCGAAACACAATTATGGAGGCTGGGGTTCATACGAGCGAGTGCGCACTGTTGGTGCCGGGCCGGTGAGACGATTCACATCATAACAAAAGTGACAGATCCGTCCTGATCATGCACAGAATACATTGCAAATGCGTTGAGCACTGGCATTAAAAATGCATGCATGCTTATAACTTCATACTTTAGTTAGGGTCGCCTAATTATTATTTATTAATAGTAAGTTTACGTTAGTTAAGTTTAGATATGGGGGGTAGGAATAAGGGATGTAGAATAATAATGTGCTTTATAATTAGTATAAATCTTGATGTTTGGGAAAAACATATTCCATTTAAATAATCGCTGGGATCAAGTCATTTACTCACGAGGCCAAATCGGACACTCAAGACACATAACATTTTACTATCTGGAGTAAATTTCACCAGTGTTCAACTTGACAGAATCCACTGTCCATTAAACATATTTTGCTGGGCCCCTTTTAAGAATTTTTTTATTTATTTATTCTGTTGTTGATACTTTTGAAAAGTTTTTTAACCAAGTAAGTCAATGTTTATTATTATTAAGGTTAATAATATTATTAAGGACTTGAGGTATTAAGGTTTTTAGGAAAAAATGAAATCTTAAACGTCTTTAGTTTTATTTTTGATAATAAAGCCTTTCGCCATGAACATAAGGTAGCCATAAAAGTTGGAATTGCATGAAAAAAAGAAAAAGAAAAATAACCCTGATAATTGCTTAGAGATATTTATGAAAGATTATTTTGATGTAAAAAAAAAACCTAAATTATTTCATCTCAATGTTCCATATAACATGTGATATATTCTAGATACTAATACGCCTTGAAGAATCAGTATGAGTTAAAAGAAATTCAATAAAAATCCATATCGAATTGATTATGGTAAGGAGTTACCAAGTTATTATTAATGATAAGTTGTAAAGAACAGGAATCAAAATGATTACATCTTGCAAATGTATTATTAGGCGGCCCAAAAGAATAGTAGGACTTCTCGTAAAACTGGTTGTTTGTGGTTTCTTCTGGCATGACAGGTTTAACGGAAAGATAAAAAAAAATGTGTCAATTTGTTCCACCTATACCACAATTATCATAATGTTATGTTTCACTTACTCCACCGTGTGAATGTGTATCATAACTGGCTTGATTGTGATTTTACAGTGTGATGCTGAACAACCGTGGTCCCCTCCTGTGTTTGAACCCCAGCACGATGTGAACAGTGAGGAATGGCTGCCGGTCAAACCAGCCGTCGCCCCTTTAATGCCACCATATGAAGGTAAACATTGTTATTAATGGTAGGGGTCCTCCGATCAGGATTTTTGGGGCCGATCCCCGATTACTGGAAGCTGGATCACCCGATACCGATCACCGATTACAGGGTCTATTTGAAGACTTCTATTTATAATGTAGCATTACTTATTACTTATTAGACTATATTTAACAATAATGTACATTTATTACATTAAAGAGAAGACAATGTATCATGAATTGACACCTGTGTATTTATTTGCAAGCAACATGTCCAGCATATTAACTTAGCAGCAGCTTAGGGATTGACATACAACTTTCCTGTAGAATGTAAAATAAAATAAAGACAAAAGACAGAACATCCGAGTCTTTAAATTTAGCTTTACAGGGCTCCAGACTAACTTTTTGCCTTGGTTGCTCTGGTGGGGCTAAGCCTAACTTTTTTATTTAGGTGCACCAGCACATAAATAAACTGAACAAGTAAGACATTTCAATAGTTCAATCGTGTAACAGTACATTTTCTTAATTCACACAGTTAATGGAGTTTGCTTTGTTGTGCCCTTCTCGTTTTGCTATTATGGAGAATATGAATTCTGAACTACACGGGTAACCATAAAACACATTCAATTTAACATTAGTCATGCAATGCTGATGTTGTTAACATGAACAATTTGAGAACAAAGTAGGCTATAATTTGCACGGTTGTTGTAAATCGTGTTGATTAAATCTAACGACGCTTATGTCGAATGCTTTTCCCCCTTATATTAGTTGATCAGAACAAAATGGATGTTACTCACTTGTTCAGAAGACATTTTCCGGTGAATATTCTTGTGTTGGTCAAACTTTCAAAAAGTAAATCTGTGATTCTGTATGACAGTATCCACACAGCGCGGTGATTGACAGCAGCACTCGCCTCAAAACACTGTGTGTTCATCACTGTTTCATACCGATTTACAACCCACGCAAAGATGATAATTCCGCAAATAACTGAAATTGCAGATTTCGAACAGAGATGGCGACAAAGAGGAAAAGCTACGGACTGCAGCTTTAAATGGTCATGTCTCTTCAGAAGACCTGGATTAAACCATTGATTCATATTGATAGGGCAGAGAACTCAAAGATTTGTGTTTCAAAGATGAGCAAAAGTCTTACAGATTTAAATTACATGAAGGTCATATATTATTTTGCATTTTTCGGGTGGTGAAATTTGCATAATGTATTTTTTTTTTTTTTATCTTTCCAAGATGCCAAAGTCCCATCTATTGATCTACCAGATCCAATGAATTTTCCAGATCATGTAAGTTAGGGCAGCATGATTCACAACGTCTTTGGGTTTGCTCATTTTTGTGACTTTTCTCAACATGTTTTATTTACTACAATAAAATGTGTTTTGTCTCTGTTCTCCCTTCAGATGCACTATTTCTACCAGCATTACTTTATGGATGCCTTCTCCACAATGGGACATTTGCTCCAGGATGACTTCACTTTCCAACGTAAAGCACCAAAGGTGAGGGAGTGCTGATGTGTGTGCTTGTTGTGGTCAGAATGATTTGTTGTTGTCGGCATGTTTTCTAGTGGTCTTGTAATAGTTGTCTTCTGCTCTTGTTTTTCAATCAGGATGTTTTGTCAATGCGCTGGTCTAGAGACTTTATAAATGGCTTAAAATATAAGAGGTAAGATTATTAAATGTGAATCAAAGTGACAGTGATGTGATGTGTGGCCAAGGATGGTGTCCCATACTAAGAATTTGTGCTCTTCATTAAATCCATGAAGTGCAAAGAAAAATTAGAATCCTTAAAATAGCATAATCGGGGCATTTAAAAACAAAAATGGTTTTAAGATTGTCCAATTTACATTTTAAATGCCTGACGTCACAAGGAAAAAAATCATAAGGTGGAGTTTCACTTAATGCGTTAAAAAAATCCTCTTTCTCATTTTAGGTGCGAGTATGCAAATTTCTCGAAGAAGATCCGTCGTATGCACCATCTTCTCAGGGATATTGTGAGCGATGTTCCTCCGTCTCTGCTTTCCTCGCTCCTCTATGAAGAGCTGACGACTCAGAGGGAACGGCTGCAGTTCAGTGCAGAAAATACAGGGGGTACTCTAGGATTTGTGCCCTTGCGTGATAACCAGAGCAGCAGAGTGGCCTCTCTGATATATCCCAGGGGAGTTGGGATGGACAAAGTCTGTATCCTCCTACCGTAGTTGCAATAGTGTCATAGTTTATTTGATGCCATAGTGAAGAACTTTATTTAGGGGTCAGTGATCTGAGGGCTGATGTCTAACTATTTAACTCCATATTTTATTTTATACCTGTTTAATTAAATACCTTACCAACACCATGGCAAGCACATAGCGACTCACTCATAACCACTTGAAAAAAACGTTGCCCCGGGCCGGGGTGTCCAATCCTGGTCCCTTTTAGACCATTTAAATATGTTTTTTTCTTTTATTTTTTCCTTAACTGCAGTTCCTCAGTTTTCCACAAGGTGGTGCAACATTTTAATGACGACAAGCCTCCTAGTTTTGTCCTGCAACCCCAACCTAGTGTGTTTTATTTGAAAGGCTCTATCAGACAGATCAGTCCTGGCAAAATGGAAGAAGAAGGTGAGATGTGGGAAATGGTTTGGCTGAGAACAAAGCTTACATTTGGAAAGAATCATTGATCACCGATCAAACTAATGTAATCAATGAAATTCATGCATTGATGGTAAAATGTCTTCATGTCAGAGTAAAAATCAATGTCAATTACATGCTATGTCAAATTATTGCATGTCAAACATCTGTGTGCAGGTCATGTGGCTGTGCGGTCAGATTATTTATGTGGCGTGTGGGTACTAGGAAGCCGAACGAAGCCGCGGTTAGTGGAAGTCATCGAGACCAAAGATCCCTTCTCCTGCGTCACCGGCAGGTGTGTCTGAAAGCTCTTGCTGCCTCACTTTAACATGTGTCTCACAGAACACGTTTGTGCTCCTGATGGATCCTGATTATTCAGGGCTTCCTTAAAGGGATACTCCACCTCTGGAAAGAGGAATGTGCATTTAAAATGGGTCATTTATGTAGAAGAAATGTGAAATTATTTTTGAATTTGGAGCTTTCTAGACTGAGAAAAGCCAGAAAATGTATTTTTGGCTTATGTGGATGAAAGACAACAACACCCAGAATGCACTTGCTTCACTGCCCTAGGAGGCCATGCATGTAACGGAGCGCTGTTGTTTAATTGTCACTTTTTACTTTTAATGCATCTTAAATAAAAGTATTATTTTTAAATGGCCCCGTTTTAAATGGCAATACATATATTATTGAAACGTTTAACTAAATGTATTTTGTATTTCTTAAACAAGGGTTGGGTCACCCAAAAATTTTATTCTGTTATTATTCACTCACCCTTAAGTTCTTCCACACCTCGAGGAGTTTCTTTATTCTGCTGAACACACAAAAAAGGACATTTTGAAGAATGTTTGTAACCAAACAGTTGATTGACCCCATTGACTTCCAAAGTATGGAAAAAATAGAAGAGAAGAATGGGAACATGGCTTAGGAAATTTTTGATTTCTCCTTGAGAGAAACTTACTTGTCTTATTAATGGGTGTTCTTTTTTGTCTTTCACAGTCCACACATGCCAAATGAGTTTGTGGTGGTTAATGAGCGGGGAGCAGCATATCTTTGGACCGTGCGCAGAGGGTACGTGTGTTTTAAGAACAATGTGTTCTTCACTTGCTGTTATCTGGTGCTTAGAGCTCAGTGTACCAACATCATCCTATCAGCTTCCACTAAAAATTGTCCTTTAGCTAAATTTTGAGCAGTACCTGAGAAAAAAAGTGCATTAACTGAACATTTTCCGCCATTGACTGAATATAATAAAATATTAATATACTTAAAAAATGTAGTGAAAATTTAACATGGTGTATATGTTAAGCAAAATGCTCCTTTCTTGAGTTAATTTTTGCTTTCCTGTGGTAAATGTAACATTAGATGACATTGTTTACAAGCGGTTTTATTGATGTTGTAGGAAACTAAAAAGCGAAGACCAGGAGACTCCAAAAGCCTTTAAAGACAGAAGATGAGTCTCAGTAATCGGACTCATTTAACTCACAATAGAGAGAACAGGACTGGCAGGAATCTCTTGGTTGATATCATCATAACAACCTTAAATGCTAAATTCCTTAGTTTTTCGTAAAATGTTATGTAAGGACATAAGATCAGCAGATCTTAAACAGATTCTTAAATTTGTAATCCCACAGCGTGTTTCTGGGGTTGAAACTCTGATTAAGCGACTACATGATACATGATGCAGATTTATGGAAGTTACGTTCAATCATGTTTACGGCAACAATGATCTGTCTCGTCAAAGAAAAGAAAAACTGTCAAAACGGTATATATTGTTTGAATTTTGTAATAAAATTGTCTGAATTTGAAATCTGAGACTTCACCCTCATGCGGTTCCAAACAAAAAATGAGGATATTTTAAATGAAATCTACAGCTTTCTGTCCCTCCATTGACAGGTACGAAACCACCACTTTGACGTGTCAAAACATTCGTAAATAGATCGTAAAACCAATTCATATTTAGCAGTTTAGTCCAAATTTTCTGAAGAGACACATTGGTAAAAATAATAGTCCAAATAATTTATGAAGACACATTCTTTATGATGAACAGAATGAATTTATTCGCATTTAAACATTGATCAGAGAACATAGACAGCTCAATCGAACCCGCTTGGTTCATACTGTTCCAACTAACCTCATTGGTTCTTCCTGAAGCTCGAACGTCCTGTGTAACACGAGAATGAACCTCATTGGTTCTCACACAACATGCAAACGTGCTTGAGCTTCCTTTTATCATATCTGGTGTTTGAGTTAATTATTGCTTATATATGAATAAAAGCCTAAATTCAATCTGTTCATCATATAAAGTGATCGAGTCTCTACAGAAATTTTTACACAGTGGTAGTTGCATAATTATCTATACGCTGATTTCACGCAGACAAGATTTTGAAATGGCTCTGGTGGGATGAAAACCGGAAGTGTCACCTTTAATCATTGGAGAGTCATGAATGCGATGGTGTATTGTTGTTTAATGTAGAAATTAGTTATTCTACAAATGTGCATACATTTATTTTATACTTTAGACTATATACAGTGAAATTTTCATAAATAAAATAAAAATTTTTTATATATATATATATATATAATTCTGAACGTAAAAAAGAAGCAGGAACGAACTATATACATATACTATATTGGATATTAACACCCAATAGTGTAAATCGCGGCAGGAGCTTCAGGTTGGTAGTCCAAGGCTGCGTGAAATCAGCGTATGGAGGGATAGAAAGCTCTCAGATTTCATTAAAATATCTTAATTTGTGTTTTGAAAGTCTTCTGGGTTTAGAAATAAAATGAGGAAGAGTAAATTTAATTTTAGGTGAACTATCCCTTTAAATGTCAGTTTGTTTGTCTCAGAACTTTATCATATGTCTTCACGAGTCTGTACAGTGAGCTGATCCCCTGACCACATGATGCAGTGTGTGGTTGCGAGAGTTTTGTGACATTCTGTTCTCTTTTAGATTGCAGAAGTTCCGTGAGGAGAGTTCCAACCTGTACTTCAATGCCAAGTCGTCATGGCGATGGTGCGAGTTCTCCAGTCACCCGAGAGTGATGGTCTATGCTGACAGAACAGGGGCGGAGCTTACAGACATACGGGTAAAGTGGCTCTTTTTACGTGTCATAATTGGCCAAAATAGAGTCCTCCATAAACATTTAGTGCATTGTTTTATGGCCAAACCACCAATACAACAACAGCCTACCAGAGTAGAAGCAACATCATGCAAAGGTTTTTGGCCTCTGTTTTGGCCTCCATCAAAAGAGGATGTTAGAGATACAATTATTATACAGCTGAAGACACACCTCTCTCGTGAACACAAGTACAAACAAGGGCACTTACCGAAACTTACAATTAAAATGAGGTCTTTCTCTCTTGCTCTTCTTTTCTGCATTTCACTTCTGCTCCAGCTTGCATGCTCTTGTTTATGCTTTAAATTCGGCATTGTGTATTATGAATATTTTGTAAGGCTCCTAATTTGTAAGTAGCTTTAAATAAAAACATCTGATAAATTAATAAATGTAAAATCTAGATGTATCTGACTGATTGGATGTGGCGTGACAGATGACGAAAAGGAAGACTCAAATCATCTTATATCAAATATTACATCCCGCTTATTATTAATAATAATAATGTTATTTGATCTAATCATTATAAAATTTAAAATCCTAATAAGAGTTAATATTTTTACGTCTTATTATATAGTATTTAGAACATTTTTTAATTTAAAATATCAAATTAAAATGTCATTAAAAATATCAAATTATTTTATTATCTACATTTTGTCAACTTAACTGTAAAATGTATTGGGTGAAGAACGGCCTGTAATTTGGGATTTGACCACAATTTGTACCTCTACTATTTATTTCAGATTTGTGTATTTTATGATCTTTTGTTTTTCACTATTTTGTTAGTCTTTTTTTTTCTCTTTTTGTAAGTGGGTCTCTATTTATTATTAATCTTTGTCACTTCCTCTATGCAGTGTCATGAAAATACTCACACGTTATTCCGGATTGGAAAGACACCAGGTTGTGTTTCAGGAGAGCGAGTGATAATAGCCAAGTACCTGAGTAAAAGCCACGCCCATCACCACCTTATTAATACCCAGGTAAACACTGTCATATATCACCATTCAAGATTAGTGTTTGTGTCAGAAATTAGTGCAGAAGAGTGTTTTCCACCTTGTGTTTTTTCCAGTGAAATCCTCCAGAACTTCCTTGAACGATGATCTGTATCAAATGTCATGGGATTTGTTGTACACACACACACACACACACACATTCAATTGAACCTTTTTTTTTTTTTTTTTTTTTAATCTTTTATTAATCTTCACTGGAGCTGTTGTCCGTATAATTAGAGATTTGATATTTAATGCAGTGGAGCGTTTCCTTGTTCGGTGTGTTTTATAACCATGACAGCAACTTGGCTCTACCATTGTAATACCATGATATTCTTTGAACTAGCTTGGTGTAAATAAATATGTGGTAATAATTATGTATCGAGGTATACTATTTATACACTACTGTTCAAATGTTTGCTATTTGTAAGATATTTGTATCAAAAAGACTAATGCTCACTAAGGCTGCATTTATTTGTTTAAAAAAAAAGGGTTGGTCCCACTTTATATTAAGTGGCTTTAAGTATTATGTACTTACGTTGAAAAATAAGTACTATGTACTTATTGTGTTCATGTTATATTGTAAAACACTTTTGCTACTATTGAGAAGTGATTAGGTTAGGGACAGGTGTGTGGGGTATGGGTTGGTTTAAGGTGTAAGGGAAGGGTCAACAGTGTAATTGCAAATTTAATTACAGCTGTAATTACATGCAGGTATTTTTAAAATACAAGTACAATGTAAAAACATCCGTAAGTCCATTGTATCAAATTATTAATTTCAATGTAAGTGGATACTACTTAAAGCCACTTAATATAAAGTGGGACCAAAGTTTTGTTTACGGTCACGTGTCAATTTAATGAATTCTTGCTGAATAAAAGGTAATATCTTTTTAAAAAATCTTGACCCCATACTTTTTGAGTGTTAATTTTAAAGACCCGGTAATACCCGGTATCTGATTGTAATACCTGGTATCTGATGTCATCACACAGTTTAGGAGAAATAAAGCAGTTCCTGTTTCCTCGTCTGTAGTATTCCACTTACATCATGGATGAGCGGGTTCCCAGTGTTCCCATGCTGAAATGGAACCATATGATGGAGGCTCCGCCAACATTTGCCTGCGATCTGCCAGGACAGACCCCAAGCCAAACCTGCAAATTGCTGCTTGGTTCTCAGAGGACACAGGAAATCATGCTACTGCAGTACACGGGTGAGAGGCGTTTGTGTATCAGCAACAGTTTCTCTTTGGTTACTCCACATCCTCATTTTATGTACATTTGTGAATAGAGCACCGATTCCATCCCATGTGGATCGTCAGCACTGTTCTTAAACCCCTCTGATTGGCCATTGGGTTCACACGCTCAACATTTAGGTCTGTGATTTGCTACAATGACCAATGCTTCAAAGCATGTTGTAAATAGACATATTTGACGCTCTTCATCGAGCGCTTCCACAGATGCACACGGGGTCTGCTGATACACGCCTGTTTTCAAACGCTCTCGTGTGCATCTGTGGAAGCACTCGGTTAACTTAAGAGCATCATGTTTGTCTCATCAATGGTATAATAGCTGAAGTGCGTCCACACCTTGGACTTAATTGTGGCTGGGCATCTATTATTTTACTCGCACTGCTGTCCACCATCCTGTTAAAACCCTCTTTTTCTTAGGCTAGTATGTTTCTCTCATTCATGTATTGAGTGTTACTTCAAGGAGCCATGAAATAGCTACGCTGGGTGCAGGGAAATCTATTTAGAGCGCCTTATTAATAAAAATATTGATGTTCGCCGCTAACATATCGATTCTCGTATCGCACGGGGAAGGACAACGATATATCCCCCATCGATATTTTGCCCCACCCAAAATATCACTTTGAATAAAGGCACCGTACTAAACAACTGAATAAATGACTGCATTTTTCTCTTATGTCACTCAGGTGGGAGGGAGCATGCCTGTCAGACTCAAGGACCCATTCAGAGGCTTTTTAATCCCAAAGAGTGTCTGAGCCACCTAAACCTTCAGCTACCTCACAAGAAACACATCGCTCAGAAGAGACTGAACGTGCCTGTTTCAGGTCAGGATACTTTCACAACCAGCTGGATGGTATTAGATGCTATAGCATGACGTATCTACTATATTAAACTATTTCATTAGACAACTATGTTGGGTTCTAACTAAGCTTTTAGGTTGGGTTGAAGTGTGGACGTGATAATTATATTTAATGTATTTAATGTATTTTAAATGTATTTTTATGTATTAATGCTAACTGTAACCATTGTATTGTGGCAGAAATAGTTGTATATTTTTTAAATTATTCATTTTGTTTTCACTTTACTGTTCATACGATCCTTTTATCTTTATCTTAACTCAAGCTCTTTGCTCTACTGTCAAATGTGCATTTCCATTAAAAATAAACATAGTAGTTGCTGTAAATCAGGTGCTGGTGCCGCCGTCTTGGAGACATTTTATGGCACTGGTGCTACTGCTGCTGAAATGTTGGACTACTGTACTCATGTGGTGC